>QYAO01000005.1:0-538937 GCA_003988895.1 Hyphodiscus sp. D1413
GAGTCTATAGAGAAGAAGTTATCAATAAATGTAGAAGGTGGTGGATAATTTGGCGTGGTATTTGTGTGGGGCTGGTAGTTGTCCCGTGAACCCGAGTATTCTAATCGTGGGGGCTGGTATTTCAGGCGTCTCCACAGCCTATCATATCCTCGATGACAATCCATCTCCCCCTTTTGTAGTTCTCTTGGAAGCTAGAGAAATATGTTCGGGGGCAACAGGACGCAACGGTTGTTTACCCATCTTAATTTGCGAACCAAAGCTGAGAATCCCTAGGTGGTCATTTGATGATGGGATGGCAGTTTCTGAATGGCATGCTTAAGAAGTATGGGCCAGATGCCGCAAAAGAACTTACATTATTCAAAGCAGAACAGGTGTTTGCCATGAAGAAAGTTGTTCAGAAAGAAAACCTCGACTGCGACTTGGTGCTTACACGAGTGTGTGAGACTTACCTTTCCCAGTCAGAAGCTGATGACATGACGGCAAGTTATGAGGATCTCTTGAAAGCAGATCTCGATTATATCCACGATGTTCAGCACCTCGGGCCTAAATATGTCGACAATCTCTCTGGGATTAGAGGTGCGAAAGCCGCCACTACAGGTCAATCATATTGTTCTTGATAGCATGGTCGATATATACTGAAATTTGGAAACAGTGACTGCTGCGCAACTTTGGCCGTATAAATTTGTAACCGGTCTCCTTGCGCGCTTGCTCAAGACGAGCTCGATCAACGTTCAGACTCATACGCCAGTCGTATCGATCTCTCAATCTCCTGATGGCTTATCCCTTATTTCGACATCTCGAGGCTCCATCCGTGCGAAGAAAGTTGTCTTCGCAACGAATGGGTACACCGCCGGAATAGCTCATTCATACACAGATACCATTATTCCAGTAAAGGGTACTTGCTCCCACATCAAAACTCCTGAGGATACACAATACCCACCTCCACATCTTGTTCAAACATATGGACTCAGCTTTGGGGGGAAAGAAATAAGGGATTATTTGATCCCGAGACCTGATGGTGGAGTCATCTGTGGCGGAGCCAAGGACACATACATCAAAGACAAGAAGGTTTGGTGGAACAACTTTGACGACAGCACGCTCATCGAGCCTGCTAGAAAACATTTCGATAAAGTCATGCAGGAAAACTTCATAGGCTGGGACAAAAGTGAGGCCTTCGTTGACTTTCTATGGTATGTTCTCGAGGCTCGGAAGAGCAGTTCCCGCTCCCTATAAAGTACTTACTGATTGTGGACCTTCTACAGGACTGGAAGTAAGTCCCTATGGTCTCTTCAACTCAACTGAACAACTCAAGAGATCGGAAGAGAGCGTGCTAAAGTGACTAGTCATGGGCTACACCGCGGACGAGCTACCCCACTGTGGAAGGATACCCGGGAAGCAGGGGCAATATATCCTTGCTGGGTTCAATGGGAGCGGAATGTCTTATATCTACTTGACGGCAAAGGGCATTGCGAAGATGATTAGGGAGGAAGTTCCGTTTGAAGAGAGTGGCATTCCAAGGGTATTCAAGACGACAAAGGAACGCATTGAAAAGAAGGCTCCATGGTAAAGGAAGGTTCGCATACCCGTAGAACTAACTTCTTGTATTGAATAACTCTACTCACCACATCATCTGAAGAATCCTAATCACTAACGCTGTTCAGGTCCGTTTTGTGCGCGCCCTGCGTGGAATGTCTTCAGCCGTGGGAGTTTCATGCAAATAAGTCTTCTATCTTTGAACTTTAGAAACACACTCAAGAATAAAATTAGCAATGATGAAGATCCGCCCAGATCAATGTTTGAAAGGCGATCGAAATCCGAGGAGGAAGGACTTGTATGATGAGTATGTTCTCTTGGGGTCTCCACCTCGAAGCTTCAGGGAGATATTAATCATTTTTGCACAAAAGATGCTCATGCTTAGAAGAAAGCGGAGGTTTCAGGGACGAAACAAAACTTTTGAACTTGATTGTTCTCTTTAGACTTCCATGGTTGGAAAGTCGGATTTCGTCTCCAAGCGAGTCTAGGCGATAGGAATCATTAGGGTACCCTGATATGCGGAAAACTTGCAACCAGAAAAACGCACAGCGGCTGACGGCCGCTTTGGCATTAGGAAGCTGATCACGAATGTTGCGCGGTATCGATTCGTTGTAAATATTTCGTTTGTCGTCTTTGTTGGATTCGTGCGCGGCAAGGCTGAGCAGCGCCATTTCCGTAGCCGCGGGGCTGTGTAGGCTAAGTTTGTTCTCACAGGCGACCGTTTTTATTTCTTACCCGTAATCTTACATCTTTCCATACCAATCGGAGAATAAAGAAGCTTCAAGCGCGTCTATTTCTATCTTGCAGGGTTATTTCGGATGCTTTAATTCCCAGAACTGCCACCCAAGCCATATGTTAGACGCCGAAATCGCCATATGTTGGACTTTCTATAAAGTCTCAGTCCTTGACGGACTCGACTTCTGTATCCAACATCCAAATAGCAACTGCTCTTTCCTAGTGTCAACTTTATTGCTCTCATTTCCTTGAGTTATTTCTTTGACTTGTTTCATATAGTCGATCTTTAGATCTCTGTCTGTCTCCAAATATTTTACCTCGGCCAAATATCATCATGTCCTTCTCCTCAGTAATGATCGTTGCCCTCATGGCGGCATCCTCTCTCGCTCTCCCATCTGCTCCATACGCAAGAAGCGCAGCCAACACCACTTCTGTCAGCACGACCATCACTGCCGCCCCGGCCCCAACGAACACTGGCCTATCCCTCACCGCTCAACTCTTCCTCGCAGATACAGCAGTTGACCGGTTCGCACTTCTTCCCGATAACTCTGATTTCGTGTTCGATTTCAATAATCCGGCACTGAAGGGGAAGGGTGGCAAGGGAGGAGATCTTATTGCGGCAAACCGCAAAACCTTCCCCGCACTTGTCGGCACGGGTGCAGGCATGGCTGTCGGTTTTCTCGGGCCCTGCGGATTCAATACACCTCATGTTCATCCTCGCTCAGTAGAGCTTCAAATCGTTACTCAAGGTCGTCTCAAGACTCAGATGCTCCCGGAGAATGGAGTTTTCAATAATAACAACGCTGCTGACGGCCGGAGACTCATCAATAACACCATCAACGCCTTCCAGATGCAACCTTTCTATCAAGGAAGTGTGCACACCCAATACAACCCTGATTGTACAAATGCTACATTCGTCGCGAGCTTCACATCAGAAGATTTTGGTACTGGTCAAATTGCTGACGAACTTTTTGCTATGAGTCCTGACGTTGTCTCTGCTGCATTTGGCGAAGCTATCGATGGGGCAGACGTGGACAAATTCAAGGCCGCTATTCCAACCAGTATTGCTGAAGGTGTTGAGCAGTGCTTAATGACGTGCGGTATTGCGAAGCGTTAAACTAGTCTGCTCATGGCCGTTACGACTGAACATGTTTATGCGTTAGATGAGTGTTCTTGATAGTCAGCGATGGCTAGGGCATGGGTCTGGAGTTCGGAATTTTTGGATTTAGCGTTTCCTTCGAGCATTGTACGTTGACTTAATAATTTGTATTTGTATGCATTGCCGTGGAGAACCTCGGTCCTAGTCTTGTTATATTACTATTAATAAATATGTCTCATCAATTCGGAACTCTCGTTCTCTTTACTATATAAGAATCTGAAAGTGAAACGGCGAGTCTGCAAAACAAACTGCGAGTTTCAACAACACTTACAATTTCAGGAGCCTCTCGAGAACAATGAAGCAAAAATTAGGCATACATGCATCATTCAAACTTCCAATATGGATACTAACACCCGAGGGCAGCTTCCGCCCCTCGAGTTCTCGGCTGATCGAAATAAGCACGATCTCCTCGTGTATCCAATCAGCAGTCCACCAATATCTTCCCGACGGCCCCCAAACAACCACACCTATTGCACTTCTCAGGTCAAAACCACACAGTCAGTCATTGACAAGACCTGTGGCGTTTTTAGCCTTACCTCACAGTCAGCCTCTTTCTCAGCTGCTCCGTCGTTCTCTTTTCCCATTCGTCCGATTCCCTGCACTCCATCATGTAACTCAAAATCGTGACATGGCTTGCTGTCAAGTTGCTGATGTGTACAAAATGGATGGTCACCAAGCGGTACTCATGCCAATCTCACCAGAGAGCTGTTCCCACTACCACCAGCTGGGGAAGTGGCTAGCTCTCGACTTGTGGCAAGCCTGAGCGACCTCTGATTTTGAAGGATCGATGAGAATTGTCCCTTGCTCACATTTCAATCATGGGCCTTTAGAGTATATTGCGAGTTTAAAATCTAGAAGTAGCTCTGCAATATTCTATCCAGCATTTAAGCCCAACTCGTGCTGTTGGGATCGCTGGCTAAGTAAGAGCTGCGAATAGATCAGAGCTGGAATTGCCGATGTATTGAACTCTTATTGGAGTGTATTTACGAAACCCCCACGCATCCAATATACACTGCACAAAAGCTTTCGAGATTACACTCAGCCTCGATATTGCTGCGTATCAGAAGATGATTGGAATATCAAACACGCACTGTGATTTCTTGAGGCTATGTGGTCAGAGTATAAATAGAGCCAAGCCCCTTGTACTGAATCTCACTATTTCTCACTCAGCGCATAATCGATTCCCCAATCCATCCCAGCCTTGGACATAAGATAGTAATTAAATATCATTGTCGCATTCCTGGCTTATCAGCTTCGTGCGTTTTGTTTCAGTTCCTCAATCAAATTTGTAAAGCCGATTTATCTCTTCATCTCCTTCGACCAACGTCATGAACTTCCAAGTACTTTTGTCCCCCCTCTTTATTCAAGAATCACCATCAGTACCGCCAGCCATGTCTGCGTACACAGATAGTGAGCCCCTCATGCCCGGCTCTCGCTCCTACATCAAAGTTGGCCTAGAGAGAACAGGGAACGACATGCCCACGAAAAAAGTCACCTCCAGCACATCTACTCCTAGCCCACCACAAACAATCGTACAACCAATCACCTCATTCCATACCGGCATCGGCAGAGCAGTTAAATATGCTAATTCTCAGGACCGCGCCATGCTCAGCGCGACCGAGGATCAGGAACGCAACTCACTCCACCGTCCGAGTGTGGCAGCGAGCTGGCACCACAGTATTGAAGGCTCCGGGAATCGAACTCCCAGTCATGATGTTGACTGGAATGAGAAGGCTTCATCAGTATCGAGCACTGGTAGTTTGAATTGGGTTGGGAATGTAGAGAGGGTGCGTGCTGCGGAGAGACTTAAGAGGTTGATTGGGAAGAAGTGGGAGAAGAGGAATCAAAGAATTAGTCTTTTTCAGGCGTGGCAGAGAAAGTTGCCTGTGGTTGAGAGGAAGGTGACTGATGTGTAAGATAGTCGGCTTGTTTTCATGGGTTTGCTACGAAGGAGTTGTTGAAGTAGTGGCGTTTTGGGGGTCTCATGAGATAACGTCTATACTTGCGTCCCGAGATGTATCCCGTCAAGAAACAAATCCATAATTCAGCAATCATAACTTTTTTCTCAGCAAGTCTATGAAGTTATTGTTAATATATTAATTTCTTTAACTGTTTGTCCTCTAGGGGCCATCTCAGTAGTAAGAAAAGGACTATATTTAATCCTGTTGTAGAGCTTGTCAAGCACGGCACTAAGTGCCGCTTCAGTTGTTCCCCTTGCTTAATTACGACTTCCAAAGTCTCTTTAAATTTCGGAGAACTTGGGGAAAGGCTCTAATAAGGAAGGATATAGGAGTTACTCCGGTGTGAGGGAGACAGGTACAAAACGTCAGATATTTAACCACCAAGTCAGTACTTAAAAATGTACATTAGTCTGGTTACAATATACTGTATAAATCTGAGCTCGCTTTATTTCACCCAGCCAATACTGTAACGCCTCGTCATGTGTATGTTGCAAGTTCCATTTTGCAGCTACATGTCCTGCTTTCGAATGCGACGTCCCCTCATCAAACAATTACCGTCCCATGAGATAGCTCATTATGAATATCCGTGATGTTCCATGCATCACTAACCCAAAGCATAGCCTGCATATCCACAGATTCCACCCTCCGCCCTCAGATAAATCAGCTCTCCCAATCTATATCCCGCCATGTGTGAGAACACCCTCACACCTCCTCCATCCACCGTCCTGGGAGCAATCGCTTCGAATTCATATCGAAGGTCCACTGCTAGCTCTCCAAAAGCTTCTCCCAGAATTGTCATGGCACGTCACTAACTAATCTCCAAAGTTTCCAATGTCTGGTGGACCCAGGTTAGCGGAACTGGCGTTTCAGCAAATATAACATCGTGAGGTACAGCATGATGTCGCTGGGGACATGGTAGTAAGGGATGAGTACATGGGTTGGGTGGATAGGACATCGTATGTATCTTCAGTAATTATCCTACAAGCTCCTCCTCTTTAAGAGCCCACAAGTCTAATACCATTTTAATACTACAGTATGATTGATTACTACAGTGTTACATTCGACCACCGTGTCCAGGTGGATGAGAAACAAACTGTGAATTTGAAGGGGCAGGCGGAGGTGCTGGAAATGATAAAGGGCCGAAGTACTGACTTGTCTATACTAGCAACTAAAGATATTCTAGGGCCTGTGACAGAGGGAAACAATAAAATGAAGATGAATAGAAAATTTAACACATTCACAAATTTGCAGTACCTACGATTTGTCTTGTTACAGGGTCATGCAGTGGTAGACATTAGTCTTTCTTTCGAACGTTCAGAGAGGTCAAGCAATTACATTAGTAACTTCAAGCAATCAAAATGAGCTTTCAGAAAAATTACTGGTTCCAAAATGGGTAGGTTGCAATGCCTCTTTGGCTATAAAAAGGCTGCCGACACTTGTTAGCGTTATGCTTGGAATGATTGAGGTCGCCGCTATTTGGGATCGAAGGGGTTTCTCCTTCGCAGTCTTGCTAAACAGCTTCGATATGATAAGGAGCGTTGAAATGCTGATTTCCCTTCTGCTGCGAGTCCTTTGATTTCGGAGAGAACATTGTCTGCTTGCAGACTTGCTATGAGAATAGTCTAGAACAACTTAGGCCGGAAGGATTTGGTGTGGAATTGCGGAGCCTTTTATATCTCATATTTTAACATGATTATTCACCATCATCATGGAGAGAAATTTTGTCAGCCGGCAGGGCATTCATTTGCAGGTGTGTCTGGATAGAGGGATATCTTGAACACTATCCTTCGCCTGCTCCGGTCAACAGACCTTGGGAAGCCTAATACCCATAAACTTTTAGCCATGTGCAACACCGAGTCGTACCACAGCCACACTGAAGTTGCCGCTTTTTGTGACAAACTCTTTTCAGAGATACCAGGGATTGAGTGAGTCGTGTATATCCTAGCTGGATGGGACCATGCCTCCTAGTCGGCCACGAAACAGCTCCTCTAAGGATCAGATAGCCCTGGTTAAAGCCTTTCAATCCCATTCATCATCGTCTTCGCTGTCGTCTTTCTTCTGTGCCTTGATACCCCAGTTTGACGCACCAGCATCCCCAATTGCTTTTGCACGTTGAAGGACCCCCGAACTCAAAAGTCTTCTTTCTAAGTCTTTCGTCGTAAAGGTATCCGGTGTATATCCCAAGCCCTCAAACCCCACAATTCGATCTACACTCACGCCATTGACAAACGCCAACACGCAAGGCAGGACCTGAATCTTGAGCTTGGTAACTAAGAAGGGAGCGTTCTCAACATTCATCTTCAAGAACCTCGTGTCAAAATGTTTTTGTGCCAGATTCTATCCACCAATTAGCGTTGGTCTCGTTCATACCCAGATCCCATGAAGCTCAAACCTCCAAATGAACGTCCATAGTCCCACATCTTGCGAAATCATCCTTGGCAAAATGCACCACAGCGTATTTGACCTCAGTTGTGAGGTCCATTAGAGCCTTCTCCTCTTTGATCTCAGTGTAATTACCAAAACCTTGGTTCTTTTGTGCTTTTGCACGCGTGAATTCAGAGTGTAATTGTTGAAGGCGTTGCTCGCGGAAAGCATCGAGGGCAGGAGAGTCTTCGAGGGACGCTATTAGGGCATCTTCGTCATCGGAGTGTGCTCCTGATGTATCGAGCACGGAGGCTACATGGGAATCGATATTTGCCATTCTGAAAGCTTTTTATGGGTGATTTTGTATTCAGTTTGGAACATGAATAATTGTAAATGGAAAACGCGTGGGAAGCAAGCCACTGTGGAGTCGCGATTGTAGAGGTCTGCGCGGTAGGAAAGGGGCCGGGGTCCAAGGCTAATTCTCTACCAAGTTTAAAATGAATCTTGAATTATATTTGGAGTACTGCAATAACACTCATACTTTTCCTACGTTCTTTGAGTTCTTGTGATATATTCATGAAATGGGACGACTATTATTCCTTTTGAACGAGATATCTTTTCAAGCTCTTGCGTCAATATCCCTGCCGGGTATGTCTAAAAGGGGTACGCTAAAATTTACGGGGCTCGAGATGCCAGAACATTTTGTTTCCCATTACAACTCTCTGAACATCTTCAAGGCTCTGTTTCAACACTCGCTCACAATAAGACAGCACAATCGATATAGCAATATAACGTCTCACTCATTCAGACCCGTATTCACCCAGAACTTCAACAGCACTAGGCCTCTCAAACCCTTTGACGGGCTTGCGCGTCGCGAATCCGAAATCGCTATCTGGCAACACTGCCCCTAGAACTCTGCAGCCATGGACAGCAAAAAAAATGAAGACTATACGGTCAAGATTCCGGAATATGAGATGCGCGACGTAAGCGGGCGATCATCGCCATCCGCCAGGGAGCCATTTATCTCGAGATCGCATTCAAATAAAGCTGGCGGGATAATACCTGTTTCGAATATCACGAATAGCCCCCCAATCTCGATTCTAGCATATTGTCTGGCCTCGATATCTATGACAGTCACGAACAAGTACTGTGTCTCTGGTACCAACTGGAATTTGAACTTTTTCTACCTCGCCATTCAGGTATGTCATAGCTGTCTGAGTGCATCGAATAGAGGAATACTGATGAGATGATAGTCTGTGGTCTGTATTACTGCTATTATGATCTGCAAGCAACTTGGAATGATCACAAACCTTGCTCCATTCGACGGGAAAAAGGCAAAGACTTGTAAGGGCATTCGCGTTGAAAACCATCCAGAGTACTAACTCGACACTACAGGGTTTCCAATCTCTCTTCTCCTGGTTGGAATGATCTACACGAGTACAAAGGCTCTCCAATTCCTCTCTGTTCCGGTTTATACAATCTTTAAAAACTTGACCACCATCGTCATTGCCTACGGCGAGGTACTCTGGTTTGGAGGGAGTGTCACGCCCTCCGCATTGTTCTCCTTTGGACTCATGGTCCTTAGTTCCGTCGTTGCAGCTTGGGCAGATATCCAGCATGCGCTATATGACAGCACTAAGGGCCAATCTGTGGAGGCTGCCTTGGCTCTTTCGACATTGAATGCTGGATATGCTTGGATGGGAATGAATGTTTTCTGCACTGCAGCATACGTGCTGTCAATGCGCAAGGTCATCAAGAAGATGAATTTCAAGGACTGGGACAGTAAGTTTTTCGTTGTCAGGAGTAGATGTTGAATCTAACGTTCCCAGCAATGTTTTATAATAACCTCTTGACAATCCCTGTCCTCTTCATCTGCTCTTTTGTAGTCGAGAACTGGACCAGCGACAACCTCCACAAGAATTTCCCCATCGAAACCAGAAACAGCCTGATGATTGGAATGGTCTACTCGGGCCTCGCCACGATTTTCATCTCATACTGCTCAGCTTGGTGCATTCGTGTAACGTCCTCGACCACGTACTCCATGGTTGGAGCTCTCAACAAATTGCCAATCGCAGTTAGCGGATTGATATTCTTTAAGGCACCCGTCACATTCGGAAGCGTGTCGGCTATTATCATTGGATTCGTTAGCGGTCTTGTATACACATGGGCGAAGGTCAGGCAAACAGCGATGAATAAGATGACATTGCCCTCACAACAACCGGTTATGAGCGCCAGTTCACAGAGCAGTCGAGATGCCTCGCAATCTTAAATCCCACATGACGCTTGGCCGAGTTTCTCGAGCACTCAAGGGCTCCGACCTTTAACTGGTTCGAATACGAGACACATCCAGGACATCGAAGATCTTCTTACTTGTATCATAATACTTTATTTTGTTCTGTCACGTCTAGAGGGCGGTAGGGGGATCATCGCATCAGAATGGTCTTGGCGTATTTCATGTTGCAAGGCTTAAAAGCTGGAGCAGAGAGTCTTGTCTTCCATAGCATGGCGTATTGTATGGGTAGAACAATACGCACTACGAATAATGGAGATCTAGACAAACATAACTCTCTATGCCACCTATTCTCAAATTTCCCCCAAAGACTCACAAACTAATATTTCCCTGTTTCTTTCCTTCACTGATGTTTCGTCAAAACTTCCTTTCGTAATTAGTTTCCCATCACACAACCTTACCCTCATAAAATACCACACTCTTTCCCCTCCGTTCCATCCTCACCATAATCTCGTATTTATTCCCCACTCCAACCACCAATCCTAGGATCTGAGAAATATGTCATGCTGTGAGACGGTTGTGCAGAGGAAAGATTGTGTATGAGAAGGCACATGACGAGGCTGAGATTTCGCCGGGGATCGCTCATCCTGGGCCAATCACGTTCTCTGCCGCGTCGACACATCTCTACCCGCATTTCAACTTCGAAGCCTTCTCAATAATTGAGCTGGTCTCGAATGTGATTTTTACTCGGTACGAACCCTATCAAGACGAGCTCTGCAAATTAGTAGAACAGAATCATGGGAATTGAAGTGTACTAAATCACCAGAATGGCTACATTAGATGCTCCTCCTCAGTCAGAATCATCGTAAGTCCTCCAACGATAGTACAGAACTGCAAGCTCATATCCTTCAGCCTCTCCTTCACCCAAGGCCTCCTCCTCGGCCAACTCTCAATTGTAATCCTGATCGGTGCCTTCATCAAATTCTTCATCTTCGGCGATCCCCCCTCTCCCGACGTGACAGCCGCTCTACGAGCCACCGAACGACGTTCACGAACATTAGCACACAAACGCTCCCTCCTCACATTACGCTCCTCAACTCCTCGTCATCCTTCACAGCCTTTAAATAAAAAACGCTCATCGATCCTCCGAAATCCACCCCCTCTCACTACAAACACCATTCTCAGCAAAACATATTACAACGTCGATTCCCACCAGCCCGAAAGTCTAGATTGGTTCAACGTCCTGATCGCGCAAACGATAGCACAGTTCAGAGCAGATGCGCAGTACGACGATGCAATTCTCACTAGTCTGACAAAGGCGTTGAATGGGGCCACCAGGCCAGACTTCCTGGACGAGATCAAAATTACGGAACTCAGTCTAGGTGAAGATTTTCCGATCTTCAGCAATTGCAGAGTTATACCTGTGGACGAAGATGGGTTTGCACGGACAGGAAACAGAGACAGCGTAGGAGGAAGTGCGAGAGAACATGGAAGGTTACAGGCGAGGATGGATGTGGATCTTAGTGATTTCATCACGTTGGCACTGGAGACGAAGCTACTGCTCAATTATCCTAAGCCCTTAGTTGCGGTATTGCCTGTGGCATTGGCGGTGTCTGTTGTCAGGTTCAGTGGGACTCTGTCTATCTCGTTCATTCCGGGTAGTCCGTTGAATGCTACGACGCTGGCTTTCAGTTTTCTTGATGACTACAGACTTGATCTTTCGATTCGGAGCTTAGTGGGGAGTCGGTCACGGCTGCAGGATGTGCCGAAGATTGCGCAGCTTGTTGAGGCCAGACTGCATACATGGTTTGACGAGAGAGCTGTTGAGCCTCGATTCCAGCAGATTGAGCTTCCGAGTCTGTGGCCTAGGAAGAAGAATACCAGAGGTGGTGACGATGCGGGCTCTGAGCCGCCAAGTGTTAGCCGAGCGAAAGGCAAGGAGATTGAAAGGGATTTGAGAGAAGAGGCCAGAAGGGAAGTTGAGTCTGAAGCTAGGGCAAGAGTGGAAGTGGATAGGATTGAGCAAGAGGGAATGAGATGGAGGAGGAGAGCGAGAGGAGAAGAATATGCGATGCCGGGGTCGATGCCAGGTTTGAACATGACCTGAAGGAGAAGCTCAAATCAGAAATTTATCACGTCGTTAGACACGTTATGGGCCCAAAGGCGCCTCTCTAACCTTCGTATTGGTTATTCGGGCAATATCTGCTCGACATTACCCAGAACGGCACGTGCAGGCTTTTGGGATGTAGATAATGGAATCGAGACCACGGGCCCGTTGAGTTGCATGATAGCGGAGAAGTCGGATAATCGCTTACGGCACATTCAGATATTCGAATTTCCCGTGAAAAGTCACCCCATCAGCAACGCCGCTCTTTCTTCTCTGTACGGTGTACTGTACAGTGCAGTGTTATTTCTGTGCCTCACAGACAACATTTTAGCCGGGAATATGGAGTACGAGAAAGCCAGCCATAGATTCCACCAAGAGCCTTGGTAATCCATATTTGGTACGCAAGTGACACTTTGCCATGATGCTGTTGGCTACACCACACACTGCCACGCGTTGGGGGTGACATAATCAGATGCATCTTCCATACAGGAGCAGATTGACTATACCTTTCCTATTCTCGTAACAAGTTCGTCGTGGTGTGGGCTGTGCAGTTGATGTCCGCAACCTGTCACTGTCAGGACAGGACAGGACGTTTGCAGGCAAAAACTTCCCATCTGACGAGCAAATCCCTCCCTAATTTTAATCCCATACGCTCTCTGCATTTAACATGCGGAAAACCTAATGATCTTTTGTCTCCACGCTCCTTTGTGAAAATATTATAATTGATAAAGTTCATTTTGTTCTGTTCACACGTACCTTTGCGAGATTTCGAAACCGAAATTGCGATTCTTGGCGACGGAACCCGGGACTTGTCAACTCCCATTCCGCGCGGCTCATGTCTGCGTGAACAAACTACAACTTCTTGTACATAAGGAGGCATTCCTCTTTTCATTCTCTGCGCCCTTCACGATATCTTTTCCAATTTGTATTGTCGAAAGCCACCATGAGGCGCGGAACGGTCATATTCCTCGTCATCAACCTGATCGTCATCGGCTTTCTCCTGAACGCCTTCAGCACTCTCATCGGTCTACTCTTTGAAACTGGTGCGGCAGATGCCATATCACGGTCAGAAATTCCAGCGCCGGGTTCAGAACTTATCGATAATCGGACACAATTGATACCCAAGATAATACATCAGACGTACATCAATGCGTCGATACCAGCGCAATGGAAGGCAGGACAGCAGTCGTGTATAGACTTGCATGAGGATTACGAATATATCGTAAGTAACCTCGATACGCATGTTCCAGGAAATGGGCAAAAGAGACAGGCTGACAATCCCCAGTTATGGACTGACGAGAAATCCCGCGAATTCATCAAAACAGAATACCCCTGGTTCCTCGAAACCTTCGACAGCTACCCCTTCCCCATCCAGCGCGCAGACTCAATCCGCTACTTCGTTCTCGTCTTCTACGGTGGAATATACATGGATCTTGATGATGGCTGTAATCGACGTCTGGACCCTCTTCTCTCCTACCCAGCCTGGGTACGTCGAACCGTACCCACCGGGATATCCAACGACGCCATGGGTGCTGTGCCTCAACACCCATTTTTCCTGCGTGTAATCGATTCCCTCCAATCCTACAATCGTTACTGGTTCATGCCCTACATTACTGTTATGTACTCCACGGGCCCTCTCTTCCTATCCGTCATCTGGAAAGAATACATGGGAGAAACTCGTCCCGCTCCGGAGCACGTAAGGATATTGATGCCGGATGATTATAAAGGATTCGAATGGAGTTTCTTCAATATTTCACAGGGAAGCTCTTGGCATGGGAAGGACGCGAAGACGATTTTCTGGATGGGGAAACATTGGTTATTTCTTACAGTCGCGGGGTTCGCCATCGCAGGTATGGTTGGAGGTCTGCTTTGGTGGGCTTGGACCATGTGGGTTATGAATGTGGGGAAGACCTCGAGTGGGAGGGAGAGGTTCCGTTTTTGGAGGAGGGTGAGCCCGAAGGAGAGGTATGAGTTGCTTGATCGCATGGCTTGAGCGGAAGTGAATGCGTGGATAAAAGGAGGTGGATTAGAGCCTGTGGGAGGGGCCCTCGCTAGTGCAGCATATAGGACCGATATACCTCTCATATGGTATGCGTTGAGAGTACATATGTGGCGAGCCGTTTTGGTCTAGATGCCGTGGGCAAGACGCGATGGATTGGCTTGTTTATAGGACTTATAATCATTATAATGGTAGTCGTGTTCCCTTCATCGTTCTCCGACCCTTCTCATGCGTAGAACTGAAGCAGTAACGTCTAATGTTCTCTTGACCTGAGGAAGAGCGGAAATTCGTCGAAAGACGGTCAATGAAAGTCTAAATTCTAAATGGAAAGCAGTAGCTACCGCCCAAGTGGTAAACCGCCTGTCACTTACCATTTGGCCGGGCTGCAAATAAGCCAAAGCAACAACGTGGTTAGTATTTGACTAGGCGCCTCTCACTCTTTGTTGCAATCCAGACTTAATCAGGATGTGATACTCAGTTCAGTAACATGCGAAGTAAGAAGAGGAAGATCAGAGAACAGATTGAAATCGAAATTGAGTAAGTATTCAATCAACGGCCGTGTTACGTTCTCCGAAAGGATTCGAGAATAAGATATTTAGGAGATTATAGATTGCAGGATTGGAAAGATGCTAAATTTTCTGCTTGCGATGATGGCTTCTTGCCTACATTGTGATTGTTTCGGCCGATTTACATAGCTTGTAGTAGATAGTATTCATGATTATCCCTTCTTTGTGCATTTTAGATTGTGATCGAAGTGCTTTGGAATACTTAGAAATGACGATGTGAAATCATTTGCCCGCACTCGTCAACACTTGTCATCCCCTGTTGATCCACGGAATTGGAACTGTCGATACTATCAAAGGGAACCTTCCGCTCGCTATCATCAAATCTGCTGACCAGGTCAGAGCGAATAAGGACTCAACAAAGATAGTCCTCAGTGACCGTACATCGAGAAACCGCCACGGGGCTACAATCTTCTTCAAATTCGTTATTTCCTAGCACATGACTTCAAGGCAGGCCCTCCAATAATCGGTTCAAATTTTGTCTTATCAAAGCTCTGCCCTTTTTAGTTATTGTCATAAACTAGCAAACTCGCCGGATCTTGATAGTCCATAAAAGGTAAAAAATTATAGAAGTGGCAGCATGCCGGATATCTAAAGACAATGCCAGGGAAGCCGAGGGACTTGACGAGCCTTCCTCGGGACTGGACCATTTTCATCATCGCCAGAGAGCGTTTGTTAAGTCAAATACGAAACGGTTTCCTCACTTGAAGATTGGGCCGTCGAGCGCGAAACGGAATATGCTTCACAGGAGTCTGGTAGCTCTCAGTAATAATCTAGAAGAAGGGATCTGTAATGATGAACCTTTTGACGATATAAAAATCATACCGTTCAATGAAGCTTGAGAGACTCATTGATGCCCTGTTTGTGGCCAATTCTCTCTTCACACACGGCAATGGGCGGCGGAAAGTAGTGATGCCTTGGTGAACTGGTGGCCAGTTCGAGATATGTTTTAAGTCCCTTTCCTGGACATACGGAAGAGATTATTCTTCTCTCTAAGATAACGTATAAACGGTAGAATGAAGGGACTGTAATTAAATTACGATTGGTATGACGTCAGGGCGGTTTGGCTAAAAAAAAATAACGAAATACCTGTGCGCTTGCCTCAGGCAAAATAAACATAAATGATCAAGGAATCCAGATAACAGTGCCGGAGATTATAGAATTGGGGAAGTCCGAATTGCTGCAGCATGAGAGCTCGATTGGCAACACAGATTCTCGTGAAGAGTGCTCAAAGATCATGGAACTCGAGACGGAGCTATGCTTCAATAGCCAGAGTTCCATTAGCTTTCGATCTCCATGAACCTGTCAAAGGTTGCAACGCGAAGCATGCTCCAATAATCTTCATGCACGGTCTGTTTGGGTCCAAGAAGAATAATAGGAGTATCAGTAAGTGAGCAAGCAAACTTCTATCAGACGCCCTGGTTGTCACTGACTGAGGAATAGAGCTCTGGCAAGGGATCTAGGAAGGGCTGTTTACGCTGTGGTAGGAAATGTCACTGAACAAAGTTGCAACCTGTGCTGAGGGTGCTCCTAGGACCTCCGAAACCATGGCGATTCTCCTCACGATCCCCACCATGATTATATGGCTATGGCAGAAGACGTAGCCGGCTTTATAGATGAGCACGGGCTCACAGATACTTCCCTGATCGGTCACTCTATGTCAGTATCTCGGAGCTTCTACATGTACAGATCTGACGACTGGATAGGGGTGCGAAAACAGCCATGACACTAGCCCTACGATCACCCGAAATCATACATGATATCGTCTCCGTAGACAACGCCCCTATCGACGCAGCTCTACTCAGCAACTTTGGCAAATACGTTCAAGGGATGAAGAAGATTGAGGAAGCAAGGGTGATGAGACAAGCTGATGCGGACAAGATTCTCCAGGATTACGAGGACTCGTTGACCATACGTCAATTTCTGTTGGGCAACTTGTATCGGCCTCCGAACGAGAAGACGCAGAAGTTCAAAGTACCCCTGAGGATACTGGGGTCTGCGCTGGACAATCTCGGGGATTTTCCATACAAAGACCCTGGTGAGGTACGATTTGAGAAGCCAGCATTGTTTGTGAGAGGTACGAAGAGCAAGTACGTCCCGGATGAGGCGTTGCCAGTCATTGGGAAGTTTTTTCCTAGGTTCGAACTTGCAGATATAGATTCTGGCCACTGGGTGACCTCGGAGAAGCCCGAAGAGTTTAGAAGAGGCAAGTATCCCAAAAATCCTGAAAGGTTGATAAATATTAATTCCATTGCTCTGTCTAGTTGTTGTAGACTTCCTAAAACCCAAAGAATAGAAATGTACATAATGCACTGTATAAGGGTATCATGCTCAAGTCCTCATGCCTTCGTGAACCGTAACTCCTCCTAATCGCCTCGATATCCAACTGTAATGGATCCTCCTAAGGTCTCCTAAGACTTCCACCCATGGTTATCAAACTGCAATGCAACCCTCTACTCTAACAAGCACACCCACCATCACCACTGCCCCCACCAGCAACGCTAACCGTTCCACTCCTCCTACTACTCGCACCCAAAAGCTTTGGATCCTTAACAATAGCATCGACAATCTCCACAAACGGCTTACGGACATTATCTCTCGTTTTGGAGCTGACCTCACAAAACTGGCAGCCATGGCGCTCTGCAAGTTCCATGCCCTCCTCTGTCTTGACCGTCCGTCCACCAGCCTTATCCATTTTACTGCCCACCAGATACATAATGGCTCCAGGCATAGCGTTGGATTCCGCTTCTTCGAACCAGCGCTCCATGGCTAAGAAGGATTCGCGGTTCGAGATATCGTAAACGAGTATCACGCCGTGCGCGCCTCGGTAGTAGGAGTTAGAGAGGGTGCGGAAGCGCTCTTGGCCTGCGGTGTCGAGGAGGTTGAGGCGGTAAGCTTTTCCATGGACAGAGAGTTTCTTGAGCTGGACGGTGTTAGTTAGTTGGGTTCACTGAAGGGCTGTAGAGGTAAATTCACTTTGAAGTCTACGCCTATTGTTGCAGTAGACGATTCTGAGTCGAACTGGTCATCGCAGTATCGTATGAGTACTGGGAAGTTGTGTTAGGAGGGGCGCGAGTTGTGATGTGAGTTGTAGATGGAACTTACAAGCAGACTTTCCGGCTCCAGAGGGACCGATCATTAAGATCTTTAATGTTGGGAGAGATTCGTCTGCTGCCATTTTCAGTCATACGTTCAGGTCAGCGCCAGTTTTATGAAGTTGTGTTGTTGATAGTCCAGCTTGTCGCAAAATAATAGATATGGGGGGGTCACATTCTCTGACGTCGTCCTAGTCGTCTGCCTCGCTAAAGCAGGCTGGGCAATCTCGATCTCCAAGAATATTCACATGTGCATCAGGAACCATTCAGTACTTTTTGGAAATTTGGGAATTTAGTTGCCTAGCCCATTTGCTAGAACGGCATGCTTGTCACGCCGTATGCCCAAAGCAAAGACCTGACTACATGCAAGAGACCAGTAGAAAACCCCATGCCATCACACAAATCATCCCATTTATACTTCATCCAACACCTTCTCTTTGAACTCCCGCTCAACCTTTTGACCCTGCTCATCTGTGTTCGATTCGCCGTGGAGGTTGAGAAGAGCACCAAGATCGAATTTGGGTGCCTTCAAGAGCTTGACTTTGCGGATGTGGACCTAAGGAAAAACGTTAACAAATTTCCTCCCTCATGTCACAATTCCAAACGTACATTTTGAAGAGGATAGATGCCTTGCGTGGCTTTCTCAATCTCGCGACCAATGACTTCGGGAATGAGCTTAGCAGTGAGTTGTGTGAGGGTACAGGTGGTGGCCTCGCGTTGGATAATCTCAATCATCTTTCGGCGGATGGCTCTGATCTGCGAAGAGGCGGCATAGGTGGTCTTCTTGATCTGGTTGGGTCGCTTCTTGGTGAAGGCGATGGCGAAGAGACGGAGGAGGTAGTCGTCAGTGGTCTTGACTGTGACATTGGCCTCAATCAAGGATTGCCACTTGCGGACGAGGGATCTGAGCTTATCGGATGTGAAGTCGAGACCGTGAAAGTTGGTCAAGCAGTTCTTTCCTTGTACCTCATCGACACGGAGTTTGATCTTTCGGAAAGCATGGTCCTCATCCTTCTGTAAATCCGCTAAAGAAACCTCGAAGATTCTGCCCTTCAATGCATCGTTCGCGTTCTTGAGACCGGTAGTTCTGTTGACAAGAGTCTTGCCGACACTGCGTGTATTGTTAGATGGTTATTTCGTTAATTTGGATGGAGGATATTTCGTACTCTCGAACGTTGAAGGAGGATGGAGCCTGAGATCTTGTTAATTCCTGTTGAATGGATTCAAGCCCAATAGTTGCCATACCTTGACTTGGTACCAGTCCTTGCGGGTGAAAGGATCCAAAGTCTTCTTCTTAAGACCCTTCTTGCCCTTCGAAAGGCGCTTGTTCCTGATATTTTGTCAGATCGTGGTCGTCGAAGTCTTCGTTGCCCCTCCATCGTATAGCCTCTCCCACGGTCTCGCCCATCCATCATCTCATGCGAAGGAAAGAGGTAACTCACTTTCCGACAGCCATGATTGCGATATATTACGCAGTCGAAAAGGGCTGATATGGTGAACAGGTTGTCGAGTAGTCGTTGTGCGAGGTGCAAGAATCTAACAATTTTCTGTGCGGTGAAGGACCACTAGCGTCGAACCAAGCGAAGATGGTCCGTGCCATTATTCTCCTCGCCCGTTCTTTCCTCTCCCATTTCAAGAATTTCAATACATGGTATCCGGGAAGTTTACGCCGTGTATCATTGCTATTAACCTTGGTGGGCTGAGTTCTCTTGGAGTCGCATGTTTCGATGCCATTCCCAACATTTCTCCGCAAAGACCGTCGCCCTGCATTGAACTCGCACGAGCCAGCTACGCTCCAGATAGACCCGAAGCCTCTACGAACTGAGCTTGGAGATTGAGGACGCCGAGTGGTGAGCTCAATTCCAATCTAGTAGAAACATTCTGGGGGAGCCTGAACCGAATTAGCGCTCTGAGATGCACAAATCTAATCGCCCAAGAACAATTAACATTTTCGAAGCCTAATAGCCTGAAAGGCCACAAAAATTCCGAATTCATTTGCTTAAATGTTTCGAGAAATCGAAAGAGGTAGTGTTTTGAAATTGCATTTCGAGAAACGAAAACTTGCTTGCTGTGTCCGAGCGCTGCGATCAATTTGTCTATACCTGTTATTGGGTAATGTTAGATGCACAGAGTGATGGCTGTCTTATGAGCTTCGTGGAGCGTCAAGTCATCTTTGGATCCTAAAACGGGTCATTCAAACGTATGTTGGATTCCTCAAATACAGTTTTCCTCTCCATATGGTCCCAACGGTTCATCAATGTGCTACCTACAATCCCAAACTCCATCATTGCCCACCGGCCGTATCTCATCATCCCGAAGACGCCAAACGCCGTTATCCAACCCTGGTATTGCTGTGGAGGTGCTGTCACCTGAGGTTCATTACTATATCGATGTCAATCGACCATTCCCAGGCGTCGTCATGGTATCGTCCAAATGTCTCCTTTTCATCGAATGTCCCTTTCCTCCCTCGTCTCTCTCCTCTCTTCCTCTTCCTTCCACTCCTCAAAGTCCTCAAAGCTCGGAAACGAAAAGTAGTTCCCCGCTGCCACTCATTAGCAACATTCGGGATTTAGCTGGGCAAAGCACTCACACTGTGAGATCGAAATCTCAAAGGGATCCTTCCTCCTTTCCTGCGGGACCTGTCCTGGACTTGAGCAAGCACTCAACGGACTCGTCCTCGTAGTATGCTCATGCTGCGCTGAAGAATAGCTCGCAACTCGATTGAGGATCGTGGTGGCGCCACACGAGTGCAGACTGGCAAGATCTTTCCTCGAGGCGTTCGAAGTAGCAAGCTGGGGACAGGTAGCAGAAGCTCTCATGAGCTTTGGTCTTCTGTTCGACGGAGTCTTCGGAGACGTCATTGCAGTGTTACGAGAATACGTCAATGAACGTACTCTTTTGCCAGTATACGTAAGATCGTGAGGCGGGGAAACGGGTAGGACGGTGAATAGCTAAATATATAGTTCTGAATTAAAGCAAGTAAATTAAATGGTGCATTTCAATCAATGATCAGAACAACAGTTACATAACTCAACCATGAACCCAGCTGCAGACCAAGGGCTCCCTCTATATAAGCAGAGACTGCAATGGCTGCCAAGTAAGCACCCAGTGCCAACAAGTCGAACGGTCCCTAACATCCGTCCCCAGCGTCCACTCCCCCATCTTCAAGGGCCATATTGACTGGGCACATTAACGGGGCACCCTAGAAGACCATCCGACTGCTGCTAAGAAGTTCTCGACCGCCACTTGGCCGCCTATGAGTGCCGGCCAGGTTTTGCGTGCATGCCCACACGCGAATCCTTCCTTGTGGCGGATCGTTATAGGTGCGCCGCCTGCAGCGTGCATGAAGCTTTTGTGGGCGTGCGGGTCAGCCACCTTGTCTACCCTCCGCACCGTTGCCTTTTTTCCATCCCAAATGGAAAAGAGCACTACCACACATTATGGGAATTCGCTGAACCCCTCAGTTTGTCATACTCTAAGGGGCAGTTTTGGCCCTATCATTTGTTCGAGATTGGTTCATAAGGTTGCACTGTAAGTAGAACTTCGCATTGTGGAAAGGACATGGCTTCGACTGTTCTTGAATTCAAGATTGTTGGAATCACCCCACTCCAGATGGCAAACATTGGAGTGGAAAACACAACATTGAGTTTAATTCTGTAGTTAATTCAAGAGAGCTTAGCAGATGTTGGGCATCTCTGCAGGTACCATTCAATAACGTCTCGATACTCTCATCTATCAATTTCTCTTCCAAGCGCATGATCAATGATCAATGCTGCATTCGTGTCAGTTTCAATATCACCGCTCATTTGGGCAACTTACTCCTCCCACGTTCTGCCTTTCACAGCTGCAAGCTCTTCTTCGGTCATTCGATGACCAGTGGTGAAGTATCCTTGTATTTGGGTCAGCCCTATCAACGTGACGGAATTACAATGGCGGGAAACCGACCTGCCGTTATTTTCGCATCTATCTCTACCCTTGAGTCTTCAGGCATCCACGATTCAGGCAATTCCACTCGTTCATAAATTGGAATTCTGCAGATGATTAGCTGTATGGCTTACTGTCATTGAGTGTCAGCTTACCCCTGGCCAACGATCGCGTCGTGCTTCATGCTTTTTGGATCATTAGTATCGGAACGGCCCGGTGCATTCCGGGAAAACTCACTTGCTCATACTCAGCATACGATCGATCTTCTTAATTCCGAGCCAGTGGAGGATATCGGGCATTAACGCCTGAAATCGCATGTCCTTTACGCCAGCAATGTTCTCGGTTCGCTTGAAATACTCCGATGCTCGATCAAGCCCACGCTTTCTAGCGTTGTAAACCAGGTACTACACAAAAAAATTAGAAAGCCGTGGAAGATACAGCAGAAGATTTGGGTCAGACGAGTGTGGGGGTGTGGGACTGAGACAGTGGGGGATTGTGAGACCATGTTCGTAGAGACGAGACGATGCAAGAGGACTCGAATCAGGAATGGAGCTTTGACAGCAGATCACGAGCTGCATGTCCGTAAACTTTCTTAACAAAGAAACCCTACCTTTGTGACTTCACCAAGAGCTCGTCCCTCCTTTCGAAAATAAATAACAACCCCGCTTCCACCTTTCTGAGCCTCTTTGACTGCTTCTTCAATACCAAAGATGAGATATGGGCGACACGTGCAGATGTCAGATCCGAACACGTCACTTCCGTTACACTGTCAGTTTGGTTAGCAAAGTAATCAAAAGACTACCGACAGGGATATTTAACCTCATCGTGAACTCTCAAAGCCAGTCGAACACTCTCATCTGACATTTTTGCTGGATCTCCAAAACAATAAACCGTGAGGCCACCTACAATTCGTTAGATCCACTACACGGCTCGTGACTGGAATCAAAGCCCGGATATCGGCAGTAGAATAACACGCCATCTTCAATGCAAATCGGTTGGATTACTTGAAGGAGTAAGGGTGCGGACAATCACTTGCAGACCCGTTGTTTAGAGTAGAAGGGAGCGACTCCTACCTATTGGTGGTAAGAAGAGCTTGATGTCACCTCGAGTGATCAACTCTGGATATGAGCCTCCAGTATACTCGAACAATGATTTCCTAAGCGAACCCTCATCTAATCAGACATCAGTAACAATTATACAATACAATCTAGAGAGGCATTCATACCAATGTTGAATCTCTCGGCGACTCCCGGGAGATACCAAACCTGCAGATAGTCAACGGGAAGCAGTTACATGCCCTAGGCTGGTAGACATACTGGTTCAACGGCAAACTTGGTAACAGCCAGCTCACCGGATTCGTTGAGGCAGACCTTTCCATCTGGGACTCTTTGAGGCATCAGCGAAGTCACATGTAGGAATTGTCGATTGAGAGGCATAACTTACAGTCTACCTTCGCGGACACTCTGCTCTAATTCTGGCAGCTTGGAGACCATCAGAAAGGACGCATGAAAGTTTTCGTATGATTATCCGTACCTTCATATGGGCTCTGGTGATAGCTTTGTGGAAAAATCAGTGCTGTTCCCCATCGGTCATCTGGAAGACATTCATACCAATTGTAGGTCTAATATCAGCTGTTCCGGATTAGTCCCGAATCCAATTATACCACAGCTCAGTAACCCACCGTTCTCCCTTTCTATTGTATCTTTGAAAAGCCAAGGAGCAAGATGACCAAGAGGGTCCATAGAAACAATCTTCTTCTTGTCAGCCCATTGAGGGAAAGGACCGATGTTGACCGCCGGTTCAGTGTTGGTGAAATCGGGTCTGAGGAAGAAGATCAGCTTGGGTGGGTTCATGACCAAGCAGTGCACCTCAGTATTCGAACAACCGATTGATCCGGACTCGTGGATGAGGAAACGGTCTTATAACCGTCCAAATTTTTTATGGATGAAGGAAGACGTGGTTCAAGTTTGAACCTGATAAATTTGACAAGGAGGCGTACCTATGGTCTGTTTTGATCTCATGACTGGCGACTGCCAATGCGTAATAAATTGAATACGATCCACCATGAGCTGATTTATGGCATTAGAAATAAATAAAAGTCAGAAATTCAGAACTGTACCTCCAATTGCTACCCGTAAAGTTAGCATTGCTCCGAAATAATGATTGGGGGATGCACCATTTCGTCTACGGATGGTTGTTGGATTCCTGGAAACAACAACAGGACCTCTCTTCTCAGGATCTTTGTGACCCCAGTCCATTGGGAATGGGTTGATACCGGATTGTCCAGGGTACGTACTGCACTCACATCAACCACCGCAGACGTAACTAAGGGGAGAGCAACTCACGTGAGAATTATCCGCCCAGTGCCGGCACTTGTCTTTCTGGCATGTCCAAGAGCAGTGCTTGGTGATCCAGGTCCATCGATGGTAGTAGCAGGAAGAGAAGGCGATTCTGGGACAGCGTGCTCTTCACGATGGATCTCCTCAGACTCGGGCTTCTTGGGAGGAGTGACTGGTCCAGGAGGCAAAGCACCTTCTTGAATCTCCTTCATGCCAGCAAGGACATTGACTCGGCCAGAGATAGCATCGACGGTGGAAGCTAGTTGTATTTGGTTGACATGTAGAGTTTTGAGGGCTTCGAGGATGTCCTTCATCAAAGCCGTCTGGTCTGTTGGCGTTGAGGAAGCCATAGTGTTCTCGCTGTTGTTTAGGACGTTGGGTGAATAGGAATGTTTGGCGACCAAGACCAAAGTACAAGAGGTCAAGTGGGATGTAAGGACGCCTCGGAAGTTGTGAGACAGCTCTGGTCCTCGCACCACGTGGAAGGGAAGGAAGGAGCAACTAAGAAGTCACTGCGAATAAGAGAAACGGTACTGTACTTGAAGAAAGAGAAGGTGAAGCCTTTGAAAGATCTTAAGACAGCTCTTGTTAGGCAGTTCCACCAACGCCAAAGCAGCCAAAGCCGATGATTTGTCTTCACTTGGGACAGGCTTGCATGATGCTAATTGTACCTGCTTTGGGTGCAATCACTGCCTTTCTTTATCGTTATCGCCCCATAAAATTCAGTGATGAAGACCTGATCTCGGACCCTGTCGCGTCGCCTAGTCGCCACAGGGATTCTTCAAGCCTCTTAGCCTCGCAAACCGCAACCTTCATCGCACTTGCAACGACAACTTCCACACAACATTATGGTTCGTTCAGTCCTCTTATCCAGCCAATAATCAGCTAATCATTCCGCAGGGTAAACGCAAGAAGGCCGCCAAGAAGCCCCAGGGCAAGAAAAGAGTACTTCTCCTCAAACGCGCAGTCAAGATATATTGTTAACAGCACGCAGAACGAACCTCTCCCCACAGTCTTTCCCTGCCTATTCTGCAACCACGAAAATTCGGTAACTGTCAAGATCGATAAGAAGACCGGCGTCGGAAACCTTTCCTGCAAAGTCTGCAATCAATCTTTTCAATGCGCCGTCAACTGTATGTCTTTGTCACTTTACTTGCACCCAAATCTTCCTTCACCAAGAAATTAAACAGGAGCTGATCTCGGATTGTATATAGATCTTTCCGCCGCGGTCGATGTATACGCAGATTGGGTTGATGCTTGTGATGCAGTAGCAAAGGGTGGGGCAGAAGAAGCGGCTGATTATGCGCCTACAAGATCTCCGATTGTGGCTGGTAGACCGACAGCGAGACATAGGTCAGTGGATGACGAGGATGATCTTGGCGGTGCTGAGGATGATGATGGGATGGATGGTTATGGAGGGGAGGGAGTCGTTGCGGATGATGAAGAATACTAGGTGGCGAGTCCCTTCGATGGGCGTGGAGTTTGGGAATTACATTTGGGCGTCCGGAGGACAAGAGGGTCTGGTGCTCTTAGATCTGATGTGCCAGATAAGCTCTACGGATGAAAAAGAGCATACTTCAATGTCAGATGAGTGCAAAAGAAGGCTTTTCATGGGTGATTTAGTGGTATTTTGGTTATCAAATACGTTATGGGGATAGCTACTTATGAGCATAAGAATTGCAAAGGCAGCGGACTCAACACTCTACATCGTGTAGAATCTATCACCAAAGTCGCCGAGGCCCGGAACGATGTAGTTCTTTTCGTCGAGACCCTATGGGGTGTTAGAGTGACAATTGTTTGTTTGAAGAGAAGGTTTTCCTACCTGATCTATGAACGCCGTCACCACTCTCAATTGCGGGAACTTCTTTGCGAAGCTATCAATCCCTTCCGGACTGGCAATGAGATTCAAGAACAAGATTCTGTTCTCCGGTACTCCTCTCGACTTCAACACATCCACAGCCATAGTCGCAGAACCACCTGTTAAAAAAACTTAGCAACCCTCTTCCCAAGCAAGCCATTGAAGCCACTTACCAGTAGCAAACATGGGGTCCAGCAACAGTACCCAACGCTCTGCAATGTCTTCCGGCAACTTATCATAAAACAGCTTTGGCTTACTCGTCTCCTCGTCCCTCTGAATCAGAATTTTCCCGATCCTCACAGATCTACAGCAATCCCTTAACCCCTGCTCCATAGCCTCCCCAGCGCGCATAATTGATACTCCACAGATCTTTCCCTGAAACATGACTCCATCGTAGATTCGTCCGACTGGTGTAGTTATCGCGTGTTCGACAACTGGTAAGTGGTTCAAACCTTCTTCGACGAGCAACCGAATGATTCGATTCGAGTAGAAGATAAAGTCGGCTCGTTGCGTATTCTTGTCTCTGATCATTCTGCAAGCAACCGCTATCAGCAGGGTTCGGATGAATTGGAGGGGTAACTCACGTCAGAAGAGCTATAAGCTGGGGGGTTTGCGCGAGCGTATGTACATTATCGTAGGAGACTTCTGTCGAGACGGTGGCTGTTGGCTTTTGCTTTTCTGGCCGGTAGTCCGGTCCTACGCATTGAATGTTTGCTTGGGAAGCCATTCTGCAGGCGATGTATTTAGATAGCAATTGAAAAGCTTCGTGTAGCAAACACGACTCGAGGGTATGTGGTCAAGGGTGCACAGGCTCGTAAGCAGACAGTCGAGATAGACCAGGCCTGAGAATGTCTGCTCGCAGTTACTACAAACACCCTTCAATACACAAGACTCGTCTGCACACGACCTGGAGCACTACTTGAGTAAATCCACCTACACCAAGGAAAATTGAGGGCGGCTACCTCCGCTTTTGTCCATTGTGCTCGTGTGCGGGGCTGAAGAAGAGATAAGGTACCGTAGTTTTACGGTGTCACTGACAGGGTTATTCGCAGGGGTCTTGCTGCGGCAGCCGACAGCCAGGGAAGGCTGTGGCTTTCAAGACAAAACAGACGCGCCACCGTCAATCAACAAAAGCCGTCAAGGACGACGACGACAACAACCTTCAACCCATCAACCCACTTCAACAATTTATGAGAGGTATTCAAGAGCGCCAGTTGAAGTTGCATTAGGTACGAACATATTCCCCATCTCCTAACTCGTCGCCACTTAGCTGAAATTGTGCCTGCCTTAGCTCTCGAACAACCCCTTCGATTCTTTATTTATCTTCTCAGCCTCACCACTTCCCAAACCTCACAAAGGATTCACTTCACGGATGCTTTGCAGAGACTTTTTAGCACCAGAGCACTCCCATAATGCCCTAGATTCCCTACTCAAAGCCACGATTTGTTAAGCCTTTCAACCCCTGCGAGTGTGCAAATATCTTTGCTGGAGTCGACAATCACCTTCCACAACTTCTCGCCATGGCTACCCTTCAAAATACAGCGCCTCCTCGGAAGCGAATAGCAACTTATGGCAAAGCTGCGCGGAGACGCATCCCAGACTTTGCATTCACTTCACTGCCACACCGATCGCAAACACCTGAAGTCAAGCCAAGTAAATTGCTGCCTGTCAGATCTACAAGCTTCGCTCCTGTTCCCGAAGCAAGGAGAACGAAAGCCATCATGAAGGCTTCAGTATCAAGAACTGCCTCTCCAGATACACCACCCGTTACGGGAGATATATTCGATGTCCCTTCCAGCGATGACGATCAGCCTACCCCTCTGCCTGGACCCAAGGCAGCCAAGACGCAAAATCGCCTCTCAAAAGTCGAGAAAGATACATTGGTGGCCAGGGAGGAAGGTGAGGAGATGCGGAAGAGGGTAAAGCTCTCGCCAGTCCGCCCTGCCCAAAGACTATCCCCTGTTAAATCGGTCACCAGGGCATTGTCCCCAAAAGCAAAGCCTCAGTCAATGGTGAAGGTGGATATGTTTGTGACTAGACCTAAACCAGTACAGAAGAAACCAGCACTACCTCGAACCCCCCGACAGCTCTCTCCTGTCCAGAAGACTCGATCATCGAGTACTCCATCTCCTCAAGCTAGTCATGTGGACAGTATGGATGTGGATCAGCCTACTGTAGGCTCCTTCATCTCCCCGAGAGGTATGCGGATGTGGAGCGACCTCTTGGATCCGGGAGTTGGCGACGGACATATGGAGGATATGACGACCGTGAAGGATCGAGCACAAGTCAGAATATCCCCAACGCGCATAGTCGGCAAGACATTGTACAAGCCTGCAGGAATTGTTAAACAAAGAAGCCCTCGCATCCTACCTCGTCGTAGACTCATCGACTCCCTGGTTGAACAGGCAACTAATGACGAGGATGATATTGAAGAGGACACACCAGAGCCTGATCAATCGAATCCAATTGAGGCATTCGGCTCATTCTCCAAGCCTGTCTCTAGAAGCCAGAGCACGGCCCCGGAGGCTCCTGCCGTATCGGCTAGTCAGAGTCAAACCCAAGGTTCCCAAGCCATTGGACCCAAGTTCACATATAGCAAACAGCGTTCAATGTTGGCAGAGGAAAATTTCATGAAGCAGTTGGAATTTGACATGTCGCAACCCGTACAACCTACCTTAGGCAAGAAGGCTCGCCGTGGATCAATCCCAACGCTTCCAAAGCTTCAGAGCTTCCATGAGGAGGAAGATGAAGACAGTGCTGTCGCTATCAAGAGCGTTCATGAGTTGCGACAAGCAGGTGCGAATAACCGATTCATGGATGAGATTGAGGATCTTCTTGATCGAATCGGAAATCCAAGTGCCACACCCTCTTCTATGAGGAGATCCGGCCTTCTGGATATCGCAAGCAAGATTAAAGACAAGAGCTTCACTCGCCAATTTCGATCCCAAGGTGTCGAGCTGCGGCTGTTAGTGCACCTGGGTCGAGAAACTGATGTCATTGCTGGATTCATCATGATATCCATTCTCCTGGCTTTGCTCGCGGAATCGAATATCATGCCTCATGTTGTCACTCAACTCCGTACTCAGGGAATTGCCAGGCTTTTGATTCGTCTTCTGGACTCTCAGACGAGCATTATCATACTTGCGAAAGAACGAAAGAGCAATATGTCAAAAGTGGCCCAGTCTCTTCTCTCTGAACACTCAGATTACCTGCTTAGCCTTCCTGTTTGGGGAGAGGCTCAACCAAGGCTGCAACCGAAGAGTCTGTCACCTCGAACGATCGCATTGAAATGTCTTGAGCTGATGGTTCGACAAACACGTGAAGCTGGTAACTCTGGAGATCTCATTTCGAAAGAGTTGACTACCAAGCTCTTCTCGATCATGAGGTTTGCGTCAGACGAGAGCGCTTGGGACCTGCCAAGTGGAAAGGAGGCTATTGACTTTGGCCTTGCTTTGTCTGCCATAGAGTCACATTCACTTGCGGCAAGAACTCTTTCGGATGAGAACATTTGGCTGGACGACTACCTCCAGATCATTGCGGACACACTTGAGATTGCTCTTACGAAACCAATGGACAAATTTGGAGATTTTCAGTATCTCATGTTGAGACTGACTCTGAACGTCACCGGCAACAATGAGAAAGCTTCCGAGGTCTTCGCAAGAGATTCCCTGATGGCAGTTATGGGTCAAGTAATCGTTTCCATGTTCTCGAAGATTTCACGCTTCTTGACTGAGGAGGATCTCTTCGTAGCTGTTGAAAACCTCATTGTCTTAGAGGGAGTGATGATCAACTTTGCGGAGTCAAGTTTAGCTGCTCGGAATAGCTTTCAGAGCTTGCAAGGCACCCCTCTTGATTCTTTGGACAAGATGGTCAAACATCTCGTCGATAATCAGGAGAAGATATCTCTAGTAAGCTTTCATTGTCCCAGATGTACAGTTGAGACTAACAGATATAGGCGGAATCGCTTGAAGATAATCATAAGAACATTCCCTTTGGCTATCTCTCTGTTCTTCTCGGATATCTTTGCCTTTCTCCCGCCATCCTGGAGCGTGTTCGCAATCAGCTGGAAGGAAAAACACTCAAGCCGTTGATAGCTTCGATCGACGAGTTCATTGGTCACCACAAGACAGTCGATGATCTGTACGCTACCGAAGATGGCCACAGCCCCAACGCAGCCCTGACTGAACGGTTAGAGGCCCTAGTGGGCAGATTGAAAGCACCGAAGGCTGGTGGAAAATGAAAATGTATGGATTAAGCCTTTTGTATCATGTTTGGAACACAGAATGATTGTAATGATGAAACGGACTTCGCGACTATTTTATATGGTTTAAGGGAGGGAGGGTGCATTCGAGGATTGACGTATACCCCTATGCACAATATCTCTTTCGTTGTTGGGACGAAACTCGCAAAGATTGACATACTGAAGATTTTACTGAAGGCATTTGCAGAATGCTTCAATTGTGCCTCTTGATGAGTACAAATGGATTATGATGTAGATAGCTTATAGAAAATATTGAAAGAAATCACTCAACTATTTTTGAAAACTCCTCCAGCTCGTATGAATTGCATTTATCTGCCCATAGCAGGCTAAGCAAAGCCATTCACACACAATTTCAAAACTGCTCTCAAAGAAAATGTGGCAAAAAAAGACAATAAAAAAAGACAAAAAAAAACTGTTAGAAGCTGTTATGTAAAATACGCGTCCTAGAGGTCGTGACGTTAGCGGCTCCTTTCAGGCGAGCCTTGCCGTTGCTGCCCAAAATAAATATTGACCCAACGAAACTGTGCCGTTCACATCCCAAACCATCGCTTTGCACAATAGGGTTAGGCACAATTCAGGAACGTGTCAAGAACGATGTCGCCGCCAAAGCAGAGAAAGATTGCCATCGTAGGTAGTAGGTCTGTTGGTATGTCATGCTTTTCACATTTGCTTCCAGCTGCTTGAACTCAAGGATGGGGTGTTAGGTGGGGGGGTGATTTGGGGTACTTGAGAAGCAAAACTGATAAGAATAGGAAAATCATCGCTCACGGTTCAGTTCGTCGATGGCCATTTCGTAGAGAGCTACTATCCTACAATTGAAAATACCTTTAGTAAGGTTATCAAGTATAAGGGGCAGGAGTATGCTACTGAGATCATTGATACGGCTGGCCAGGTACATTCTATTCGCCCGTTTTGTTCTCTGAGACTACATGTTCGCTTGGCGCGACGTATCTCTCTCATATCGAATCTGGAATTGGATGATGGCTAATGATGATGATAGGATGAATACAGTATCTTGAACTCAAAGCACTTCATTGGTATTCATGGCTACATGCTCGTGTACTCGGTGGCGTCTACACAGAGCTTCGAGATGGTGCAGGTCATTCGCGACAAAATCTTGAATCACCTGGTACGTCGCCTCTGCTTTCCCAATATCAAGACTGACGGTTAAGGGCTCCGATGAAGTTCCTATCGTTATTGTGGGTAATAAGAGCGATCTACGTCCTGAGCAACGCCAAGTCACTGTCGATCAGGGAAAGAAGGCGGCTAGTGATTTCAAGTGCGCGTACACGGAGGCTTCTGCCAGATATAATGAGAATGTGTCCAAGGCTTTTGAGCTGATGATTGGTGAGATTGAGAAGTTGCAGAATCCTAACCAGGCCCCTGGAGATGGGAAGTCGTGCACAGTTATGTAGTGGGAGCGGGAGGGACTGAGCTTGGAGTAGGATGATCGATTGGCGCAGCCTTGATGAATACGTTGGGGAGGCCACAGTTTCTTGTATGGCGTTTGGAGATGGTGTGATGGTCATTGGCGTTTGGAAATGACAATAAAGTTGTGTCCGATGTCCTAGTCTTTTCAATGCTGATGCAAATTGGGATTCGACTGCGGCACAGCAATACCTCCCAGAAGCACTAACTGCATTTGATAAAATCAGAACCAAAGTTAAAAATGTCTCACAAAGCGCTTAATATTTTGGAGCGATGCTTCGAGCATCATGGCTAATCCTCGTTTCTTGGATGTCCGCCGTCCAGAAGCTTGGATTCTAATGAAGAAATCTCAACTGACTCTCGGTTCCTTGAAGTCCTTAAGCACCAAGTTGAATTGGATATGATCTATGATTCTGCGCGGTCTAGTGACAGTATCCCCAGGGGAGGTAAATGAGCAAGGCACGCATAAAAAGGCATTTATGCTTGACACGTGACCCACGCACAAAATGCCCCACCAAGCGAGGGGAAGGCTGAAAGTCACAAATGTGAGTCTACACCGAATGATACAAAACCAGTCCGATCTTTCTCACTGTTGATAAACTGCACTCGCACAATGCTCGACGTCAAAGACTTCATTCTCGAGCTGGGCGGCGATCCTGAGAAGATCAAAGAATCTCAGCGGAGACGCTATGTTAAAGATGGTGAGAAAGTGGTGGACGAGGTGATTGAGCTGTATCAGGATCACAGGAAAAGCAAGTTCTACTAAGGTCTCCTACTATTACAGTGTCAGTTGCTAATTCATTGTTCCTCAGCTCAGTATGCTGTCACACAAGTTGCTACGAAGGGCAAAGAAGTACAAAAACAGATCGGCGCAAAGCTGAAGGCGAAGGAGAATGCGGACGATTTGTTGGCGCTGAAGGCGGAGCTTGAGAAGGAGAGAAAGGGTCTGGAAGAGTCTGCGAAGGAGAAGGAAGCTGTTCTGAGAAAAAAGCGCCGAACTATTGGGAACTACATCCACGATTCAGTTACTGTTAACGACAACGAGGTACGCGTGCATCTAAGCCTCCTATTTCTGACGCTGACTTCGGCCTAGGATTTCAACCCGACCCTGCGGACTTGGGCACCAGAAGGCGTGAAAGTTGAAAAGCGAGATGGCTTTCTTTCCCACCACGAAGTTCTCTTGCGATTGGATGGATACGAGCCTGAGCGAGGAGCGAAAGTTGCTGGACACCGAGGCTATTACTTGACAGGATGGGGCCAATGGTTGAATATGGCTTTGCAGATGTATGGTCAAACGATGCTTCATAACAAGGGCTACAAAGTCACCAAACCCCCAACTTTCATGAACAAAGACCTCATGGCTTTGACAGCACAGCTGGAACAGTTCGATGAAGAACTGTACAAGGTTGTACAAGATGCTGACCCCAAGAATGACAAGTACGCCATAGCTACTTCGGAACAACCGATCTCCGCAATGCACTCAGGAGAATGGCTGCAGGCAAAGGACCTACCAATCAAATACGCAGGTGCCTCAATATGCTTCCGCAAAGAAGCCGGTTCTCACGGGCGAGATGCATGGGGCATCTTCCGTGTGCATGAGTTCGAGAAAGTGGAGCAGTTTGTTATCACAGACCCAGAGAAGTCATGGGAGGCTTTCGAAGACATGATCGGCATCGCAGAAGAGTTCTACAAGTCCCTCGGTGTACCTTACCGTGTTGTAGAGATCGTCTCAGGAGCTTTCAACAATTCAGCAGCGAAGAAGTACGATCTTGAAGCCTGGTTTCCCTTCCAAGGAGAGTACAAGGAGCTTGTCTCTTGTTCAAACTGCACAGACTACCAGTCCCGAGATCTCGAGATCCGTTTTGGCATCAAGCTGCAGACCGATATTCAGAAGAAGTATGTCCATATGCTCAATTGTACGTTATGTGCCACGGAGAGAGCTTTGTGCTGTTTGCTGGAGAACTTTCAGGGAGTGAAAGAGACGGAGGATGGGACGAAAGTGGAGGGATTCCATGTTCCTGAGCCACTGCGACGGTATCTTCCTGGAGAGCCTGACTTTCTCCCGTTCACGAAGGAGCTGCCGAAAGACTCCACCTCCCAAAAGGCGAAAGGTAAGGCTCCGAAGCCAAAAGTTGCTGCCGGGGGTGGGGCAAAGGAGGCAGGGGATAAGCTGAAGGACCTCAAAGTTTGAGATCGAAAATCGATGTACCTAAGACCGAATCTCCGCCAGCTCAAGAAGGCATTGGTCATCCTCCTTTACCAATTGCCTCAAGGGCTCTTTGAATTCAGATAAAAAGAATAATGTGAGATGGTAAGCTAAGATGGATACTACCGGATAGCGGTCCGTCGACTTTCAATGACCGAAATATTTGAGATGATTCGGATAGGGCTGAAAATTATGACACTTGCTCTCAAGCTGATATGTCTCTTGAAAACAATAATCGTGATCTAATACCATGACTGATCAAAATCCTAGATAGATCAAGACTCATCCTGTTTTGTACTCATTATACTTTGTTATTTCGTAAACGAAAACAAGCTAGACTGGTCATCTATGTCCTATAATATCTAACTCGGTACTTGTTTGCGATCTTGATCTGTTCTGCTTAGTAATCTACCAAGCTTGGCGTGGTGGCTGCAATAATTCTTGAATGTAATGAATTTGGCTTACCAATGGCTCGTCACAGCCTTGTCTGCCACAGCTCTTTCGATTTAAGCGACATCTGCCTTGACTGAAAACGGACTCCATGTCACATCATGATCGCCCAATAACGATTCGAGCGCGCATGGGAGTCAATCTTTAATCATACAAGGATCAAGACTTGAATCACACGTGATGCTTTATTAACAAAGCAATAGGACTCGGCTTTTGTATATCTTGCCAACGGCGACACGAACGGCTTCCGTAACTGATGCTGCAAGTCTAGGAGGTGCATCCGCTTGCATCCCCTCAGCCATGGAGCAACAAATTGAAGACTGCCCATTTTGCGGATTCAAGACAGAAAACGAGTATCAAATCATGGTAAGTTGGCTTGCCTGCCAGGACTCGTACTCTACTGAGTCCCTCAAGCTCCACATGGAAACGTATCATACAGAAGATGGAGCATCTCCCTTTGTTATCAAAGACGACCAAGCGAGTATTGCTGCTATCATGTCTCTGGCTAAAGAGGAAGGCCAATACGCAGCCTGTCCTATTGAAGGCTGTGGAGAAGCAATCCTCTTGACGGAGTTGGACAGCCATATCGAGATGCACGCCGCCGAAATGCAAGGAGATCAAGAACAACAGGACGATTCCGAAACTGAATCCGAAGACGAGCCCCAAGCAAAGAAACCCAGAATGAAAGAAGATCAAGCATCATTCGGCACAAAACTGTCCCACGCCTTGCGCAATCTTGAGGATTCAGAGACGTCGTCCTCGGGAAGTCACCCGTCGACTCGCCAGGACAAGGTGAAAGCCCAATGGAAGGATCTCTTGAAGATGCCCGAGCCGGCCTCAACGTCGAAGTCGGGAGGTCTTTCTTCTACTGCAGTGACGAAGGATACGAGTACCAAGAGACGCCTGGGAGTAAGTCTGTCCTATGTCATGGAAAATTTACATCACGTGATGCCAATATTCTACTTCCAGAAATCGGAGCTCGGTCCCCACGCAAACGAGAAACTGATGCCTTCTTGGCTGGTCAAGCTTCTCAAGGAAAATGACGGCAAGCTGGAAACTATCAATCGTCTCAGTCGTGACAACAAGTTGTTCAAGGTCAGAGTCAGCATCAATCAAACACCAGGTATATTGCCTGTGATTGAACGGCTTCTGAATCAGGATGTCTATACCGACTTTGCATATTTGTGTCACCCGGCTGTAAAGCATGTATCGAAGCTCAAGGGAGAAGGTGAGTTGTGGTTGCTTTGAGTGTTGAGTCCTGTGCTTACGCAATTAGGTGGTTTCTGTGGATATCGCAACATCCAGATGATGTGCTCATATATTATTGGAGTTGAGTCTCAAGGATGCGATAGATTCCAAGACAATATCCCAAGTATCTTTGACATCCAAGAATACATTGAACATGCTTGGGATCTTGGAATCAATGCTCAAGGTAGAATTGAGACAGGTGGAATTCGTGGAAGGAGAGTGTACATTGGAACTCCAGATGTGAGTGTTTATCGTTGCCGAAGATACATTTCAGTCCTTGTGTGAATCTAATTCAGTTGAATAGGCACAAGCTATGTTCTGCAGTCTGGACATAAGGTGTGTTACAACCATACCTCCTTTACATTTCCACCGTCTGACGTTTCTAGCTGCGATCCCCAAGCTTTCAAACCGAAGAAAGGACAGAAAGGAAATAAAGGAGACAGCCCTGCAGCATTCCAGATTCTCTTCGATGCCGTACAGGCCTACTTTCAAGCCGGATGTACCAATTTCGATCGCAAAATCCGACTTACCTCTCTGCCTCCAATATATTTTCAACATCCAGGTCAGCTCCCCCATCGACGCTTTGCATTTTCCGAGTATAACAGTACGCTTATCATTACAGGACACTCTATGACGATAGTTGGATTCGAGAAAAACCTGGATGGGTCTAAAAACCTCATCTGTTTCGATCCGATGTTCCACGACGCTCCTAATGTATTGAGATTGGTGGATAACGATAACTTCAAACAAAAACATCCCGAAGACATGTTAAAAGCGTATCGGAGGGGGGTGAAATATCTGAAAAAGTATAATGAGTTTGAGATCTTGAGGTATATCTTGCCCTTACGATATGGCCAGCCGGTCTTTCAGGCCAGAAGGTGGAGCAGAAGCTAACCGATCCTAGGTTGACGCCACCGGAAATTCTGAAGGGTAATGTCCACAAGGGAGTTTGGCCAGAGTAGGCAGCGGATCTTGTATGTTTACTTGCGATGTGATAGTTTTTGGCGAGCATTCTAGCGTCTTTTCATTGCCATGATGTCTAGCGACCATGGAGCATTGCAAGGCGTTGAATAAAAGGCATGGGCTTAGAATAACTATAGTACATAGATCACGAAATTCAGAAAGCTATTATGAGAGAAATTTATGGCCATGGGCTATGAAGTCCTCGTGGGACAATTGCAATTTCTTTGTTATCCAAATTATATAACAGTCCCTCTCACATTATTCCGACTTAGAATACATTGCTAGAGATTGTCTTATTTCTCATTGCTCAAGCACGTTCAAAGAATCAGTTCAAGGTTGGTGTCAGTTCAATGGTATCTGTAAACTCCTAAATACAAGTTTCAATTTCTCAAACCCCAAATCCAACTCTATACTCCCAGTCAAGCAAGTTCGTTATACGTTTACAGAGAAATATAGCTCGGAACTCATGGCCCGAAACCCGAAGCAAGGATTTCGACTATAGCTTAGAGCTCTTCTGGGTGCGAGCAACGGTGACTTGGATGAGACCGTTTGGACCGGATTGGGGGGCGTAGACTTCAGCATTTTTGCCCGTGTTTTGGAGGTCTTCGTGCCAGCTGAGATCGATCTCGAAGCTATAATTTATTAGTAGTGTGTTCTAAGGTAGTCGGGGAATAGGGATTAGAAGTAGGTGAGCTTACTAGTGCTTGTTTGGCAGCGAATAATCCACCTTCTCGACTTCAGGAACAGCCTCCAAGATCGAGCCGCACATCTTGTACATAGTATTCTGCACAGACGGCGAGTCCTCCAGTGCGAATGTTTTCATCGTGATGGTGCGAGCATCAGTCCATGCCTTGTCGAACTTGGGGATCGCAGCACGGACAGCGTTCATGCCGGCGAATGTCTTCCAGCTCCATCCACAGTCCACATCCGTAGACAGGATTCTGTCCCAAACCTCTGGCAGTGTGGTGTATGAATCCCTGACGAAACCGTGGAATTGAGACCCAGTGCTCTTCAAGACTAACAAGCCCACGATTCCAGAGCGGATTTCAATTCCTTTGCCTCTTGTGATCCGCGCCTCGACATTTCGAGTTTCGTTTCCGTCACGGTAGAAGGAGTGAGGGTGAGGCTTCCCGTCGATGGTCATGCGTGTCCAGCGGTGTGTAACGACCTTGATGTTGGCGGTAGAGATGTGCGGATAAGTCTCGATGAAGTGGGTTCCGAGGATGGAGGCGAAGAGCTCGGGGGGTGTAACCGGGTTTTCTTTCGCTTTGATGTAAACGGTGTTTTTCATGGAGTCGGTGGCTACCACTACGCTGTTGTCTGCCTTTGTGTATCTGGTGCTTGTCAGCATGCTGGCTTAGAAAACAAGGGAAAGGGGCCTGGGGAGGGGATCGTACGATACGTCAATGGCGCCTTCAAGGAGAACGCAGACGGTCATCTCTGTGACGGTTTGCACGCCGGTCTTCTCATTGCGCTCGACTTTGTAGACGCGGACGTTGTCCTTGCCATAGCGAGCTGCTGCTACCGATGCCATTGCAATTGATTTGTTGTGAGGAGATCTATTGAGAGTGGGGAGGGCAGGGGCAGTGGAAGTGATCGAGGTGGATTGTTATAAAGATGAGACTGTCTAAGACGATATTTGATAAAGATGAGGATAATAGGAAAGGAGAGCTTGGGTTGGAGCTTCTTATGTATTTCTTTCTTATCGGACAGAGGCTACACGGCATGCAGGAAGGAAAAAAAGGAATACGGCGAAGCTCTGGGAGGGGGAGCTCTTTCGATGATGTGGAGAGCTATCTTGTAGGGGATCGGAGTTGGCCGGTGGCTCTCATAGCCTTGCTATTGGATCATTTTCATTCCCCTAGGTTTTGTAGCCAGTTCTAGAAATGTCAAATTTTTCAATATGACAGAATGATTGTAGCAAAGATTTTGATGAAGGTTTTGTTCTGTCATGATCAATCTAAAACTTATTCTTGTAATAGAGAATTCTATGAGAATTGAGAGAAGAGGCTGTGGAAATCGCCGCTGCCAGATAAGCCTTGGCGTGACGAGGCTGAGAGCATGAGGCTGTCAAGCACGTGAGTTATATTGCTGATTTGCCTACTACTTTCTTGGGAGGAAAATACGCTGTTCTTTCTATCTTGTGTTCTGGTCAAAGATCCTCCAAACTACTCTAAGCTTTACGTTGACTTACAGGATTGCTCAAGAGCCAGAGTAATCTTGCCATAAATTCGTTGCCCCGCAGTCTCCAGTCTCCGAGGTACCTTGCGATGGGTCTCGATCTGAGCCTTCACGTTCGGATCTAGAACCTCAGCCAGCCAACTTGAGTCTGTCTGCAGAAATAACATTGCATCTCCAGCAGGATGTTTATATAACCTTGGTGTTTCGATGTTTCAGGAGAGAGAGCTCTTTTGATTCTAGTGTCTTGGCGGCAAGGCACGGACCCCATCGTCGCCGTCTCGGACGAAAGCTGGACAAGAAGGGCCATTGTTGAATCGAATGTGATACTGTATATTCGAAAAGCCTCTCAATCACGAGACCAGATCATACAACAGCTTATCATTGCAAATATATTATAGTCCGTCGAAAGTCAATACGTTCCATTGCGTCTGTCGCTTACTGAAATTGTAGGATCGCCTACGACTTGCTTCGACAACTACACCTAAACCACACGTTCACAATCCTCCAATCAATACTTGCAATCTACAGACAGATTGCTCTTGAATGTACGCCAGAAGGATATTACATCAGGATTGGACGGTCTAGAGGCCTTCCAGAACTGCGCCTACATATGCCACCTCTCAGAAGAAGTTGACCTAGAACCGGATGGACAGATGGTTGGACCACCGAGCATTCTGAGCTCGTCAGCGACGCCGACTCAGAAGACAGCATTTACCCCACAGCAATCCGTGCCATATAGTACTGTCTCCAGAACGAGCTTCGACCGTGGAGATGGGTTGCAACCGACAGGTCCGGGCAATGGCCTCCGGGCCGTCTCGAACTCTCAGGTGTCATTCGGGCCTCGAGGCTCATCTCTGGCACCCTCCGCTGCACCTGGGAGCTTCAGTTCAAGTATGCGAAGCCAACTCGGTCCACGGCAGGGTTCTGCGAACGATGTGAACGCCGGATTGAGAGAGCTGGAGCGGCTAGTTGAAGATGATGGCTTGTTGCCGGAAAAGCTTATTTCGTCTCTACGAGAATCGCTGAATCGGGAGATGAAGATCAAAGAAGGAAGCGAGAACATGCTGGAGGCTTTAAACACCAAGAAGGCCAAGCAGACGAAGGAGCAGCGACAGAGGGTTGAGGCCGAACTCAACTCTTCGAATACGAAGATCAAGGAATTGAGGTCCCAGATATCAGAGCTGCAGAGACCCAAGCTTCCTGCCACGCCGACGAGGAGTCGGATGGATAATCTGTTCCAGAGCAGCAATGGTCTGAGGTCTCCTCAGAGCGCATCGAGAAGTAACGGAGGGTCTGACTTCGACGAACCTACCGAATCCCCTACATATGCTCTGGCGGAGATTTTGCAGGCTCTCGAGATTGAAGGTCTTACGCCAGACTACTATGTTGGACATGCCAATAATCTGGTGGAGCTCTTCAAAAGACATCCCACACTGAAGTACGATCTAGTCTGGCCAATATTTGGTTTGCGCATGCAAATTATGCTTTTGAGTGAAAGCAGAGAGGTGGTGGCCGCAGGGTATCGAATGATACGATACGCGATATCTGATATCAGCTCACTACAGAAAATTCGAGAGTTGAACACAGATTATTTAGTAGTGATGTAAGTACCGCCTAACTCTAACTTTCAATCGCTGTCTGATAGTTGAATAGCTCGCTCGTCAAAGAACGAAAAGCCGATGTAGAGCGAGAACAAGCTCTGAAATTCGTGCGAGCATTTTTGGAAGTCAAGGACGGAATATATGAGGTCTCAAGAGCTGTAGTGAGGACCATAGCAGCGGTTGCAGAACATAGCGAAGATCGATTGAGACCTATCTGCATCGAGACTCTTGCCGAATTTATGATTCGCGATCCGGGGCTACTGATTGCTTCCGGAGGACTACGCCCTTTGGCAGATGCTCTAGGAGAAGGCAGTTACGAAGGATCAGAAAGTTTGACGGCAGCTTTCATATTCCTGTTGGATGCACCGCAACGACGGAAGTACTTGCGATCTGGGTACGAACTTGAGATTCTATTCACAGCATTCACCGATTCCCTCTTTGCGAGAGAAACTGTCCTCAAACAGAATTCAAAGGCGATAGCTCATGCATTGAAATCCTGGCCAGGCCTCATGACATTGTCCATGTACAATTTCAGGGCCATTCGATCCTTGGTCTCTTCCTTGATGTTACCGAATCCGACTATCCGGGAAACAGTGATAGATCTGCTATTCTCGCTTCTACGAATCAAGTCGCCGGCATGGGCAACCTCTTTCCTGGCTGGACGACGCTTAACTACCTATGGGCGTGTTGCAAGTCTCAAAGCTACTGCGTCGAAATCAGCAACTCAGCCAGCAGATGAAGAGACCGGCGACAAGAACTTTGTCGACCATTATACAGCGCTCTTATTAGCAGTGTTGATTTCATCAGATATGATGACCAGCCTTCTGCAAGTCACGCGAGAAACAGACAACTCAATGCTAAAACGTAAAACCACGTTACTTATTGGAGAAGTCCTGAAACTTGCTAGTAGGCTACTACCGTCCACATGGAGCACCGAGTTACAGCTTTTACCAGAGTTATTTGCTGCTGCGTCACACTTTGGAGACCAGGAACGTTTTGATGCTACTGGGACAGTTTACCAAATCAGCAGTGTCAGCCGAACGCTCTATCGATCAACTCCTTCTGTGACCGCCACGCTCGCCACTTCTACCAACAATAGCAATGACAATCTTGTAGGCCTCGAAGACCAGCCGAAGATCAACTCAAATCTTACGCTCGACGAGACGACGTTCAGGCAGCTTTTGGTCGAAACTCAGGTGTTATCGAGCACAAACCCAACAAAATGGAGGTGGGAGATTATCTTGAGGATAATTCAGGGGCCTCTGCTTAACGGGAAGCGCCTCGACGAGGCTATTAAAGCTTCCAAGTTCATCAAACGCATTATGAGCTTCTATCGACCATTTAAGTATAAATTTGCTGAAGTCAGGAACACTCGAGCAACACAAAAATATGTGAAAGTCGGCTGTGCTCTCATGCATACCTTGCTTCAAACAGCAGAAGGTGTCAGATACCTAGCAGACAACAAGCTGTTACGACAAATTGCTGAGTGCCTTGCACAATGTGATCCGGTATGTATCTCAGTTCCTGCTATGTCCATCAAACATTAACAACCTCCAGACCAGTGGCCTGACTGCTCAATCACCGATGTTCTCCAGAGAAAGGCTGAGCGATACTCTATGTTCTGGGTACTTCGCAATGCTGGGAACCTTGAGTGGGGATTCGAGAGGACTCCAGATGCTTGACAGATGGCGGATGATCAACATGATGTATCACATCGTAGATCTGAAGCAACGACCTGATCTCATCAGAATGTTACTGTCAAATTTTGACTACAGTCTCCAAGGCCACCCGAGAGTACTGCTATCGAAAGCCTTGACTGCAGGGTCGAAGGAAATTCGAATTCATGCCACGAATGTTTTGCGAAAATACTCCAGTCGATCACGGCCGGACGCATCTTCCAATCAAGGCGTAGGTGACTCTAAGTGGGCTATCCAACTCCTTGTCACCCAGCTCTACGATCCAGAAGTTGAGGTGTGTGCCACCGCCATCAAGATTCTTGAAGAAGCCTGCAATCGAAAGAATTACCTGGAGTATATTGTCGAATGTCGACCAGCTCTTGACCATCTTGGAGAGATCGGTGCGCCGCTACTTTTACGATTTCTTTCCACCTCGATTGGATACCATTATCTTGACGGTTTGGATTATATCAGTAACGAAATGGACGACTGGTTTCTTGGGAGGAACGACAGCTACGTGGGAGTCATCGAGGCGAGCTTAGCTCGTGCCTTCGTTGAGACACCCGAGGATAGCTCAAATCGACTGAGCATGGACGAGGAGAGTTTCGACATGGATGGTGACAATGATACACACATACCGCCTCACTTCTACCGAGAATTGACGAGGACAAAGGAAGGCTGCAAGCTCTTACGGGATAAAGGTCATTTTGAGGAGTTTGCAACTACTATTAGAGACTATGGTATGCTGTCTGATGATCCAGAGCTGATCACCAAAGTCAAAGGTTCTTTATGGGCAGTCGGCAATGTAGGATCAATGGAGCTTGGCGCGCCGTTTCTCGAAGAGTCCGATGTAGTCGAACAGATCGTCAAGATCGCCGAATCCCACGAAATCATGAGCTTGCGAGGAACGGCATTCTTCGTGCTAGGCTTAATCTCCCGCAGCGTTCACGGCCTCGAGATCTTGTCAGAGTTTGGATGGGACAGCAACACAACCACTATGGGAACCTCCCTAGGTCTCTGCATACCCAAAGATCTCAGCAAGTTCTTCTCTTTCCAGCCTTGGCAGCACGAGAAAGCACCTGAAATCAGCATGAACGAATCTCAACGGGATGCCCTCGCCACGGCACGAACCGATGACGATATCGTCAATCAGCGGATCCTGGAGCTTGTCATGGACCTCGGGAATACAGTGCTATACAAAAAATCTATGACGGAATTGATGCACATCAAAACGAAGAAAGCAGCAGGATTCCGACAAGCCACGCTCTTCAAGAAGATCATGACAATGCTGGAATGCCATCATTTCCGACTGCATGTGCGGCAGAACGTTATCAACCTCTTCGACAAAGCTATCATGCGACAGATCGTGCTTGATGAAGAGAGCGACGAGGAGGATATGGATAGTGAGGAGGATCAGAGCAGTGAAGGAGGGACGGCGAGGCAGAGGAGTGTCAGCGATGCTTCTGGCCCTGTCCTAGCGAGAGAAGCAGTGTCCTACACTGCCTCTTCTATGGACGACTGATGCTCCGATAGTGACGAGGCATTTGGAGAGCTTGGCGTTAGGAATGGATGGCGTTGTACGATTATGTCATGAAAAAGGCGTCTTCACCTGGCATCGAAAGGCAATATTCGATGATGCTGAGGCGTTTTGATGTATAACAGGCACGGGGGGCGTACGGTGGGGATGAATGATGAATGTCGACCACTAGAATGAGAGCGAGAACTTAGATGTTCCTAGCTGGTCTGAACTTAGTGGCCTATCTTGACGTGATCGTGCTGCCAGAGACAGACTCAACTCGCTATTCCTCAAGTGAAAACGCCATCTTAGAATTGATACGCCCTTTATTATTTTCTACGCTGCTTCATCTAACTCTAATGCGTAGTTGAGACGAGAGGTTCATTATAACAAGCAGCCAGATTCAGAGGAAGATAGTACTCCGACATCAGAAAAGAAGCATTTTGAATATGTGAAGGGGAGGTTCTTTTCGCAGGTTTTATATCATCCCAAGACACAATCTCCGCTCAATGAAAGTCTCGACTGCGCAAGAGACACCTTTAGCATATCGCACCTCAGAAACTACAGCCTCAACAGTTGACTTTCTCGCTCTCTCCAGAATCGCTCACACGATAGAGATGACTGATTTAAACGAGTCAGCCGCGAGACGGCGTGGAGTTCTACGATCTTTGGGTCTATTGGACGTCAGATTATAGATGATTTCCCGGTGAACACTGGGTTCCCTCATTCTGCAATTTCCTCGCCCATCACTCGATCGCGGGACAGATTGGGATATCGATAATAGTTAATTTTTTCGTAGACTTAGCTCCACAACTGAACAGTGAAACAAAGTATTGCTTAGAAGTAGGTAAAACATGTGAAGTCTTCCGACAGTGAACCGCGAAATTAAAGCTACCTTGCCCCTTGACCGCGCGAGGCTCTAACTGGTATAAGCTTTCTCATCCTACTCGACTTGCAGTACCCAACAGCCATTCTCGAGAACTAGATAGTCTTACACTTGATCATCAACTATCTGCAATGAGATACATTCAGTATACTGCTTCATCTGGTTCATTGACACTTTGGACAGATCAAGATCCAAGCTTCAAATATCGAGCCGTGATGGACGCCGCGGTGGGATTGTTGAGACGACGTCGGCCAATATTAACGTGAGGCCATGCGTCCTCGAACGTCTCGAATCCGGGAATTCTACACCCCACCAAGATAGCTGCTGTATACCCAACAAGCGTCTGAGGCTGAGCCGTGTAGATTGCATGAGTGTCCGAAAAGTAACAGCAGATCACCTCTACCAAGCCAGCTGCCATGAACAGATCAGCAGCATGAGCAAAGTTGAGAGCTTGCATTGATTGTCCGAAAAATAGAAAAAGAGAAGACGGAGTTGTACCCATCGAAGTATCTGCTACAACTCGATCAAGTGCCTAGGAGAAGAGTAACGCGTGTGCTCTATTGAATAGAAACAGATATGACGGAAGATCGCCTGGTCTGAGATAGCTGTTCACTCAGCGACCTGTCAGGGCGGCCGTCTGAATTTGTATCGCTTGCGGGGCATTGATAGATGTGTCCGTAACGCGCGGAGAGAAGAAAAGTTCTCGAATCCAAACAGGCCAGGTATTTGAAATATCCAGACTTCGGTTACTTGAACTTCGAGTGGTAGTGGTCCAGAGACGACCTACCACAAGAATAGCCACTGCAAACGTAGAAGAAGACCAATTTCTGATTTCATAAGGCTTTGAAGGTCGATCGTGAAGATGCTTCATTGATTGAAGCGAGCCATGTCTCCTGCAGCTTCAACTTCGGAAGCAATATCACGTGGTCTGAGAGCACGAAGTCGTCCGTTGGTGACTTTATACTCGGTGGGAACTACCAGTCCCATTCCAGTACCTCAAATCAAACACGCAGATTCCCAAGTTGAATGGTCCTTGATCAATCGATCGAAATTCAATCCCAAAACGTGCAGCTTTGGTGAGTCTTCATGTCAACCTGATATCAAAGTTTGCGGCATTTCAATCCAGCATCAACGGGTAAACCAACCAAGATTCCCACCGTCAACATTGAGCTTGCGCAGCGGGTAGGTATACTCTTCGCGCTGACCGCGACGGCGTCAGCTCCTAAATTGGACATCCAGACCCAATCCGTCAGACCACTTGGCAGAGCGAACAAGAATATCCACGAAGATATTGGCCCAGCACTGCCCAGGGCTCGCTCTGACACCGGACGAGCCAATGAGAGGCAGCCGGGCGTCAGCGTTGACGATCGGCTGCTGGCTGGGCGACTACGACCCGAGTTGGGAATACGTTGCGCTGGAAGATCCCTAGCTCGGTTCCGAGGGGGCGGTGTCTCGTGGAGGAGAGTGCGCTTGTTGCAGAGTCTTGGTGACGGGGTGACGGGGAGGTCTGTATCTAAGCATGTCAGAATTGGTCAGATAGGATGGTAAACAACAAAAGCGGTCAGAATGATTTGGAAAGCAATCGTTCCTCACTGCACGCGTCGGGAGAAGTCGAGGGTTGGCACGCGAGATACACGAGCAGCCCAGATCCAGGGGGAGCTTTCACCTAAAGAGGGCACTGATTCAGCGTAAAGCCTAGCCCCGCGAGAGGGCGATGATGACTGTACCTCCTCTCTCTCTCTCTCTCTCTCTCTGCGAGCGTTCATTGGTCCATCCGAGGCCTGCCCGTGTAGATTAGATCAGATCCTATTTCCGCCGACCCGTGGAAAGTCCGAAGGGGGGGGCATCATCATTCTCGCATCGCCTTACAAATGGATCCCGAGCTCCAGCCCTGTCGGAGATGCATCCCTGGCGGTCGTATGGGGGACCAATGGGAGGCGTCGGCATGGAGGAGCGGAGTTTAAGGTTGGAATGTTACTCATCACTCATCAGAGTTTGTCGATGAACCTTTGAGAGCTTCGACACGGCTCAACAACGAGGCGATGAGGAGGAAACGAGGACGAGGACGAGGACGAGACGAGTCAGAGAAAGCGGGATGAGGCATGGCATAGCATGGCATGGCATGGCATGTTCGAGTCTACACCGCATCACATATCCCTCTACGCTCCCTCCTGGGTACGAAGTAACGTATCAAGAGGCCGCTGCTTACGTTTGCTGCTCATGGCTGAGGCAGCCACCAACTGCTGGCTGCGTTGGGCTACGGCGTGGGAATCTTCAGACCCCGACTCCGACTCGGGGACGGATGCGATTGGACGGACCGCGAGGAGTGGAGCTCCACGACGCTCCGTCGTGGACTGGAAACCAGGCTCCCACTTACTTCGGACTCGCTCTCACGCGTCGCCGCCGTCATCGATGGTCCTCAGCAAACCTTCGCGGCGCATTCAACGGTCCTTGGGCGCCGCGTCCATCGCTTTCGTGGAGGTGGAGGCTGTGTGGGAGGAGGGTACGAGGGGGATGAGTCTACGAGAGAGGAGATGAGTCTACGAGAGATGCACTGTTACGAGTATGCAGGATGTGCGAGTATGAGGATGCACGAGATGATGGGGCGGTGGGAGGCATGTTTGGAGAGCGATGGGCTGTTCAATGTTGATGTCGGGGTGCGGTGTGGAGTTTATGAAGGTTGAGGCTACAGGTACAGTATCCAGAAGCCTGGGCCGTCGTTCTGAATGCCGAACACCACTAAACAAACACTAATCACAGGTCAAGCACCTGTCTGATGTAACTCCGTATGAGGGATGCTCGGTAATGTAATGATGCGATGACCTCGATGGTTTGAATCAACATCAATCAGTATTCCAGAGCAATGCCCTTGTATTGTAATCAATCTCCCTCGGATCTATCGTGGCAGATACTGTCCCTGGGCAGAGAAGGCAGCGGATTTGTAATTCAACAGACGTTGATCTCTATGTCGGGACACAAAGTATCCAAAGTGACTGCTGGAACTGACGGACTTGCCTCGAGTAAGATGGGGTTTGTCAGCCAAACCCCGTTGAAACCGTGCCAGAACGTCAGTAATCACCGAAAAGAGTCATTGGGAAGGCTGCAGTCCAGGACAAGGACGGGTCTGAGATTTCGCATCGCTCGCATACTACTTACTTACTGCTCCTGTCGGTCCCGCTGGTCGGGTTTAGCAGTTAGTGGCTCGGGCAATCGTTCGTCCACGACCCAAGGCGTCCGGAGAGAAGAGTGAAAGGGCAGTCCGAGGAGGGAAGGGGTGATGATGGAGCGAGGGAGGGGTCATGGCTGAGAAACCCACCTACCCACCCCCCCCCCGGTCTAGCGCCATTACGTGCACACGTACGACGGGGCCTGCGGACTCAGCTTCGGTCTTTAAAACGATGCGAGAAAATCAGCTGGATACATAATGTGCTGAATCCTCCTGATCACAGTTCGGCTTCCACTCACACTGATCCACAACTCACAAACAAACAGCTTCAGCAAGAATCAACACAAGACCTTCTCCAGAAGCCATATCAACAGCATCATCAACATCGAAGAACTCCACAGCCAGATCAGAAATCACCACCTACTCGGTAACCTCACTCTACCTCACCGGTCTTCGGCCTCGTCTAAAAAAGTGATTGCCTTGAGGAGTCATTCACCTCCACCTCCACAACCAACCACCATACAAAATGTCCACCCTTTCCAGATCACCACTCTCCTCCTCATCACCAACATCACCATCACCATCACCATCACCACTGAAGCGCAAGGCAATGTCCGTCACTCAAACATACTACCTCGCCCACACTGCTCGCGGCAAGCTCTCGTCTGAGGCTGCCCGTGCAGACCACAACCTCCGTCTTCTCGTCGGCCACGCAAACCTCCTCGACTCCCTGATGCTTGAGCTGGCAGAGGCTGAGCAGGAGCAGGAGAGCTGGTTCAACCAGTCCGTCAAGAAGGCCAACAAGACCCAGGAGCCAAAGCACATCCAATGGGCTGACAGCATCATCGAAGAGCCCGAGGAGGACTGGCAAGCAGAGGACGCCGACTCCTCAGACTCAGATAGCGAATACGATTCGGACGAGGACACAGAGATGGATATCGGCATCGCCTCATTGCAGCGCGTGGCCTCGCACACCGTCACCGCCGTCCCAGCAGAGGAAGACGAGGAGGAGGAGGAGTTCGAGGAGGAGGACGAGGAGTTCGGATTCGCTCTGCAGCTCACACGCTCACACTCAAACAAGCACAACCCGCCAGAGCTAGACCACGACTCCGACTCCTCGGAAGACGAGTCCATGCCTCCCTCACCACCCTCCACGTCCCTGCCTACATTCTCGGAAAAGCAGCGTCAGGAAATCGCCACGACGGGCTACTACTCGAAATCCCAATCCTCGATACCACCGTCTGAACAGCAGGCCTTCTTCGACGAGGGCTTCTACCTCCCGCAGCGGACGCAACCGGGGCTGATCAGCGCCATCAGCGTGTACTGAGCAGTGGCGGTTGGGATTCACGAGTCATGTAGCGAATTGAGCGATTCTGAGCGATGCATTTGGCAAGGCGTTTAGAAGCACGAAAATACCACGATTGTTTTTTCTTTTTCATTTTCCGGTCTGGGGACCGCATTGGGCAGAGGCATCAAGGGCAGGAACACCACTCAGGGTGCATTGGGAGTTGCGAGGGTTTCTTTCACGCTCCCTTGGATACAAGGTCGAGCAATTGTCATTTCTACGTAGTTACACCCACAATCAAAACAGCATACCACTCACTCAACTTCTTTCCTTCACATGCAATCCTCGTGTAAACACCAACATCCATCTCGTGACCTGACTCATCTCATCCTATCCTCCCGCACCGCCGGAGAAAAAAAAAAAAACTCAAATCCCATCAAATTAAACATCCCCCCCCTTCCAATCCCGGACTAGCCAAGTTTCGTCTCATGGGCATTTGGAATCCGCTCGAAGCTGATTCATCATCCTTCTGCCAGCCACGGAAACGAGAATTCAGGCGCCGAGAAACAGGACGTTGAAGAAACTCACCGCCCATCCGCTTGTGGGCTGGGCGTCACGGGCTACGAAAGTCCAGGACTTGCGAATGGACTTGCGAATGCCGACGCTCCGGATCCGCAGGGCCGCAGCAGGGGATTCTGCCCCGCCGAGTAGATTGATCAGCCGGCGCGTCTGGACACCGGGGTTGAGGTAAGCAGATCAGGGCAGTTGATGAGGCCAGCAGGACAGCAGGACAGCAGGACATCGAGGAAGGATTTGAGGATTGTCTGGGGATTCTTTGGCTGGGCTGAGTTTGAAAGCAACGTTGGCACGCACTGCACTGCACTGCACTGCGCGACGCAAGCCGCGAGTGCGGCCTTGTGCGAGGCGCACACACTCGGAGCTCCGTCCATACCTTTGTACCGCAGGCAGCGCGCGACGTTGAGGCCGCGCTGTGCGGGAGGCGACGAGACTTACGCTTTTGGGTAGCTTGATGCGCTGAGATAAGGTTAAGCGTGTGTGTTGGGTGTGTGGGTGCGTGCGGGAGTGGAGGGGCCAGATGCGTGCGAGTGTGTGCGGCCCTGCGAAGGATGCTGGAGGGGGGGGTGGATGATGTGTTGGCCCGTTTCGGTAATGCGTGTTGTTGCGGTGAGAGGATTGCGGATGTTGGTGTTGTCGAGTCATCGCAGCGTGCGAGGGGCTTACGTGGGACTGCGCGCTGTGTATAAGGCTGGTTGACTGACTGACTGATTGATTGTTTGATGTTGAGTCGTTGAGGTGGGAGGTGGATGAGGTGAGCAGTGGGATTGTGTTGGATGGGGGTGCTCACAATTACGACACCCCACTCAGCTGATGTGGCATCGGCAGGTGTATCAGATCCCTCCACATACAGTACTGTCAACGGTACTTCGTACATAGCTCGTACATTGTCATGTGTCTTTACAGTGCGAGCGAGCAGTCGCGAGAGTGTTTTGGTTCGGCATCCGACCGCGTGGGCCTCCTTTTGTATGGTCCAATCAGGCTTGTTTGGTTGTTTCGCAAATGCAGGATTGCAATGCCCGATTGCTCCCCTGTAGTTCGATCCATGATCTGGACAAGAAGAGAGTAACAATGTCTCGTGTCACGTGACACCTGACTTGACAAGTCTAGATATCTCGATCAAGGCATGAAAGGGCAAAAGCGTTAATTTCATATAAAATAAAGGGCTAGGAGGCTTAATACCGGAGCACTCATCTACAAGTTCACGGTAAAGGATTCCCAGTCTTTCGATCGTTTGAATCAACTAACTCTACTTTGGCTTATGTGCCTCTCTTGTGGATAGCAACAGCTTCGTCATTTCACTTCGCTCCTGTAGCTCTGCGGGATCCCTCTCCCCGTAAGTTTCACGGACCTCCTTGCACAGAGCCCCCTCCCATCCCCCTCCCATGTTGACCTTTCCCGAGTCTTCCCAACAATCCTGAATAGTACCACCGATGTTATCAAAAAATGACTGTAGACCACCAGCGCCACCGCCGGCGTGGTATGACTTGAACGGGCCAGCCACCATCCATCGAGGACCCATTGAGTTCTCCACGATCTGGTCGATGTCATGCGGAGAGACTACTCCTTCATTGACCAAGTCAATTGCTTCTCTTAAGAGGGCAAAGGCCAGACGATTCGCGACGAAGCCAACAGTCTCTTTCCCGAGCACCACTGCCACTCGTTCCGAATCTTTCCAGAATTCAAGAGTTCGTTTGATAATGGCCGGGTCTGTTTCAGGAGATGGAACGATCTCCAATAGGGGCATGATGTGTGGAGGATTGTACGGATGAACAACAAGAAGTCTTGACTTTGACTTCATGCTCACAGCTTGCTTTGACGCTGGAATGCCGGATGTGCTGCTCCAAAAGAGACAGCTTGGAGATGCATCCTCCTCGATTCTTGCCCAGATCTCCGTTTTGAACCCTTCATTTTCTGGGCCTTGCTCCTGAATTATATCGGCACTTCTCACGGCTTCGGAGAGACTGCTTGCGAGTTGGAGGCGCTTGGATGCGAACAGATCCCGTATCTGCTCTTCTGAGAAGGCACGTGGACTACTTGCTAAAGCATGTCGGCTTCCAACCACATGTTTGAGCGGCTAGACTCACCGGAAAAGTTGTCGTAGATATAAGCCTCAAGGCCTGGTCGTGTATCGTAGATTGTGACTTCGGCACTTGGACGCTGGGATAAGTGAAGTGCAGCGAATGAGAGACCGATAGTGCCTGCTCCAATGATCGTGATGCGGACTCTTCCCCCACGTTCACCTGTGTGCGGCTCTTCCATGATGAGGATTAATATAGAGAGAGATGTTCCACTTAACTCCGACGGCTTTGATATTCCCCACGATGGAGTTTAGAGCCCTGCTCGGCCTTTGGATGGTGGATGCACGAGATGAGATCAAAAGATCTGACGTACGGAGGATACTGGACATGGGAGGTGGCTTGCTTGATCGAAACAAAATTGACGAATTAAGGGGCTCGTGAAGACAGGGGTCTCGCTTAAGCGGAAGCGGTGCTTTGCGATATCCGACCTCGTGGCGGCCTTTCGACCTTCAAATTTTCGTTCCGAGCCCCGAATCTTCAAAACATTGACGGAAGTACTCCATAACTCTAATTTTCAGGCACAACGAGCTACGAACTTTCCCGAGGTTCAGGGATAATCAGAAGTCACAAGAGCTGTCAATCTCTCCGAACTTATGCTTCACAACCCGGCAAGTAGGGCATCCAGTCGACTGGCTTTGTGCAAGAATTGGTGGTGGACTCGAGGCCAAAATCCCGCATGCAATAGGCTCATTGAGGCAGAGAATGCCTCACGTGTAGTCTCGGACCTTAAATCTGGGATAGGTGCCGTTCTTGATTCGAGCGGTCATAGGACATTCAGGTTCCAACGCCGTGCTCTACCGTGTCTGCTCTGCTTTGCAATGCACTGGGAATACGAAAGGCCGAGAATGACCTAGGTACTGCAGTATTCTCGTCAGCAGGAACACTTCCGCGACTCGCCAATGCTCCAGATCGGCCGAACAGCGGACGAAGTTGTGTTTGCTGATCCGATGGCTAAGGTCCTTTTACGTTGATGCCGCTCCTGAGTGTAGCCAAGTTGCTCACCATGAGTTTTGAGAAGTCGTCTCATGACTCCGGTGGTACGGAGGTTGGATCGTGCCAAAAACCCCGTTCCGCTCCACGCAATCGAGGAAACGGCCAGACGATGACCCTCAACCCCCACTTGAGTGCGAGGCTGTCAAGCCTCATAGAAGTCCGTGGCTCCGGACGTGTCCGCGGTCGAATGAATTGCAACCCTTTAGCCGGAAGCTTCTAGCCCCCGAATCGGGACCGCATCAGTCCCATCTGGGACCTTGATTTAGGGTTGCTGGGTGATGACGCTAGAAGCCACGTCGAATCTCTGGATTCATGGCCAAGTTTTCCATCCCTAAAATTTATCTGATGTTATTGTTCAGCGTTTAGATATATAGGTCGCATGTGGCGCAGAGTGAGCCTGGCAATGGGATTTATGCCGTTTCGTCATGTCATTCTCCGTTCAGAACTCATGGCCCACACCCAATCCCTCTCACCATTCTGATTCTGACATCTACTGGGTCAACAAGTCTAGCCTTACGAAGCGTAAAGACACGTACCCCTTCATTGATCCGTACCGTTTCCAAAACACCCTAAGGAACAAAGTCGTTGTAATCACGCTTGCCCATCGTGGCATGGGGAGGATAACCGCGAATGCCTTCGCCGCAGCAGGAGCGTCGGTAGTCGTGGTAGGCCCGTCAGCGGCGGCTCTCCAGCCGGTGATGATAGAAATCAGAGAAAAGTATGGCACACCAGCACTGGCTTTGGCCGCGGATGTACTCGATCCTCATGCACCTGCACGTATTGTTATGCTGGCAGAGAACCACCTCGGGCCCGTTGATATCTTAGTCAACATTTCCCCCTCTGCTTACATGCGTCCTTTCGCACAAGAGCAAAACATCATGACCGATTGGTGGCCAATGGTGGAGCGAACTGTCAGAACGCCTGTCGCGATGATCAGGGCCGTTCTACCGTCAATGATCTCTCGGCATACTGGGATCATCATCACTGTCACCTCAGTAGCTGGAATCCTCAATAGTAAATTTCTCGGTCTGTTCCCCCACGATAATCAAACACTAACCTCAGCGCTATTCAGTCCCCTTTATGTCATCTGAAGGTGTATCAAAAGCCGCCATTCTCAAATTTCACCAACACCTCCACGTTGAGACCCAGCCAAAAGGCGTGACATCTTTCGCAGTGAATCCAGGTCTCATCCCAAGCCATTTACACGACCCAGATGATAACATCGTCATGAGGCCTGAGGATTTCGCGGCGGAGCCAAGAATGAAAGCTAATATCACCAGTCGAGCGAGCGAGATTGAGTGGGATGCAGCGGGATTAGCAGCGGGGACCTTTGTTGCATTATGTGCAGATCCCAGGTCGAAGATACTCAGTGGAATGTTTGTCAATTCCGAAAGAGACTTGGGTGAGATGATAGCCGCCGTGGAGAGAGATCCGGGCCGGGTCGAGAGGGAACGGCTCTATACCCTAAAGGTGGATGAGCTTTAATTCCTCCTGTTTTGTCTTCGATATTACTGATTTGAAGCATTTGCTGGGCTGCGTCGGCGTTGGCCGCATGGAGGTTGGGGATGGCATTTGAGCGAACTCACCCTGGGTTGTCTTCAAAGGAAACATAATCTTGTTTAATTAGATGCATCATGTACCAATACCAAAAATGGCTTTTCCTCTTCAGCTCCAACTCCTTCAAAAAGTGGACTTCGGCTGTCGGATATTGGACTCGCAGCATTCTCTGCTGATGCTGAACTTTCCCATAATTGACTTCAAATGTTCCTTCAGACTGTCCTTGCACTTGAACTGCTCGCAACTATGGCGTTTGCATGATGATATTGGACACAAAATCCAATGAGTGCCACGCGTTTTCTGGTGTCGCCTCAAGTCAACAGCGTTGACGAAGTCTTTGACGTTGCTGCCGAGGACAGTGCATGTAGGGACGTTCGTATTCGTCCAAGTGTTTCCTGCAAATTTCAAGCGAATTCCGATGGTTTCGACAACTGAGATAGACACGAGTGATATGACCAAAGTTGGGTTCATCTTTCTGCTTGGAAGTCCGCCTCTGTGACCAGCCGACATGACGGCATCTCAGTCTAGGGGAAGGTGCGGAAGGGTGACTCCGTTGAAGTTCTCTCACTAAAAGATATAGAGTTTGGATACTTTCCGTGTTTCCATGTAGGGAAACGGTATTAGAATGATGACGCCACAGATGAAAATTCCGCGTAATCGTGGGCTCTAGTAAGCACAGAGTGGGATTTCGCGCGGGACACTATGAAAGCCATAAAGGCACGGTGCCCTACCGTGCCCTTGCACTTAAGGGATGTCAGTTACATGTTGCAGGAGAGATGCTTTTCGGGGCTAGAGCGATAGTCTAATGTGCGTGGTATCATTGCTCTGCCATTCATCTTTTCCTCACGCGAGACGGTATTGAGCGTATTACAACGGGGTCTTGATCACTGCAAAGCCGGGGCTCACCCTGCGAGGTGACATTTCCTACTTAGTAGAAGTAGAGAATAAAGAGCAGTCAACATTTAACGCAGATTCAACCTTTTGAAATCGTAACAGGGTTCTTGTTGAGATGAAAAGGCCTTTCTTGCTAGGCAGAAGGGCTGGAAATATTGATTTCCAGCTTTCACGGATATCGTCGAGCTTTAAAAATAGGTAACAGAGCCCTGTTTGGAAGGCAGGAGCGAGGCAAATATTTGCAATCGGCCACTGGGCCTTCAAGTCATGCAATGAAACAATCACTTGGACACTATGTCTTAGTTCATGACTATCTTCACTATGGGATAATGTATACGATGAAGAGAACGCCGCATTTTATGCTCTCCTAACTCCCGCAAAGGCTGGCTGCATGTTGACTCCGGATCAGTTATCTGAATGATCATCACTGGCCTCCTGCTCTGGCGTCAATACTCCATCTGCATCAACATTGCGCCTAGCAGCCTCCCTATCACTATCTACCTCATCGGCTGGGGCGTCCTCCTCCACTGGTTCAGGTTCATCCTTACCATATGGATGTGTCTTGTACACATTTCTCGCTGCTATCATTTGCTGATCGGGATCCTCGATCCGCATATCGACGAAGTCCGTAACCTTTCTATCATCATCCACATTTGAAAATCCCATTTTCTGCTTTTGAATGTTCTTCGTTCTCTGCGGCCTGATCGAGGTCTTCTGAACAATGGGGTAGTAGTATGCTGCCTTCTGGTGATGGCCATCCGACCCATCGTGAACGGCGATCATAACCTCATCATCATACTTGTCAAGAATTGATCCAGTCTGATGGGCGCTTTCGTAGGCGCGAATCCGCTTGAAACGGAAACATCCTTGGCCGGCACTGGTCGTATTGGGATAGAGCTCCTCATCATCTTTTTCGGGATCGTACATGTCGAACTTCCTCTTGAAGGTTAAAGCTTCTTCCTGAGACTCTGTAAGAAACAATTCGTACTCTATAGTGTCAACAGGTGCGGGAACCCGTTCTGGATCTCGCTCATGTTCTTCTCTGGCTCTGTCTTTGGCATCTTGTTCCTCATCTGTTGGTGCCAATGGCTTAAGCAAACCATTCTCGAGCCGGACATCGTAAGTATTGCTTGGTGGGACTGGATTCGTCAGGAACTTGATGGTGATGTATCCTCCAGCATCAGGGAAAGAGTCGAGATCTGGAAGAAGTGGATATGCGCCAACGACTTTCAGATTTGGATTTGTTGGATGCCGTACTTGCGCAGGGTTTTTGACATTCGAGGCTGCGATTACAAAACTTTTCTCTACCTGGCCCTTGACATAATTTGGTGAATCTCGATCGATGTGCTGTGTAGGTTTCCTGGCACGCGTTCCTCCTGTGTTGTCGATTAATGATCTCGAGGTCGTAGATTCGAAGCGTGATTTAGATGTGTATGAAGAGATGTATTCCGTTCGCCGCAGGAACGAGACTCCAGTATCGGAAAATTTGGGCTTCCCAAGGGTCGATAGAGGCCTAAGGAGTGCGCGATCGTGAGGGTGTGGAGTTGGTGCATGTAATGGGGCTTGGATTGCTATATATCTAGGGTTAGCATTTGTGCATGCGCATCGTGGCAGCTTCACTTACAACTCTCATCTCCGTCAAAAATACCTGGCATACCAACCAAGTCCAATGGCATTCCAAGCTCTGCATCCGCCTCAATATTGAGAGGCTGATCTCGCGAAAGTCTTGAGGCAAAACTAGGAGTTGTGTATTGACCGCTAGCAAGGCCGGTATTTGGGATGTCGAGGAGCTTTGGGGGATTTGGAGGCGGTGGTAAGGCATTGGAGTATCGAATTCTCGCAATATAATCTTGATGAATCATGCGCTCAGCACCTCGAGGAGCTGAAGACGCCATTGAAGCGTTGATGGAGTCTTAGCTGAATTTGTGGTCTCTGTTTGCAGACTGCCTTACAATCCTTGAGATGTTGTTGTCGCGAAGGCGATTTTAGCGTGATTTTTGACGAGGCTGAGATTCTTTCTTTCTTTCACTCCTCCCAACGCAAGACCCAAATCAAACACCTAAGGCTGAAATTGTGGCGTAAGATACTATCACCTCGCAGGAATCAGACAAGACCTTCTTGCTCGTCAGTATATTGAATTTGTTCATGTCTTTGTATTGCTCTCCTGGGTGATCATCGACGAGACATCGTAATCTGGGAAGTAGCAAGCCAGTCGTCGCAATTTGGTCAGCAAACTTCCGTGACGTCTAGAAGGCATAGATCAAGATTATAGCAATTAGCCGTGGTTAGATCCCATGAACAACCCGCCCTTCAGATGACTCGTTGTAGAACCGTAACACTTGAACTAATAATAGATATCCTTCCTTTGAATGCCCTTTATTGCCTTCTCTACCGAAAGCAGAAGAATGCTATTTCTACGTTGAAAAAAACAAGAGGCTGCTATGGTTCAATAGAGTAATGTATTCTCCCAAATTGCTAGGACATCTTCGAGGAGTTCCATATCAGCTGAATTTTTGTTTTCTCTACAAACGTGAACCCATTACCGGGGCAAAAAGTCTCTACCACCATGTCATAAGAACCAATAGGTAAGGTGATTGTAGTTGCCTAGGTAGCCATCTCGTCGAGCGACTGCGCCGTTATGCAAACCTGCTTCAAGACGGATTGCGAGAACGCACATGAGTCCCCGCCTGTAAGAACAGGTTCTGCGCAAAAAGATCCTTACTTACGCACCATGCCAATCTCTTTCCCTCTCTCTACTTTCCACACTCCAGGCAGTAGGTGAAACTCTCGTCTCAAACTCAAACCGCCAGAACGGTCTCTCAGCCTTTTCTCTCAGCCCCAAGGCCGTATTCGGTGAGTAGAAAAGCTAATCAATGGCATAACGAACGCCTACTGCAACAGCAATCGGCAACGCAAACATCTTAGACATCACTTACGTCGGCAACATCACTGGTGCCTACCTCCTCGCCGCTTCTGCCATCTTGAGAGCTTCTGCCTCGTCTTCGATCCCGGTAGGAGAGGAGATGGCAGAGGGCGAAGCGTTCTGCGTGACGAACAATCAGACGTTGCCATTTTGAGATTTCTCGAGATTGGCGTTCAATGGTTCGGCGAATAGGGGCGAGGGAAGATCAAGGTGTTGAATCATGCGAAGGTGGAGATTTTGGCGAGGGTGCTGAAAGCTACTTATCGGGATGTAGGAAAGAAGAGTCCGTAAACGGACAATACCGTTCGTTATTGTTGTTTGACGACTCGCTTTAGTCATAATAAGGTCAAGAAGAGGTTGAGATATAAAATCCAGACGCTGATGGGAGAGCCTGTTGAGAAATCTGTTAAAGTATATTAATTAATCGGCTTGTAGTGTGAAGGAAATGCTGACGCGATGAAGTGGTTCACTGATATGAAATATAATGGCAGTAGAGAAAGAATTAGGACTGCTTCGAGGAAGGACTGTTAGGAACTCAATGGTTTCGGACGGAAAGGGGCTTTAAAAATTGCTCAAATCTTTTTCTCTGACTACCTGTATACCTAGTCTTGGCCTTACCTTTAATGCCCATTGACCCTAGATATAGTGCGAACACAGAAGGTTTCATTAAAGGCTGTAAACCCCCCAAAATGTTTGTACAGTGATGCTCGGCATCAACGATCCTCCCCATTGGCGCGTAATGTCACCTCAATACCCAGTTCGCGTTCAAGAGCTGTTCTTGGTGTATTTCGTCTTCCCGAATGAGAACGGAACATATCGGTATTTGATCATATGTTGGATTTGTCTCCGCACTGCCTCCCCATTAGCATTTCCCTTCTAATATACCCGCTTCCACAATGTAAGAGACTCACTCGTCAATGCAAATAAAATCAACCAATAAACTACCAACACAGGCCAGAAAACCGGGACATCGAAGATCGAGAACCAAGTACAGAAGAAACCAATGGTAATAGCTCTTGTAGCCGAGTACCAGAACTTGAACTCCGGGAGACGGCGAATGAAGGGTCGAAACTCCTCATCCTGCTTTGTGGGTAGTCCACCTGCAGCTCCGTCTTCCATCTCGTTGTCTGTCGCTTCGTTGCTCGGGTCGAATTTGGGTTGCAGGAAAGCGAGGAAGAGGTTCAAAAGGTAGATTCCAAGGGAGTATGCCACTGAATTTGCATGTCAGTGGATTGCTCAGTTTGAAATTGTTGTGGTGGGAGCATACCAATATACCAGCCTTGCGCGACGAATATTCTGATGAAGAAGACCATCAATAGCCCAGCGGTTCCCAACCATCGGTATGGAGTGTAGGGTGTTGATTTGTCAAGCCATGCTTGGTATTGCTGTAGTTTTCTATCAGCAACTATTTGTGCCAATCCAACACTGGACACAGCCGTGCTAGCAAGTGCATTCCACCTACTCTTGTGAACTTCGAGGTTTGCGCGCTCACAGCTGCGAAAGGGGTTTGCTCAGGCTCCATTGAGTCCATGGTGGCGACGCTCCTTCTTCACTTTCAATATGCCCCAATTCCGATTCTTCAGATGGTGTGATGACTGCGCAATGGACGTTGTGAACGGGCGATATCGACGTGGCGCGCAAAATGAGTTCTAAATTGTTCAACTCCTAGACACCACCTTTCATCAAATTCTGGAAGGCTTGACCAGGGGCAGGGGTCCATCTTCCACGTGATGCGGCCGGTCGGTCAGTCGGTCGATCTCGGTTGTTCGCGCCCTGGATCGGTCCTTTGAAAGATAGTCAAGCAGGTCTTGGTCTTGTCAAACAGTTAAGAAGGCCTTCTTGTTCATTCATTCTACAAGATTCAAGTCTCTTATCTACAAATATGAATACCTTCAGAGCAATGAGGCCAATTGCCTCTCGATTCTCCAGACAAACACTTCCCGCAATATCTCGATCATACTCAGCACCAGCAAGCTATGAGTTCATTGAGACTTCAGAACCTCGGCCAGGAGTTGGGCAAAGTACCTTCCTCCTTCCCATATCTAAACTCTAGTTAAGACTTCACAGTAACACTCAACCGCCCCAAAGCTCTCAATGCTCTCTCGACCCCTTTAATAACCGAACTCAACACCGCCCTCCTCTCCTTCGACCGCTCCCCTACAATTCGAAGTATCCTCTTGACCGGCTCCCAAAAGGCCTTCGCAGCCGGTGCCGACATAAAAGAGATGGCCCCTCTAACATTTTCAGAAGCTTACACAACCTCCTTCATAGAATCGTGGTCTTCTCTTACCACCGCTATAAAAAAACCTATAATCGCTGCCGTATCCGGCCATGCTTTGGGCGGAGGCTGTGAGTTGGCACTTATGTGTGATATCTTATACTGCACCGAAACCGCCAATTTCGGACAGCCAGAAATTAAATTAGGTACGATACCGGGCGCAGGGGGAAGCCAGAGGTTGACGAGGGCGGTGGGGAAGAGTCGGGCTATGGATCTTATATTGACAGGGAAAGGTTTCAGCGGAAGGGAGGCGTATGAGTGGGGTGTTGCAGCTAGGTGCTTTGGGAGTTGGGAGGAGTTGATGGAGGGAAGCCTTAAGACAGCGGAGACGATTGCGGGGTACAGTAAGGTGGCCGTTATGGCGGGGAAGGAGGTTGTAAATAAGAGTCAGGATTTGGGCATTAGGGATGGGGTTGAGTTTGAGAGGAGAGTGTTCCACAGTCTGTTCGGAAGCGAAGATCAGAAGATCGGTATGAAGGCATTCGCGGAAAAGAACAAGGCCGAGTGGGTGGATAAATGAGGGATGAGATGTATGATAAAATCGGGCACGTCGTACGACCGGAAAAGCGTCATCGGGCGTTTCACTGCATACCTTCATGACAATTTCTCATCATACTTCTCCGTTGTGCTGCGTCGAATTTATCTTGGCCGACCGATGTGATGCTATGAAAGTTGAAAGTGTGAGGAGGAAACTGGTCCCTTGCCTGGTGAAACGACGGAAGATCATTGGCGGAATCAACAGCGACGTCTGGCAATACTTGCGCAGATTATGAAGAGTGATTGGATCGAATCTGGATCTTGTTCAGCAGTTTGGAATCAAAAACTGGTGCACACCATACGACCCTGATAATTTTCGTTCTTGCGGTAGGTTGTACTTGTGGCGGTAGTCTTCGAGCACTAAACCACTACGCTGTTGAGGCTTTTATATGACTGTCTGCTGTTTGGACGGGAAAGTATTGTTGAACTCTATATTCCATTTATTGTCCAAAGGCTCCAGACCGCCCATAGGAAATGCCTTCTTCCTGTAGGTCCATGACTCGTGATAAAGAGCAAGTGCTCGGATACGGCCAAATCGAATCATGCGAGAAACGCGAATGGCGATAAGATACATTCAATCCTCGTTATGTGTGTACTGCTATAGTCCTGAACCCAGACCCATCCATGCTTATGCCAAACCCAAAACGCCGAAACCTTACCGTAAGCAGCAATGCCGGAATGCCCTTTCTAAATTGTCACAATTACGTTCTATATTTCTTCCCTGAATATTCTACTCGAACTTGACCATTCATTGCACCAGCCAAACCAACTTCGTTTCAGACAATGTGGTTCACCTGGAGTATTTGTTGGTCTTGAGGTGGGAGTTGATGTAGGTGATGGATCCACACAAATGAGCCCAAACCATTCCCACGACGAGCAAGAATGACTACTTGTAGGAGAACTCGTTGCCGTTGGAGTTGGCATGATCGGTGGTGAAGTAATCGAATGGGATTCTGTATGAGAGCTTGTCTCATCATGGCAACCAAAGAAAATTCCTGGAGTCAGGCAGTCTGTCGATGTTGGACCAGGGTTGCTTGGGGATGTTGTTGGATCATTGCATCCGAACCAGCCAGGAGTCTCGCAGCCTGCACTGCTGGTTGTGGAAGTTTTCGTCGGTGTTGCATGGGTGCTGGTGCTAGTCCTGCTGGTGGTCGTAGTCTCGTCATTGCAACCAAACCATCCTGGGGTTTTACATGTTGAAGTCGATGTCGTAGTAGTTGTTGAACTAGTGCTGGTAATTTCGGAAGTAGTGGTTTCATCCAAACATCCCCACCAACCCGGCGTCTTACAAGTCGACGTTCGGGTTCTCGTTTTTGTGTAGCTTGACGTCGACGAAGTTGTCGTAGAACTATTGCCATCCACTTCTTTCCACAGCGGACAATCGTAACACTCAGGTGTAAATTTACATTCTGGCACTGATTCATAGGTCTTGATAACGTCTGCAATGACCCTAACAATTCGATGGGTAATGACTGATACTCTGGTACCATTGTCTTTGACAACATCATAAACACACTCCCTTCCAGAATGGCAGGCGCTTTCGAGTGCATAGCCTGCGTATGAGCAAGTCGCAGTGGCTCCATTGCAAGTTCCCATATATATCGGATCCGCAGTATGGCCAAAATGATATGCACCAGTATAATCACGCTGTCCGGGTCGAGTCGGGTCTACGCCCGGTGGAATAGGAAGTCCTAATCGACTCGAAGGTAGCGCATCAGGGACGGCTTGAAATGTAAGGACTGGTACCCCATACGTCAATCCAATCATGGCACTGAGAGAACCTCCGAGAGAATGTCCAGACATCCATACGTTCGCATTCGGGTAAAGTGCTGTGACATTGTTGAAAAGATATCGAGCGGCTGCGTAATATCGATTCTCCTTGGTCAAGCTCTTCTTGAGACAAGTAATATTGCACGTGTATGTGCCTGTTGCGCAATCGCAGACTTGGCGAGCGAAAGAGCTACCTTGTTGTCCGCAGCAACAACTGAAGAAAAGGTTGTCGTTCTCCTTATCATTTGTTGTTGTACCCTGTCCGTCCCATACCGCCAGAGTGGTCCCTTTCAGGCCTATGACAATCGTCGAGTTGTTCTCATCCACATATAAGTATCCTCGAAGTCCATCACCATCCCAGCCAAAACCAACATCATCAGTCCTGTTGTATCCTCCGTTGACATCCTTCCAGTCACCAGTCTCAGGGGTTTCGACGTAGGAATTTGCTGCCATTTGAGCGAATGTAATGACTGTCTCCTTATCCGTCACATCTGGTCCTGCCAAGCTATCCATAGTCCATGCCGAGGGGGACAAAGCCCAGTAGCCTCCTTCTTCTCGAGCTGCCGCCACCATGGGATCCACAACTGAGGGACGTCGATCTTTTAACCGTTGAATATGCGTAGGACCACTTCGTACCCTCAGTGGCCGTACATCCTCCTCTATTTCACCCCCCTCGGTTTCTATCCACATGGTCGAGCCGGGTTTAGCGACGTCCAGTCTCTTGTGTATCGTTTGATCTTCGACTCCATGGTGGATAACATGCCGTAAAGTCTGTGTTAACCCTGTTAGTATATGATTGTTGGAAGTTGTTAAGTGAGACTTACAAATACATGCTCATTATTCGACGGGTTCTGGGGCTCTGACCCGGGGAAGGGTGGTAACAGGGAAAGAGGCTGATGTTGTTGATATGACGATGCAGAGGCAGTAGATGCGGCGAGGAAAGATAAGAGAAGCTTCGCGGTGACTCTACCAGCGGAACGGCATATTGGAGAACGAGGCTGACGTAAAGCCATATTGAGGGAAGATATGGACAAAAGTAAACAAAAGAGAAGGAGGTAAAAAGAAGTCCTTGGGAAGGAGTGTGTAGAAAGTAGTACAAGTTCGAGTCCCATGCGAGTCAAGGTCGATCATTCAGTATCGGGAAACAGGCGTCAGGTGCTTTGATCGCCGACCGTTTTGAGCAATTCAATTGGCTTGTGGCAAGAAGTTGTTGATAAACGGAGGCCATGACTTGATATGTGCAGGCTCCGCGTCATTTCGGCCATGGGCTCGACCGTCACGTTCCCAATCGTTCACCTCAGACTTCATCCGGTACCTGCGGTGATTCTTTTAGGCCACAATAATAATCTCCCCTTCGTGAAGCCCTCGTCTCCGTCTTTCTGCTGCAATTCCTGTGCAGATGTGAGCTTTGCATGATTCCTTCTTTTCTGAATAGTTTTCTTCCTTTTCCTAATTGTCCAATTTCGCTCGCCAACCAACCCCGGCCGGATGAGACTTTCGAGACGTGGTGCAATTCATGCGACCAATACCGTAGCATCGTAGCATCGTATCATACGTATATATTCCCCTTTCATCCCTTTCTTTTGTCTAGGAAAAATGCAGGCAATTACTGACAAGATGTTGCTCAAGTTCCCAGATTTCATGGCATCATCAAATGGTCGAATTAATGAGAGCCAACGTCCTCGCCCAATACATGTTTCTAAATCCTTCTCCAAATTAGAACCGGCCAGCCCAGATCGAATAACTCGAGATAAACGAGCGAGTACTATACAGAATGGGCTGATATCAGGAGGTGTCATGTCTGGCAAACCCAATACTAGAGATGGCAGGAAACCAAAGCTGGATGCTTTTGAGAAGAGCCCCCAAGGTGGAGGAGAATCTGGAGTTAGCGATGATGCTACTGGAAGGTTGCCCGCCGACTTCGACGAGGTTCCCATAGAACTTGTTAGCTTGACTGACAGGTAGGTTGTGTTTCAAAGCCGCAATCTTTACATTCTGACCATCTGCAGTTTCATTGACTCCCTGTCCGCTAAAGTCCATCCAACTCCTCCTTCCATCGATAAGCTGTCTGGTCTTTTCCAAGACTTTTACACTGTTGCAGCTACTCATATTCACACTCACATCTCTGCATTATCCTCACGCCAGCATCGAGAACGCTCACCCTCTTCTACAACGCCCTCTCTTTCGTCCAAAGCGGGTAAATTGAGGGCAAAGGCAGCTTCTATAAGCAAGGACCGACCGAAGATGCCGCCTGAAAGGAGCGACTCAGAACAACAGATGCTGACTACTGAGGAAATTGCTGATCGAAAGCGGGCACGAAAAGTCCTGGAGCATAAACGAATGGCATTAGAAGAAGCAGTTGAGAGGAGGGTATGTGAAGGAATCTATGACAGGATATGGAGGCACAGAAGCACACAAGATGAAGCACAAGATGAAAAACTGCGGTCGAAAACGGCAGCTCTTTCGGTGGTTGGAATTGGGTTGACAGATTTGGGAATCGATCTTGGCCAGGGCTCCAATGAAAATCCAAATGCAAACGAAAATAAGGAGAAAGAAGTTCGAGAATGGCTTCAGGAGGCGAGGGACGAATTGATCGGTATGAACGACGAGAGATGCCCACTAGGCAAACTTCAACATCTCAAAGCAGCCCACAAGAGCATTGTGGACACCCTATCTCACTTCCATCCATCATCTTCTGCGGACGAAATCATGCCAATGCTGATCTATACGCTCATCACATCTCGACCAGAAGGCATTGATGTCATTAGCAATCTGTACTTCATACAAAGATTTCGTAATGAGACTAAGATTGACGGAGAAGCCGCATATTGTCTAACGAATCTGGAGGCAGCTATTACATTCCTAGAAACTGTTGATCTCGCAAGTCTTAGAGCGGACGAAGTAGCCTCTGGGCCTGTCAAATCCAACAGTCGACCAAATACCCCAAAGTCGGATCGACCCGAGTCCATAACGTTTACTACGATGCCAGGGTTATCAGTTCCTGTTGCGAATACGGTAAATGCCAGCCCTGTGATATCAAAGATGTCTCCATCCCCGTCAGTTCTTCGACCAAACATTCAGCCTCATAATCGTCGGCTCAGTGATATGTTTCAGCCACCCGCCGTCCTTGGTGCCGCCGGTGATGCAGTGCTCAACACTGCTGACCAGAGTTTTAAAACGATTGGTAACAGTCTCGGGGAGAGCTACAAGTTCCTTCTTGGCAAGTTGAAAGAGCGCCAGGAGGAGACGTCAGGTCAAGCTTCAGACATCATTGTGCCCAAAACTCTAGATGATGCTCGAAAACTAGTCAGCACCCCACCACCAGAAGATGACGGGTCCGCTAGTGGTGGAAGTTCCCTCCATAGTCCCGAGGCGAATGAAAGGAAACGCAGCGATTCGGGTGCGAGTTCGAAACCAGATGACAAGGTCTTGAGCATGATCGGTGGGCGCAGTATGATGCGAGATCACAGTACAGATAGTGTCCGAAGTTCGGGTAGCAGCAGTAAGAAAGTTGCTTTCGTGGAAGAGGGTAGCACTGAGAAGGGACCTTCTCCACTTCATGCTCCTCCTACCTCGTCGTCATCGGCAAATCCAGCTATTGTGGAGTCTATGCGCACCCTGGGTAATTCGTTAAATCCCATGAATAAATTCGCTGGGATGACCTTTCCTCGTGGTTTTGGACGGCCAACGCCTTCACCCACTGTGAAGCCTATTCCTGATGGCGGTGTTGTCGAGCTGACCACTGTAAGACTTCCAGCGACCAGTGATTGATACAGAACTGACACCTTTTAGGCGTTTCCAGATCTGGCGGCATCATTACAGCCAAAAGAGATGCCGAAGATCACGCCACCAATCAAGCGATTCATGGATCTGCAGAACCCCGGAGAGCTACGGATCAACGAGGTCCTAGAGCTATTAAGGGATTACAGAAGACTTGCTGGTGCGCTGAAAGATGCTGGCGCATTTTGAGGGCCTTGGGATGGATTTTTCATACCTGAACATATGGGAAATATCATAGCATTGTATGGCGTTATTAGACTGGCATCTGAATGGTGGATTTGAAAGCGATTTTGTATGCCATGATGGATTGATTGTACTAGACTCTGGGAAAGAGTAAATAGACCAGTCCATGATCAATTGAAAGGCTTCTGTGATTAGAATAATAATACCACCAGCAGGAGATCCCACGTGGTGAACCGGAGGTCCTTGGAAGTTGATGGTATCGCTGAAGTGAGAATCGATATCAAGAATATCGCCAGCTCAGACATACAGTCCTAATTTTCAGGGGTAAACTTGGTAGTCTAACCGGAGCCACTACCTGCCGGATCAGACTCCCTAAATAGAAATTAATACAGCTGGTATTGGGCTTGCAATGATATCCGATTCTCTAAGTGTAATTAAATGGTTTTCTGCTCGAAAAATATATGGACTAGCTAATCGGGTCTATAATGGTCACGTGCTGAAGACTACATCGTTTTCCTTCCCAGCTTCATTCAAATCGCATTTAGGCGCTTGCACAAATAGCTATGTCTCCAGTCGGCTTCGTCTTATGTCGACAATCTATTCATTCTGAGCTGGAATAAACAAGCAAGGCCTTGTTGTACCACATAACGCAGATGATACTTCAACTTCTCCAACTCTAGTGCATCTCTACACACACGGCGGCTTCCTTGGTTCTCTCCTCTGACACTGAAGCGTCTTTATTGATCTTGCTTTTCAAAAATAGAATTTCATATTTACCAGGACTACAATGCTTAGCCTTAAAATATCGGAGACTTGAAGTTCTCCGCGGCTTGGCGAGGGATTGAGGTTAGATGGCTTTTTGTTCCACGACACGCAACACAGATCTTGGCCGCAACATTGTGAACGCATTTGAATATCCAATCATATACCTCATTTGAGTTCTCCTACATCTCAAGCCGGATTCTCACAGCCTGTGAAACAAGGCGTGGACCATTTCGGAACGGGCCTTAGTTGCCAACGTTTGGTGAATTATGGCTCCTAGCAGACACGTAACTTCGAGATCGGTCAGTCCCAACGTGGAAACATGAGGTCTCGGAGATTGCAAAGGAATCATCTAATGAGACGTTGTGGTCATGTATTTCCTCTCCAAAATCGCCGCTGAAGCATGGCGCCGGTTACGTTTGAGGTAAGTAGCCGCAATACGGCGTAATACAAACAACGTTTCTTCGTGATCGTTCCGAATGACCAGAACACGACCTCGATATGTTTCTTCACATCTCTCGAGAAGGGAAACGTTACGTACGGGAGTGAAATTCATAATTCTGTCTCGATATCTGTTGTAATTCTCACAAGTGGTGAGAATCAATGACCCTAGGAAACATTATGCTAGCAAGCGCTGTAAAATATCCGTAGACAGGCTTTGTGCATCTTTCTAAGGCTCAAAAGAAACATACCACAATACAAATACGAGATTTACTAGAGGCATGTTACAATTCTCAAGGTGGAGCTCAAATGGTAGCAAACATCATCCGTAGGACGATGCTATCTTATGATACATTTCGGGACTGCATTGTGGAGAGATCTAGGCAAGTAAGAGTCACCTCTCACAACCTTCGTAAATTTCCGATACTTTGTTCTTCGGACAGTATATTAAGTCCTCCCGCTCTCTGGTTGACCAAATACGACATCCTTTTCTTCATTTGAGCTTTCTACCAACTTTAGAGACTACGTGACATCCTCGTCGAATAACTCCTTCAACATGATTGGGAAAACTCTTCTTGGGCTGATGGCGCTTTCTAGAGCGACTATCGCAGCACCAGCTCAGCTGCAAGCTCGCATAATCCCAGGAGTTGAATGGAGCGTCGTGAACTTCACTCGAGGTCCAACCCCCCGTCTCCCTTCACCACACCCCTCTTCATGACTACCAGAGACTAATCCGTATCAGTCTGCGGCGGATACCCATTGACATGCACCTACAATTTCCTCATCTCACAGTAAGTTCAATGAACAGTGAACCCATAAATCGCGGGCAAAGTATCTCGGGATCAGTACCTTAATCGCTCAACTTTTGTGACCAATCCTGACGACTGAGGAGCAGAAACATCCTAATTGATGTATTGACTGACTTCTCCGTTATGCAGAGGCGGATATACGCCTGATGTACCTTGTAGTTTCATCGGTACGGGTACCGATCCCGTTCATCAAGATTTGGACGGAATATCCTGTGATTCCTACTCGGAGAGTCCTTGGTCCATCAACGTTCGTATTCCCGCCATATTTCCCTCCACACTCACTGTTCTAGCTGGAATAAGCATTACTAACTCTGAGATGCTGCTGAATAGTGGGGATATAACAAACAATACGATTTCGCAGTGATGACGGTAATCAATGCAGTTGAGAAAGAGGATGCTTGGTTCGGATGGAATACCGTCAGCACTACGACATATTATGAGGATGTTGGGCCCAACCCAGTCTATGATCTAGGAACTTTCACCTAAATGTGATGCATGAGATATTTTGGAATGGATCCAGACAGGGCTTGGCAGGCAAGTGAAACGGCTCTTGGGTTTTGGCAACTGGCGGTGGGGTTTGAGCCTGAAATGGCGGGGTGGAGACTTCTCTTCTTACATTCTCTCGACACACTTTAAGCTTGCTTCATTAATGCAGGGATTCTTCTCGGGACACCTTTTTTTGCATACTTGAATGGAAGAGTGACTCGTTTGAGGTAAATAATCTCGCCCCGACGACGAGCTTCCCGCCACTCCGACTTATCCGCTCTCCCCAAGCGGAGTCTAACTCCAGTTAGGGAATGGCTTGATAGCTCTCCTTCGAATCGGTCTCTCTTCTCTATGCTCGGTCTGACGTGGCAGCAATAACTTCCGCTTCCACTGAGAGGTCTGTGGCTATTAGCTCCTTGCGGTCGCGAGTTGCAATCTCTCTACTTGAAGATTTCAGACGGGCGACCAAATTATATTGGCATGGCATGGGCAGCGAGAGGTTGGGCAGGAGATGAAGACATAGTGGAAAGAATGGGCATCATAACCATTTGAGGAGAAAGAAAAATTTGGGTCTTGGTGCAAATAGTTTTAGAATCGAGTCTTTCATTGCCACCATGTTTGTGCAGCTTTGACTTGCTTTATTCCACTCAGCAACATCCAAATAACCCCGCAATGCAATCGAAACAGAAAATCCGTTAAATCCCAATCATCTACACATGATGACCGACTTGGGATATATGCCATCCATGGTGACAAACCCCATCAGTTCATGCATGATGAACAATTGAAGTTACACGCCATTCCGGACTACAAGGTCGATTATCGAGAAGCCATGAAAGGTTATCACTATCTACCCATGCTGAAATCAGGTTTGTAAGTCTTGACTCCACCGAGCTTCATGAGCTCTCGGAGAGCCATGGTAGCGTACTGGCTTGTGCCAAGGTCAAACTTGATTATGACTGCAATCTTGGCTTGCTGCTCGGGCTCCTTAATTGATGCAGTGGAAACTCCTTCAGAGACGGGACGTCTAGGAGGTTTGACATCTCCATCCTTAGTTTCTTCCGTGATAGCAAGAACGGTGGATGGAGTTACTGGTGGGACAGGAGCAGCAGACAAAGGTACACCTCCATCTGACGAGTCGATAACAGAGTGGAACGAGTCCTCCGTCCTGACAGCGGAAACGGCCAGGATTTCGGGAACTTTCGCATCGACCTCCATGGCATCTGAAGCAAGGATAGGGGGTTCTTTGGCAAAAATGGGCTTTTTCGCATCTTCGTTCACAAGATTCTCGGGGACAACGAGACCCGCTTTGACTTCGACTTCCTTCTTGAAGTTGCCTTCGGTATCGATGATGTCAGTGGTCCGGAAGCCAGTTCGACGACCCTGATCTTCAGCAGAAGTCTCAATGAATGTGTCCTTGTAGTGGGGCTGCATGATATCGTCAGGGCTTCTCAATGCTCTAGACTCCCACTGGGCAGCAGTAGCTTTGTCATCCTCGGCAAGTTTAATTGGAAGGTTTTGCCAAAGAGCCATCTTAGATGCGACATCCGGATTGCCGAGCTTTGTATGATCTTGTCTGGTGTCGGTGTATCCGTTGCCATGAGACCCATTTTGGCGGCCACCTCGATTTCTTGCATTGTTGTTAGAGTCGTTTTGGTGTCCACCTCGGCCTCCTCGGTTATTATGCATACCAACGCGGTTGTCATTGCGAGCGTTCTGGGCGGCTTGCGGATCTCGACTTCGGGATCTCTGCAATTTCTCCCAATCAGTCTCGACCAACTGTTCATTTTCATCCTTGTATGCCTTAATATCAAAGCTCAAGTTCTTTCCAACTCGGGCAATGAGCTTTCGATAGCTCCCACTGAGACTGAAGTCCTTGACCTTTCGACGCATATTACCAGGATCAAGACCACCACCACGCTCGCTTCTCATAAACTCCTTATAGAAGTCACCGATGTCATTTCTGGGATATTCAATATCATAGCCAGGAGTTGGCAAGACAATATCAAAGATAGTATACTTGCCGCTCTTCACGTCTTCCGTTGTCAAAGAACGAGCTCGCTGGTACAAGTCATCATGCGTGAAGGCACTATCGTCGGCAGCCGCATGAATGACAACTTCTCCGTTTTCGTCAACCTCATCTCGCGCCTGAGCAGCCTTTTCAGCAGGCGTATCGATCAAGACCAGGTCGCCGATGATGACTTCGTTTCCGTATCGAGACCAGCGTTCACTTGCAACCATATTCCATACCAACGACTGGTAAGCATGAACGTACATCGTTCGCAGGTTGCGAGAGATAGCACTGAGGGCCCCGAGAAAGTCGCCAGGGCGAAAGGATAGTTGGCGAATGATAACTGACTCTCCGGAGAATTTGCGCGGAAGCTTATCAATAGCGTACTGAGACTTACCGGTTGATCTGAAGTTATCAATTGCCAAAGCTCGGTCGAGATCATCCCGGGCAATACGATCATGGTCCGTAGTGTAGCGCTCTGGTCGCTTGGCAGCTGCCAACGATTCGTCGCTGAAGTTCAAAATGTCCCAAACTGCACCCTCGAAGTCGTCCTGTAGGATCTTCTTGCCGATCTCATCGGTGCCGATGCCGAAGGTTCCGAATCGCTGAAGCCCAAAGTAGTTTAGGAAGCCTTCCGCTTGAAGTCCCTTCACGGCTTTTTCGACAACCTCATTCGCAAGCTTCAGTCTGGCGACGTCATCCAGTGCTGAATCATCATCTCCAAAGTGACAGTCACGAAGGGTGATGATGAACTGATTGCCATCCAGTTCACCAAGTTCCAGACCATGCTTTTCATGCTTGAAATCGCCGATTCTAGCTTGACGCAAAGACCAGTTTAGGGCCTCCAAGGCTTTCGCATGTTGACGAAAGACACTGACTCGCTGGACAGTAACAGCTCGACGATCCTTGGTGCCCGCAAATGCAAAGTCTCTTGGCTTGATCTTGAGCATACGACACAAGAAGCCGATGACCTCCATGGTATCCTTATTCTCCTTGTAAAGAGAGAAATGAAGATGCTCGCCTCCAAGCTCCTGCCATCCTAGCTTTCCCTTTGGCTGACCTCGGTTCTGTTGTCTAGGGTTCTGCTGTCTAGGGTTCTGCTGTCTAGGGTTCTGATTTCGTGCATACCCCTCGCGATTATTCTTGACTGGTGGAGCTGCTGACAACTTGATCTTTCCTGTGTCTGGCATAGATTCGGTATCAATTCGAGACTCAAATATCCGACGAACATCCCCGTGCAGTCTACCTCGCAACGGTCGATCGGTGATGGGCTCGGAGAAAAGGTAACCAAACTATATGTAATTAGCATTATTATCACAATCACTGAGATAGCCAGACGAATTCGGGCTAGTATTGGGGATACACGCACTGTAGCGGGCTTTGCGTTGGGCTTGGCAAGAATCTTTTGATGAAACTCAACAATTTCATCCTTTAATGCAACACCAAAGTACTTCGTAAGAAGCTCATGGTCTTGCGGATCGATGACGAAAGCTTCCTTCTCAGGGCGTTCCTTTGAAGGACCCCAATCTTTGCTCTGAGAAGATGCCTCAACATTTGGCATAAGATGAGGAGCTGCACAATCGTTAGCAATTTGTCAAAGATTCGCTGTATTTAGAACTAACCTTCTAGGCCTGGAGCCTCAGCTGTTGCCAAGGAATCTTCACCGCTAAGAGGAGCCACGGCAACTTCGGATGGAGTTGGAAGTGGAAGGTCTTGCTCTTCGGGTTTCAAACCTGTAGATGTAGTTGAAGTTTCATCATGAGCTGGGGTTGTTCCGTTGGTCGCATTGGCCGTATTGGCCAAAGACTTCCAATCCCGAGCTTCAGCTTCCTGCTAACTATATATTAGCCAGGTGAACAACTGCAATCGCTTTGCGGAAATATGGACTTGCCTTGCTGACGTCCTTGAACTTGGGAACTTTGTCATCCGTAAGGTGAATAACCCTTCCATCAGGAGCAATCTCATTGACTAGGAAGTCAGTGTATCTATGTCTTCGTATTAGATAGTGCCAAATATGATGAATAATGATCAGTAAAAATCTTTCAGACAGTGAGGGTTCGCGCATGAGACCTTCCCATAAGCACCAGCAGATTTCCGCATGTAGGGTGAAAGCCAAAATCCAAGCTTCGACACCAAACAACAGGATTAAGAATCAACCTTTCAAATGGTCTAAGCAGATGGAGCAGGAAGATAGAGAGGAGAGAGTACTGATCTCCAAGATGGCTCAAAACAATTTGAGTAGAGCAACAAGCAAACTGGCTCACTTTGCAAGGAATCCCCAAACCCTCAAAGAAACAAGACCTCTCGGAGACCTTAACGCCACGCAAACACGAATCTATCATACGTTAAAGGAACGAGTAAACATACCTCTGCTTCAAAGTCCCCGTAAAGCCCAACTTCTTCTCATTGATAAAGTGAAGAATACCCACCTCCGCCTCGCGGTCAGGTTGGAATCCCGTGTCAGAAGTGAGCTTCTGCTTGATTGCAGGCTGCTCAGGCTTCCCAGACATTTCTACATCACTCAACCACACGTGTACATTAGATGTCTCCATTTTCGTATTCAGTTCTGCATTGGTGGATGAAGCTAAAGTTGGAGGTTGTTCAGGTTTCGTGCGTTGACGCTTCCTGGGAGGTTCAGAATCAACTGCATTGTGCGAATTGGGACTAGTCATTCTAGCGTGGAGCTAAGGGTTTTCTCTGGATCAAAGGAAATAAATTCTTATATCTGGCAAAAGTTCACAGCAGTTCTCACATACTGTGTATAGATGAATTGTAGGAAAGAGAATTTAACAGTTTTGGCAACATAATCGGACTAGCGTCGAATATTCCTGGTCGTTTATTTCAACTGCGCTTGCTACGGTGACCTGTCCTGCATGGTGCATCTTCATGATCAGGAAACCTGTCCCAAACACCATGTATCCCCATCTTGATTCCTAACTTCGATCTCTGAATACCTTCTATCCAACCCTGGAATACTCGTGAAAACCAGCCCCATCTGCTTTGCTATCCCAATCTCTAACCCTCGCTTCGATGTTTGAACGCCTCGTCAACAGCGCTGGAATGCTCACCCAAGTTTTGATTGAACTCCCATACTGTACCCCCCATATCAGTCCTTTGGATAATGTTTGTCGGATTTGCCTCCTCTGTGAGTAGGTTTGAGTACGCTTTCATGGCTCTGCTCTTCTGCGAGGCTACGTATCTTTGATACAAGTGCCAATCATCTAGCTGGGCAGGGCTTGGAATACCGTCTGTCGACTTTTGACCAGGAACCCTCTCGAGAACAAGCTCAAAATGGCGTATGTCAAGGTCAGGATCCGGCGAAGGCAAGTGCGCAAAGTGTGTTACGACGTATCTGCTTTCAATCAGTTGCAGTTTCGGGAGAATAGTAGGAAGCATGAGGACGGACTCTCCATCATATCGGACACCAACTTTTGGCGCAAACTTGCTCAATAACTCATGGCCTCTCAGGATCCTGACCTTGCCCTTGAAATCCTCGCCCCTGCACATAAGCTTGTAGGGTATTTCTCTCGCCCGGCACTGCCTCCTGTATCTAGTACGACCCGGTTGTCCGCGATCCCAAATCTCTGTCCCAGTCAAGAGGGGAAGGGTTGGAATATTGTTGTATCTGCCAAAGGTGAGCTTCTCGATGTTACTTTGGACCACTCCATCGCGATAGGCGCATTCAATATTGAGCCAGAAACTACAGTCATGAAGTCAGTACTGGTCTCTCATACATGGGAGGGATACCTGCTATCCAGGCTTGAGGTTGGTCTCGGCGATTGGGGTACCTCTTTGGACCTGCCACAGAGGGAGCTTGGCTTCATCCTCTATTTCCAGAGATACACCACGCATTGCTCCATAAGTGAACATTGTTTCAAGACGCTCTCCATCGATCAAGAAGTATGCCTCCTTGAAACGTTCTTTCCATATACGCTGCAACGATGTGGCCATTGCAGCGAGTCCGATATATCCTGAATTCCCTGTCTTCAGGTCGATCAAGTCTGCAAGCAGCTTATCGAAACGGAGTCTGGTGATTAGCGACAGTGTAAATTGGGCGTCGGCATTGTCTGATTCGATATCCAGGAACTCTCGCATGATCTCCCTTAGCTGTTCGATGTCATCGTTACCAACTTTTTGAGTTGGCAGTGCTACTCGTACGCTTTCTACGAATCGGCAAAATTTGCCCATATCTAGTTCATGAGGATCGGATGCAGGAATTCCAACCGTGCTAATTGCATGCACTGACCCGCTGTGAATGAGATGGATTGGAGCTATCTTAAACTTAGCTATCGGTTTCAGTGATTGAGCGAATCCCTCACAAACTACTGCTCGTTTTTCAAGAGTGCCATCCATCTCAATTTTTCTGGGCATAGTTGAGGACTCTGATGCTGCATAGTCGCTGTCACTGCTACCAACCTCAAGAATCGTAACTTCGGTTGAGCCTTTGTCTGAACGGGTTGTGAGCCTGAATATCGATGGTGATAGCGAAACGGCATTTTGGCTGTTTCTGTAGCGATCTGAATTGCTCAGTTGGTGTGGAGACTTTCGGCGTGGTGACTTTAATATCCATGGTGACTCTTCACTGTCAATCTCCATAAGAGAATGCTCTGTTCGAGACCCTGTGTCAAGTTGCCTCTCTGTTGAGGTAGCTGGGTTGGGGTCTGCTGTAGATTGAGTCGGGCTGTAGAGGCTGTATGTTTTTGGTGACCCTAGGGCTCTCGATATCAGGGAAATAGATTTGTCTTGTGTGAAACGTAGTGTTGATGCCGATGTTGGGCCAGGTGATAAAGTGTCTGCAGCCGATGGGTTATGTACTTGATGAAGGAGTTCACTCGATGGATCTTTGTTGGATGTCTCTGTGGGGGTGGTAGGCTCTGAGATAGCCCTACCAGCAAACCCTTCTGGACTTTCGATGAAAGCCATTGTGACCACATGGTCCGCATTGGCATCTAGAAGTATGGGTGTGCACCCATAGACTTCAAATGAGGTTCCAAGAGATGGATGTGGATCATTCGAAGTGTAACGCTTGTTGCTCAGAGGATCTTGCATGTCGGCAATGGCCTTTTTACAAGGCACCATGATTCAATCATGTGCATGTGTTGAAGATCTGGGATATTCCGGGTTGGAGACAAGCTGTGACTCTTATTTGGGCAAAATGGAAGTCGGCAGGTGCTTTTCACTTGTTTGAAGAATGTCTTGACACACAAGGAAGGAGCAGGGTGCACATTGCATCTTCACCGCTGTACTCCATATCTGAATACAAATGAATTTTCAAGTTACTTCCTATTTATATACTTTGCCAGGGTAAGATGTCCTGTCGAGAACGGCACTGGGAACAAATCAATATCACTCACTAGAGCGAGGAGTAAAAGATTGATTGTTGTATTGTCTCTTTGTGAGGTTGGTATTCTGATGATGCTATACTGTCGACTTCTGTTGAAGTAGGTAATATATACTATCCTAATAATATACGGATATCCCCTTGCTCGGTATGTGCTTTGATTGGACAAACGTCTGTGCCGAGGTTCTCTGGCTTAGACTAGTAAATCCCGAAATGATGCTGTTGACATCGACGAGAGCCCCTCATCCCTCTCTCCTTAATATAATAAACATTGAACAGTCTCATGATGTCTACGGAAATTAGCTTGTTGGCAATCCTCTCTCCAAAGCCTGGAAAGGCAGACAGGGTACTGTACACTAGCAAGCTGATCCCTCTTCCCCTCAATCTTTGCTGACCCCTTTTAGGTGGTTGAGCTTCTCCAGGAGGTATCTGAATATGTGAAGAAGAATGAGCCAGATACTCTGAAGTACGAAATCAATCGAGAAGTCAATAAGAAGTCTGGAGCTGAGCAGATTATCATGATTGAGACCTGTCTGTCTCCATGTCCGTCGAGATACCGAGTCACGTGATACTGATGTCTTTCCAGACAAAAGCAAGGCTGCAATGGGAGCACATGGGTCATCCAAGGATTTCAAAGCTTTCCAGAAGAAGCTGGCCGCAGAGGATCTTATTGGAGCTCCTATGCAGCTGAAGATTGTCGAAAGCGTCGGTGGGTTTTCGTCACGGCTTTGACCAGGACGGTTGGTGTTCGCAAAGCAACCAGATAAATGTCGTACGATGGCACTTTGGACATTTATGGAAGCCATTAATAGTTTCAAAAACATGATGGTCAATTTCATAAACCTCATAGGTTCCTTTATCCTTCAAAGTGTCATGAACCATTGGGTGGTGGCGTATTACCAACAGCCGTCTCGCCTGATCTTCTTGTTCGTCAACATCAACATCGCCCCTTTCAACCATCGTGACTGAATATGGATTCCATGTTATTTTGTCCTCAGCTTCGCCACTCTAAATACTGACATGTAGCCCATACTCATCCTATGAAGTTGTACGTTCGACAATTCTTGTCACATATCTTGCCAACATGGAGGAACACTACCATCGCTGCAAGACGAGTGCGCCAATGAAATTTTTCTTCACAACCATTTCTGGCCATGTCATTGAAGTTAATTCGCGAGATCTCCCAATCACCTCACATTACTCCCCAAAATTTGACCCCGCGATCAAGCTTCCAAACATTGATCAATGTGGACCTTACACATTACCTGTTGAAGTTCTTACATATTTGAAGACCACCAAGCTGGAAGTCGATACCACTGACGGTTCTTTCGATGCCAAGGTCGAATCTCCGAGACAGTGCTCAGCCTCCGCCATGATGCCCGCAATCGTGAACCTTTCTGAAGCCGCGCCTCCTTCCTCCGACGTCTCCAGCGTTCAAGACCCTACTAGACCCTCTGAGGTTGTTATACTTTCAACGGTTTACAATGAGTATGGCGAATTGGTCAACGCCTATGATGTTCTCCATCCCCCGCACTCGAAAGACATGACTGTCCTTCAGATCCTCCGACTCATCAAGAAGGGCTACCACCATAACGTGAGTCTCAGTGGAAAGGAACATTTCTTGACCGTGGCTAGATTGTATAAGACGTCGTAAGCTGACTGTCCCAAAGTACAAAACCAAGACCGGCGAAGTCATTTCCTTACAGATGGAAGGCAAGAGCTCTCTGGTAGTCGATGATGGCTCGTGTATCTCAAAGAATCGAATTTCATCTTGGGACTTCAAACCTTGCTTGCCCAAGTCTGTTAGATCCATCATCGTCACTACTTCTCCTGGCACGATTAACCAAAACGAAAGACCCGCAATTGCAGGTTATAACGGTCCACCACGAGTTCTCGAGATTGGTTGTGGCGATGGTAGCTGGTGCTTCCGAGTTAAGGAGAAGTATCCGGATTGGATTATTGAGGGCCTTGATGACGCCGACCACTGGTCATGCGTTCACAAAGATATCAGCTTGAGGTCGGTCTCCCGCCCGCCTTCTTATCTTTTAAGACTTTAATTTAGTTTTAGAGACTTCATGGCTTCGGATCCTACTAAACCTACCATGGATTACTTCAGTACCGCTCATATTTCCCAGGATCGTCCCGAGTTCACCGTCCGTAATATAAATCAGATTATAAGGCACTTGAATCCAATTCCACACAACCACTACAGTCTCATTCGTGCTCGAGACATCTTCGATAAGACTGAGAACTGGAAGACTTTCCTCGAGGACATTCGCCTGTAAGTTGATGTCAATTCATTCAAAGACCGAGGAATCAGAATCTGCCCTAACAAAGGAACAGCATTCTCCAACCTGATGGTGTCATTGAGTTCCTCGAAGTCGATCCGCGGCCCCGCCTTACCAGAGCTGGGCATAGCCACTCCAACACCAATGAAGACCACACCAGTGGCCCCGAGACGGACTGGACCGATGATATCGCAGACCGTTTCAAAGACGAGAGTAATGAGCAGCTTGGTATTGAGGTTCCGGGATGGATGAGACGAGTCACCGACGATTTCCAGGCTATCCTTCGTCCATTTGATGGAGTTTCTGGCCCAAATCTGAAGTCTTGGTTGGAAGGCTCAGGGTATGTTATCACATTTCTCTAATCCCCCAAGCTGTCGAATAAGATATACAATTCATAGTGATACATTATTCAGCTAATGTATGTTGCTTTAGATTCTGGGATGTAAAGCAGACTATCATTCGACTTCCTGTTGGGGGTGATACAAAGGCTGGCCAGCTCATGAAGGACTGCATACTCTTCAAGCATGAGAACGAAGATTTTGTTCCCAAGGTAAGTCACAATAATTGATATATTTAAGGAGTCAAAGTTTTCGTGCCATTCTTTCTCTCTAACCCCGCTAATCGTCACTCCCAGCTCAAAACAGCTCTCCCTGCAGTCGAAAAAGAAGCAATTGAATCCGGCGACTACTATCTTAATCTTTACATCGTCACCGGTCGTAAGCCATGTCATCCTCGCGCTGGTGATCTTCTACTCAACGGCTCTCGTCAAGAGATGACAGTCTCAAAATACGAAGCCATGCCTCGCACCGAAGATCCTAAGTCCAACCAGTGGAAGCGCTTCGATTTCGACATCGGGCTTACCGGCTTGGTCCATGGCCTCTCGAACCTCAGCGGCGCACCCTCAGTCATCTCTTCTCGTGCCGTATTGATCCCCAGTAGCTCTGATCCAGCAAATATCAGCACCTTGTTGGGTCATGGCGCTGCTGCTGGTGATGCTTCTGGTGGCGCCGAGAAAGACAACGAGAAAGGAGAGGTCATTGAGCTTATCAAGGTCTTCAAGGCAGATAATGATGAGGGTGATGAAAGTGGTGGAAAGAAGGGATCTGACAGTCTTGTATTGCGTTCAACCATGAAGCCAGTTAGTTGCTGAGAATGCTGGCTCGGAGCCTCATTACTGATAAGCTTGCTGAACGATTCTCACTCACAAGGTTTCATTACAGGGCTATCTGCTTTCTTTAGATACTCGGGCATCTATGTACTTTGCCTTGTATAGTACATTGCATTATCAGGATAGTTGCAATACGCTTTGAACGATGCCTTTTTAGCATTTCGTAGGCGCCTACAATCATACAAGAACAAGGAGAAATAATACAAATTAGCGCCCAGGATGCGACTCCCTTCTGACCGACCAAATAACATGTGGAAGCGAATCTAGCTGATACGTTTCTTGAATCTAATCAACTTTGATGTCATTCCACCCTGATAATAAATTTTCTAAAATACACATTAGAAAACATATTTTAGCGCTTGCTTCGATTCCTCAAAAGCTGAGGACCTTGTCTACAACAGGCCTGATCTCCTTCTGCTCATAGAATCTCAACATTTCTAAATTGAGAGATATCTAATATAATTGATCAGTCTACTAAATGCGATACACTCAGAATATCTTCATAGGGTTGCTGTGCCGCCGTTTTCTAAAATTGAATCCGCGCGTTCATCATTTGTCATTTTGAGGACTTCTCCATCCCAGGCAGGCGTCCTTGGGTAATTGATTATTTTATCGGCTCCAAGGGTCTTGGCATATTGAAGCTTCATGTTCGAGGATGAAGTGATTATCACTGTAACGACTCATTAGCAGAGACTCTGCCAACGGCCAGATCTAGCATTTGAAGAGCCTACCTTCAACACCATTGGCCTTACCAATCTATAATCTGTTGATAATGTCATTTGATCAAGACCTCAACCCCGTCCCGCCCGGACGCTCCAAATTTTGGGGGCTCTTTTGAGAGTAGTGCTATGCCTAGTCGTGAATCTCAAGAGCTGCTGGGAGCATCATCTCTGAAGCCCTCATACAAAGAAATAGCCCGTTAGCTTAGGCATAAGACGTCCAAGCCGTCAGGTCAGCAATCGACAATACGCTCGCCTCCTCCGCGCTCAAATAATCTGGCGTATTGATCAGATCGTAATCTGTAAACATCCCATACTCCCCTAGTACGCCTGGTAAGACTAGATCGCGGTTACTCTTCATATTATCCGCTTCGGTTGGTACGCTCAGATGTGTTTGATGGAAGATGCAGAGGATCCGATCGTCGAAGCTTCGATTATACAGGTTGCAGGATGCAATAGTGCCACAGTTTTTAGAGCAGAGGGCTCGATGGGCGAGGGCTGCTAGGTGTCGTGTGGTGGTTGTAGAGGTTCATGAATCCTTTGGTGTTACCGTAGTTTATGAAAATGACGGAGATTTTAACAAGGACCCCGGAAAGCCTTGGAGAGCGTAGGGGCACGTTGGTGAGGGTTAGATTGTTGAGGTCATTTGGGAGATAAGCCATTGTTTGTAGGTTGTTGGGAGAGCCATGGGGAATTGGGAGAAAGGAAAAGAGCAAGATAGTACAGAGAGAGGGAAATGAATGACAGATGAGATGTACCTTACGACATCTGGTTGTGACAAGAGAGCTGACTGCTCACCATAGCTTATTGCAAAATCTTATCGTCGAGAGTGAAAGACGGAAGTCTGATGAAACATGATTAACTCGTGATCCAGATCGTGATGGATGACTAAGCATCGATTTTTTAAATCCACCAGGATCTCCCGAAGCTTGGAAGGTCAAGGTTTTGAAAAATACTTGAGGAAGAAGGCGAGTAAGATCTGAGCGCTGAAATAAGATGGCGCGCACCTGGAGGACTCTAGTATGAAACTGTAAGGAAAAGGAGTGGCAAAGAAGATGCCCCTTTCTTTAGCGACTCCCTGAAAGACCATCCTAGTGTGACAGTCAGATAGTGACCCATAACTCCGAGAAAGAATGTCCTGAACATGATGAATAAGTGACACACAATCAAAATAGAAAAGCTAAGAAGGTGTAAAGATTCTCCTCAAAAGATGAACAAAATATAGACGGATTGTAGTCACATGATTTGGACCTTCTTGTCTCTGTGGCTCTCCGTTGTGGCCCTTTCGACTTAAATCCGACTCAACGACCTATGCATTACGTCTTTGGATGCCTGCCCACCCCCAAGAACCTATAAATCACAAATTGACTTTTGTAAATATTGTCCTTCTGCTGGCAGAGAAGAAATTGCGTGTCAGCAAACTGTATCAGCTTCTAGCTCGCCTGCCTGCTTCAGCTAATAAATAATTCGCGTCGCGCATTCAGCCTTCCGCTCAGCCTCGACCTACGTATCATCACATCACATTGATCTCGAATTCCCTCAGTCTCACACTTTGATACGACGTCCTCACCTACAAGTCTCCCTCAAGCCTGCCGAAATGCGATAGAAAATCGAGATAAACAAAGACCGGACATAGACAATTTGGGGACTGCAGGAGACGTCTTGCCACACGATGGATTTCACAAAGCTCAGAGCAGCTGCCCTGAAAGACGGCGACGATGAGGAGGCCGTCACTGTTAACACTCGTGCACTGATAGACAAAGTACTTGCCAGATACTCAGGAGAATGGACAACGTTACGAGAACTCATCCAAAACGCTGCTGACGCCCAGGCATCATCCATCAACATTAAGTTCGAGACCCTACCATCGACACAAGTCCCTATCCCAAATTCCACAAACCAGTCTGAAGTTCTGAAACATGTTCTTCTACACCATACCCTGAGGCGTTTGTTGGTGACGAACGATGGACAACCTTTTGGGGTCAATGACTGGGCGAGATTGAAGCGAATAGCAGAAGGCAACCCAGATGAAACAAAGATCGGTGCATTTGGTGTAGGCTTCTACAGTGTATTTGCAGATTGTGAGGAGCCATTTGTGAGCTCAGGAAACCAAGCTATGGCTTTTTATTGGAAGCAAAACTCGCTGTTCACCAGAAAGCTGAAGTTGCCGGCTGCAGAAGGTAATCCCAATACAAGTTTCGTCCTCGACTATCGGAACACCACAACACCTATGCCAAATCTCCTGTCTATAGCCCAGTTCTTAGCAACAAGCTTGACGTTTGTGGCACTACAAAATATCGATCTCTGGGTGGACGATTGGAAGATCATTTCGTTGACAAAGAAGGCTGCACCAAGCGTCGAAGTTCCTATCGCAAGAGATGTTGAGACTAGGACCAAAGAAGGTCTAATGCGGGTTCAGAGCCTTGACCGAGAGAGTGTTCAAATGGATGCTACCTTTATGAACGTTGTTGGATGGAAGTATTCGATATCAGCCTCATTATCGAAGCCCAACAGCTATGACAATGCCTACGGCAACAGCACTTCAGATGTCCCGTCACTCCGATCATTTTTCTCGAGGCTGACATCAAGTACAAGCCATGCAGCACTGAAAACGAAGGCAATGAAAGACGAGAAGGCTATGCAAGAGATTGTTTTAGAAGATCTTACGGCGACCACCACCGCAAATGTCTTCTTAAGAGTGACCACCGCACATGTCAAGACCTCTGTTTCTGCGTCTTTCGCATCGGAAATCGAGCGCGCGACTAAGAAACCACCCCCAAAGACCACGAAGCTTGCCATTTTGACTTCTTCATATGACGAGATTGCAGCATCTGGGAAGGAGCACCCAGTGGCCAAAGGAGTGGATATCTTCTCTTCTGTTCTGCCAGGGAAGAAATCCGGTGGCCGTATCTTTATTGGGTTTCCGACCCACCAAACCATAGGAGCCGGAATGCACCTCTCAGCGCCGTCGGTAATTCCAACGGTTGAGCGAGAATCCATTGATTTGAACGCAAGATGGGTGAGAACATGGAACTTGGAAATGCTTCGTGTTGCAGGTATCATGGCCAGACTAGCCTTTGCTGATGAGATGGCCAACCTTTCTGCCAAAATAAAGCGCGCAACTGAAGCCGCTGGTCATGGCACAAAAGTCACGAAAGATGAGATTGCGCAATTCTTGCCCGAAGCTTTACACACGTTCAACGTGTTCTCCTTTTCCGAATCCACGCCAAGTCTTCAAGTCTCTCAAATCATCGAGGAAGCTTTCTGGACTGCATACAAGAAGCCGTCAATTGAAATTTACAGCACCCGAGGCGTTCTCCCAACGACGAAAGTGCGACTGGCTACGGAGGATCTAAGTGGCTTTGTCGAAGGCATTCCCGTAGTCCCTGAAGCACTGGTGAAACAAAACTTCGTGGAAAAGCTCAAGGACTTTGGGCTCATCACGGAAATCACGATCAGTGATGTAAAACAGGAATTGGAAGCAAAAGCTCTCAGTAAAGAACAACTCATACAATTCATCGGTTGGGCTGGGAAGAAAGCTACTGTAGGAGATATCGATCGTCCAACGATGCATTCCTTACTAGACGTCGCTGTTGCCACTGTCGGAGGAGAAGCCCAAGGTCAAGGGGAAATCATCGCACTAGGAAGCATAAAAAACTACTTGAGTGTGAAAAAGATATCCCCAGAACTACCTATTCCACCAACCACGATCCCCTTTCAGTTCACTCGATCGTCATCTCCGGATGAGCTCCAGGCTCTAGGATGGGAGCAGCTTGAGATTGTTCCTTGGTTGAGATTCTTGATCGAAACGAATTCCAGCAGACCAGCAACCCAAAGCCTCACTTCCCAAGTATCCTTCGCAGCTCAGGTTCTACTTGTCCTCTCTAAAAGCTGGGATGATCTCAGCCAAGGTTCCAAGGCCACAGTTGTGGGCTTACTCAAGGATATTACGATTGTACCGACGAGAGCTGGGATGAAGAAGCCCGGTGACGCCTTCTTTGCCAGCGTCAAACTCTTCGACGACCTTCCAATTGTTGTTTCATGTCCGGGGGTGAAAGAAAAGTTTCTCGCTGCTGCGGGCGTTCGCAAGACTGTTGATCTAGAAACGATATTCGGCCGTCTTCTTGCTCCAGGACCAGAGGCGAAGGAGGGGGACATATCCTCCAATAAGCGCCATATGGAGGTCATTAAGTATCTGGCATCTGTGCGAGACGACATTCCGGCGGATGACATGAAGCGGCTGAGGGCTTCTCAGATATGTCCTGCTGAAGCTGGCCCAACAGGATATGAATCCTCACAAGGAACTGCCAAAATGTATCGCGTCTCGGAGCTTTTTGAACCCAAAGATAATCTTCGGACACTGGGCCTTCCTCTCATTCAGTGGCCAGGCCCGCCGGGTAGCTATCGTCCTGCAAGTGCTGAAGGTCGCTTTTTGTCCTGGTTGGGCCTCAGAGCATTTCCTTCCGTGCCTGAACTGGTGGAAATGATGGCATCAGATGATATGGCGTTAAGGAACAAGGCTATGAATTACTTCATTGCAAACCATCACATCAATGGTTATGCCACGTTCGATCTGAGCGGGACTGAAAAGGCTTTCCTGCCATTACAGGGCGACGCAGGTCGGCTGGTGTCCCCTGCAATGTGTTTTACAAACGATCGATGCGGCATTCTTGGCTTCAATATATTGATGAGAGAATTACATGCTCATGCTAATGTAAGTATGTTTCATGTTCATTCCTTTCACAGCTAATGGTATTCAGAAATTTGGCGTTGCAATGGATCCTCCAATGACAGAGTGCGTGAACCGACTGATTGGCAAACCCCCTCAATCGAAACGCGATGCGGCAACTTTGTTCGCCTACTTCTCAAGTCGGCTCGCAGAGATTGGTCAAAACAACGTGGTTAAGCTTGCTGACGCTCGTATTGTCCCGGTCTCGATGGAGCGCAAGACTGAGAACGGTTTCATCGATGAAAAGGCGGTATCTCAAACAGAAGTAAGGCATCTCACACCTCGACATTGTTATCTTGGCCAATCGCCGACGTACACCGAGATATTCGATTTCGTAGACTTTGGTGACGATGCCAATGCCTTTCTGTTGAAGTGTGGCTCAAAAAGCGAGCCTACAAAATTGGAGCTGGCGGCTTTGGCCTGCAAGGAACCAGCCCGTCTTCTTGGCATTTTACAAAGCCCTGAAAAGTACTTGAGCATGCTTCGAACCTTGGCGGATGAGCTACCGACCTTGAAGAGAGATAAAGCTCTTTGGAAACAGATGAAGGCCGCAAAGTTCCTCCTTGCGTCGGTCGAGATTCCGGGAACTAAACGAAACAAGATGTCACCAGAGGTCAGTGAAACAGATGGCAACGAATCCGATGAGGATATGGATGGATCGATTAAGCAATTCCAACTTGCACTCCCAAATCAGATCGTCATCGTGAGTCATTCTAACTTAAGAACACAATATATCCTGACCCAGAATAGGTTGATGACTACAACAGCTACCGACTGTTTAGAAGCTCCTTGATGGTTGCACCAATGGAAGATAAGTTGGAAGAATTCTACCTTGCACTGGGTGCGTCGACACTGGGTAGCCTTGTACAGGATGATGTCAGACGCGGAAGACCAAGTGCAGACCAGAAAGCGGTCGTGAAACTCCGTGCTCATATTCTGGAACGGGCGAAATTATTCCTTCACGAGTGCGCTCGAGAAAATATCAAGCATGACAGCCGGTGGTTGGAGAAAAATTTGTCCTTGCAAATTGTTACTTCCATCTCACTTCGACGATCGCTGCGTGGCCATACTGAATCCCATACTCAGAAGAGATCAGCGGCTGTCACCCATGAACGTCATAGTGGTTGGACGCTCTTCATCACCGAAGGTCGCCAAGACACATATCAAATCAGCCTGGAGATCTGCCCAATGCTCCTTGAACGCCCTCACCAGCAGTCGTATCTTACATTTGAGACATTCCTTAACCTCAATTTGTATGAGCTACGGTCACGAGGTTACAATGTGGAGCGTATCCTCAGAGCCAAAGCCGCCGAGGCGCGCATTGCTGAGGAAGAGCGTAGAAAGCAGATGGAGACCGAGCAAGCCCAACTCAGAGAACAAGAAGAGGAGTGGAAACAACAAAGCCAAGTTGCAGTCCCAGCTGCTGCTCGCGAGGATCGCCGTAAATCGACTCAAGTCGCTATGCCTGGTGCGTTTGGGTCCGATTCTCCAGATAACTCACCTGAGCCCACACGAGCAGGACGTCGTGGGTTATTCTCCGGCCTCACGCGCAGACTTGGTCTCGACAGCAATGGCGAAGCTCAACAACAATTGCAGAATTTCCTGGGTGGAGGAAGCGGCTCGCACTCACACGAGGATCCCGAACCCAAGGTTGAAAACCCACCCACCTACGATGAAGCAAACAAGGGTGCTTTACCCAATAGTGGCAAAAGTGCGGGTACAGAAAAGGTTTCGTCGCCTGCGGCAGTCCAACAAAACCTCTTAAATGCCATCCAATCTTCACGTGCTCACGATTCCTCCACCCTGTTTTCTCCACCCACCACGCAGATAGTCAAGGAACAAGCTTCATATTGTGATTCTACATCGGCACAGAACATTATGTTTCTCGCCGACGCCTCGAACGGAACACGTATCTTCGTCTCTAAGGCTATCTCCTCGCCAACCATCTTCCTGTCTCAGAACGTTTCCGCACTCAACTCGTTTGCTGTCCTACTTCACGAAATCGGTGATGTGTACACGCTTCCACGGAAAGCACTGCATATCTTCTACGACGAGAGTGGCGGCACCATTGCGTTCAATTCGAACGGCTCTATATTCTGCAATTTTCGATTCTTCGCACAACTGCACCAGAAGAAGTTGGAGAGTGGTGTGGTCGAGGAAAGAGTTGAGGCTGGGGCATACTGGTGGATTGTATTGGCTCACGAATTGGCACATAACCTTGTGAAAGAGCACAATGCCGAGCATAGTTTTTACACGTAAGTCATCTTCCCGTCCATTTCCATGCTACCTTTGGTTGCTGACTTGGAGGACAGGGAAATGCTGGTTGCCCATTACTTCCCCAAGATGATGACCAAAGCAGCAACGTATTTGTCCGCTACCAATTCGCGACAGATCCAAAGGCAGGAGCCCAGTTTGTTAGATTAGAGGCGTTAGGTCGGTTTCCATATCATCGTTCTGCATAGACGTCGAGTCGGGGCGCATCGCATTAGCATACTTTGAGGTAAAAGGAGTGAAATAGAGTAAAGACACGTTTAATTGTAGAATAAGACTACACAGAGAAAATCATTGCATCAGTTATGAGTAATCGCGAAGCCAGTGCCATTTCTACACACTGAGAGGCAGGAGTCAATAATTTTGGGATGCACCTATTCTTGACTAAAAATGATTGAATTTTTAGGTTCACGATGATGAGAAGACTTCTTGCTCTGAAAGGCAGCTTCAATGTCTGTAACACAACCTATGTATCAAATCAAGTTCTAGCTTTTATGCATTGTCTAATTGAGCTTAATGTCAAATGCAAGTTTGGCTTTTCGTTCATGGGTAGATCGCCTTGGAGACCCAAGCGGTTCGTCAATGATTTGAGCTTCCTTAAGGACCTTCAGATTATAATTTCTTCGTGCGATGATGCGCAGCGGCTCCCAGCTGTTGACATTTAAGATCATCTATGGTTTGAACCCATCCCACCATCTTGATCTGTCAACTAAAAATCCCCGTTCGTCAAATATAATACCCTCACTCTTCAACAATCTCTTCTTTTCTTTTTGATTGATTCCTGATGGTGCATCTTGAGACTCTCCTTTGAATCCGCCAATGGACTAATCTCTGTCAGTGGTTTAAAGGAGAATATCGAGGAAAACTAACACCATCGGCGCAGATGATTCTATGGCATGGTACCTCAGGCGCGAACGGATTCCTCCTCAAAGCACCTCCAACGGCTCTTGGTGAAGATACCAGGGCTTTCGAAAGCGCAGCGTATGAGGACACCTTACCCGAGGGTATTTGGAGGAGGAGAGCGTAGACTCGCTTGATTCAGGGTTAACGATATGAGCTATAGGGATGTAAAAGGGGAACAGACTTCTTGATATTCTGTTACAGTCATAGCGTTTTGTCTTCGGAGTTTTGGGATTCTCATAGACTCTTTGCCATCGTTATGCCTGCTGTACGATGAGTTTATATGATAATATTGAGAATTCCGGAAGACTCACAGGATATGGACGCTGACTGGTCAATTCCAAAGCAACGTCCCACTTTTCTTTCTGTCATCAAATCTGATTTGTGACTTTGATCATGATGTCCTTTATTGTTACAAATTCTCCTCGCCTGAGTCATAATCATTTGAAAACTGCAATATTTACCATCCGTGATTCCATATCATTCTTGGTACAGCAGCGCATCAATCTTTGCACGTTGAAGGCAGTTCGCCACCAAGCTCAGAGACCGGACGGGGAAGATGCCTCCATTCTCCACACCAAACGCTCGATGGACAGCAATCACGCAGCGCGATCCTTCAGCATCCAGTGCGTTCATCTACTGCGTAATAACCACAAGGATCTATTGTCGGCCAACTTGCCCCGCCCGCCTTGCTCGCCGCGCCAACGTCGTGTTCCATGATACGGCTGCCGAGGCTGAAGCAGCTGGCTATCGTGCTTGCATGCGATGTCGTCCTGGGGAGCAGGATGAGAGTTCTGGCGATCCGCAGAGGCTTGCCGTCGTCAAGGCTTGTGGCTTAATCCGAGATGAGGTAAAAGGAGAAGGGACGAAGTGGAGTGTGAAGAATCTGGCGAAGGAAGTAGGCTTAACCGAGAGTCACTTCTGTAGGATATTTAAAAAGATTATGGGTATGACTGTTGGGGAATATAGGGCCCAAATCTTTGAGGAGAGAATGTTGGGTTGCAGTTGGCTTGTTTCGAGCAAGGCTCCGGTGGAAGTCCCGGTCGCAGTCTCTCCGTCTGAATTCCAGTATCCGGAGACTGGATTTCAGACCCCTTCATTCGACTCCGAGCTGGCTCGTCACTGGGAAGATTTTAGCGGTACAGGCGACATAACTGGAACTATTGATATGTTCCCCGATTTTCCTGGCTCGGATATGATGAGCTTCGATTTATCACCAGAGATGTTGTCTGATGTATCGACGCCTACTATGACGGATGATGGACTTCAATTCCTGAATTTTGATGAGGTCGATCTCTCAATAACTCGTTACGGATGATGGACTTAGGAGGAACATTTTGACTTTGACCTTCAAGGCAACGATATGTGGTAAAAACACTCATTTTCGACCAAAGCTATCTACAACAGCATAATTATCGCAGCAAAGGCTCCCGAACCCGCAATCATTGCGCCATCTCTTCTCAAAAGCTCAGCCCCATTAGTCGTTGCAACAGCTCCAGCACTGTTCATTGCTGTCGACTCTCCAGCACCATTCGTGGCACTCGCTCCCACCAAACTCGTACTTGTGACCGTACTCTCGACACCAGCCTCCGTCGTTGTCGATTTTGTCCCACCAGCTGAAGTGGTACGATTCCCACTCGACCTTCCGCTAGAGGATGTTGTGTTTGTCGCAGCTGTGACATTAAACGAATTTCCCATCAAAACCATCAGTCCTGCACTATTTACAACATTCACGGCACTGAAGTTCGTTCTTGTCATGCCGAATTTTGTCAGTATGGATAACGCGCCTGGATTCGCCGTAGTGTTCAGCAATAACTGCGTGTACCGATGGGACGTCGGCGACTTGTTGGGTGGGGAAGGTTGAATATATGATGCTATCGGAGTAGTGTTACTTGGATTGACCAGCTGGAAGACTTTTATGCCGCCGATAGTTGTCGACGTATTGGATGATATGAGTCCGGATTGCATCCAATGCAGAAGCTCGCTGGTTGCTCCGCCTGCTGTTTGAGGTGGTATGTCGGGATCAACCATCATGATTGAATATGTACCTGAGAGTCTTTCTGTTGTGGCAACAGTTGGCGCAAACGCAGTTTCTGGTGAGTGTATCAGTGCGAGACTCTCTTGAGAGTGAGGATACGCACCAGCTTTTGGAATATCGACTCCGTTGACTGCGAGAATATTCCCGAACGCGACAGTCAAATTATTTGACGAAGCAGGCTCAAAACCGGGAGGAGTGAAGGCAGATGCCGCACCAGGAAGGGCAACTGTGATGAAAGCTTTATAGAGCATCGTAGCTTTTTCTATAATTTCGATATTGACTTCAAGAATATCAAAACTCTATAACCGCAATTTCACAAAAACCATATGGAGAGATACAAAGTCATACGGTGCTGAATGAAAAGAAACACTATCTCTCAAACTGCTAAGCCATCGATGACAACTTCTGTGCGCGGTACACGTCCGTAGATCTGTTTCGAAACATTATGCATATCAAGCTATTGGCTGATATTATTCCCGTGGCCGTGGCTGGTAGATCTATGTGGATTGCTTCAGGTTTGTTTTGATGTCGTAAGCTAGGGAATGCGATAGGAAGCTGTGGCCATACACATGGCCCATTGGGGAACTGTAGGGAGCGGCGCCATCTGATCGACACGGGCGAGCTGGACTTGGCAGACGTCGTTGAAACGGTGTAGGATCATGACTGTGTGACGGTCTACCAGGCGGAGATCACTCTCCTGACAAAGATATTTACCGGAGTGTGACGAAGTGATATCCAGATTTTTGGTCGTAGATATGATCGCTGTCAATTTTGGACTTTTAGTGTCGCAATTCTGCCACGTTAATCTCTATCTAAATCTTTTCTGACGAGAATCTTTGCTGATGGGGGTTGGACATAGAGTCTTATACTTCATCTTGATGGCTGTAAGACGCTGCATTTGCGAGTCTTTGCAGAGGTCTTTTCAAACCTTGGGAGCGTATTGCAGAAGAAGAAAAACTCTTGTTGGTTCTTAGGGATAGGAGGAAGCGACTTCTTGAGGTGAATCGGCAACTGGGCTGCATAGACTCCAACATTATTACAATGGCATCCCAAACTCGCTCCTGCCGGTCTGCATTAGAATTCCGCAACGCTGGATTTATTAGAAATCACATTGACATGATGAGTAAACGGTTGCGATATGAAGATCAGCGTGGACTGCGTGACATTCAGCCAATGAGTACGTGATTTCAAAATTGGGATTGAAGGATCTAACAGAACAAACCTCCCTAATAAGAGCCGTGTTTCGGACGAGCAATATTCTCGCCCCTGATGGAATGCCAACGTCAACGAAAACTTCCTTGGCCTGCTCGCCGTATGCAAATGGCCAACCAGCAGGTGCTTTTAGCGCGTTCTTAATGTAAGTTGAGAAGAGGCCAATTTGGGTTGCCAATCAAGGGCAAGCTGCTAAAATGTAGTTGATTTATATTCTTAGGTATATGCCACACGGTCAATGGTATCTAACGCTCTTTTCAAACACCAAAATCCATCCTCAACGCAATAGTAGGTTCCTTATCCTCTCCGTTGATACTTTCCACCCTGCTTGCACCTTGCGCCTGTCTCCCAGCCAGAATAACACTCTCCATGAAGCCCTTCTGCTCCTCCGTCATATTGGCCACGACTGCTCTGAATGCAGCTTGATCCATGCCTGCAAACTCAAGAAGCTTTGCGCTCGCCTCCTTGTACACACTGTCACCCTCTTGGTTCGCCCTTTCCAGCAATGTCGGTACTATGACGGACATCCCTACAGTTTTGTATTCTTTCGGGAGTATTGAAACGTAGGATGTGAGAGCGTGTAAAACGAATGATCGTGCGTTTTCGGGATCTTCTGTCTCGGTGTTGGTTGAGAATGAGATGAGGCGGGGAAGAAGATAGCGAGCTATGCTTTGGTCTGCTGATGTTTTGGGGCTGGTGAGTAGTAGGCTGCGGATGCAGTTTGCTGCTACCTTCGCCGTCTATTGAATGCTGTTAGTAAAGCCCAAGCGAGAAATGGTCCAGAAAACTATACCATGCGATCATTCAGACAGTCAAGCAACTCGTGTAGAAACCTCGTCACGAGTGGTTCCGACGCCGTCATATAATTCTCACCGCTTGTGAGTAGTACTGTTGAAGCCAACAACGTGTTCTTGACAGATGGTAACGAAGTTTCTGTTTCTCGTTTCTGGGCATGCAGATAGATAGACAGAAAGCGCCTCAGACAGCCCTGAATCTGCACGAGGTCTTCACTTTTGTTCTTTTTGAATGTGGAGATATTGGTGATAAAGCGCTTGAGTATCGGTAGTGACTGAGGCACAACTACGGCCTGACAGATAGGTGTGCTGAGAATAGTGGCGAATATGTGGATGATGCATGCGTGTAGATCAGTCTTTATGACAGAGGGGAAGACTTCTGCCGCATCTACTAAAGCGTTCAGAGAAATGCGAATAAGTGATATGGCCTCGTCTGTTAGTTGATGACGGGCGGGTTGTTTCTGCTCGACGAGGTTTGGAAGGAGCCCTGCGAGTACAAGTACGATGATTCTGGTGAGCTCAAAGAGCTGTTCAACGTCTTCGCTGAGCTCGCCTTCCTCTGCATCGTCAGGTTTCGTTGCGCAAGGGTGGGAGATGCAGAGACCTCGAGCAATTTGGACGATGACGCCTTGAACATCGAGGCCTTCGGTAAGAACTAAGCGGTCAAGGAGATCCATGGTCTCTGAGAAGATCGCCTCTCGATATATTGCATGGCCAGAAACACTGGGGTGGAGGATTTTCTTTAAAGCTTGAAGAATTTCTAATGTCTGTTCTTTCGTTGCAAGTGCATCGCTTCCCGGGCGAGCAGCAAGGGCTTCAAAGGCGATCCCGAATAAGACGAAGAAGAACGCCACAGGTTCATCCCGATAATTGATGTCATTGCCCTTCGAGTGACCATTGACGGCCGGTGTATCGGCCTCCTTGCCATCCAGTGCATCAAAAACAAATTCACTATCTTGCTCAATCAAGCTGGCGATCGCATCAACAAGATTCAGCCACGAATCTTGATAAAATCGTAATAAAGTCTCTCGATTTAGTGCAGAGTAGATGGTGTCCAAACTACCCGACAGGGATGGAGGACCCAGACTCATCGATATATCTGGCTCAAACCTGAGACGTGCGAACTCTCGGAGAGATGCAAGCCATAGTGGAGTGAGAGTACCGATATAAGGTTTGAGCACATCGATGAGATACTTCTGCTCTGTGGTAGCCACTTGGAGCTCTGCCCAAGCAGAGAACACTGCCATCTTGACCATGACCTGGGCGTTTGAGCTGAGACCCTTTAAATCGCCAATGGATGCAACCTCAGATTCAGTCGAGAAGTTCTCCAAAGCAGTGACCAAAGTCTTGAGTATACGACCCATGCGATCAACATCGGTAACAATGCCTGTGGCAATGAAGGCAGCACAAACGTTGACTGCCTCAGACGCTAACTCAGGAGAGGAATCGACGGCGAATGCAGGAGTAAGAGCGGAGCTGATTTGTGCTTGGTACTGCTCGAGCAGAGGGGCTTCTGCAAAGTCGGGATCTGCAACTTTGCCAAACATTTTGAGAACAGAATCAATGATTTTGAGACCCCAAACGCGCAGTTCGACAACGTTGGATGTTGATGCCGAGAATGCCATTCGAATAACATCCGCGATCTTCCTTTGTAATGCCATCTTCGCAGCCGACATTTCGTCTTGAGGCGAGTTCTTGCTAATCAAGAGGAACATCTCACCAAGGCAGCTCATAGCAAAAGTGCGTACTTGCCATCGCAAAGGTTCTTGACCAAACCCAGCTGCCGCATTTCCGTCGTCTTTCGCAGCTCCAGATGCGGCAGCGAATCCAGCGACCTCTTCGTCTTGAAGATCCGGCAAAGCGCTGTTCATAGCAATGGGAGCCGTCGTCTCCTCGACTTTCGCACGTGTCATTGTCAAGACAGTCTGAGATCTTTGCAGCCATCTAGCAGTTTCCGTCAGACAAGACTGTTGGAGCCAGTTCCGTATTACATTGCGGATTCCATCATGGCTTGGATTGGAATCCAGTGCCAGCCACAACTGATCCTCGAAACCATCGTCTGCTGCCTGGACAACATCTTCTGAATTACGCTTCATTAGATTGTAGAGCCCATCGATGGCGATGTCTCTCAGCTCAGGGAATTCGGAATTCAAATCCTTCTGTAAAAGCTTCACATAATCTGCAAACACCATCTGACCTGGAGCATACAGCGCTAAATGTTCAAGGCATCTGAGACTTTCACCGAGTACCGTTGAATTCTCCTCTTCTTGAAACTGGCCAATAAGAGTTAAGATGAGCTCGCGGGCTTTGGTCATATCCTGAAGATCAGGCCCAAGAACATTGACAAGTGAGTCAACGCATCGTGCGATGACTGTTGTTGTGGGGAACTCGATTTCGAGGTTGGAAGAAATGAGCGAAGCGATATCTTCGTTGTGCGTATCAGAAATGTACAACTGGCTGACCATGCCAAGTGTATTTTGTACGTATCCCGAGAAGGTCAAGCCTGCAGAATCTGCGACCCTGCTGATAGCCTCTAGTGCCCAGAAATGAACTATGGGATGCGGGTCATTGCACAAGGACATCAGTACGCCGATTATTGTCTTTAGGTGAAATCCAGCAGCCATCCCACCAACTTGTGCATGAATACAGCCTAGTGCCATCGCACATCCGGCCCTTGCGCTCGGCTCGCGATTGCTAACAATAGTCTCGATGAGGAAATTAATTTCTTGGTTGGTGAAACCATTGCCTGAACTGTTGCAGAGACGTGCTAGAGCTTCATAGCCGATGCTGCGAACGTATTGATCTGGATGGATGACGAAGGCACGAATAATATTCTGCATCAGATTCTGCACAGCCGGATTGGTGAGGTCGCCGGTCGGTGACTGGGTTTCCTTCACAGCAACCTTTAAGGTAGAGAATAGAGCTGTGGCAACATTTATATTCATTGCTGCTTTGCGGCCAAGATCTCGCTGAAGAGACCCGGCCGACATGAATGTTGTCACTTGTTCCAGAATGCTTTCTTGAATTTTAGGCGGCGTTAAAGGGAAAGCAATGGCAAACAGCTTGATGGCGACGTTAACGACCTCGGTGGCTGGTGGGTCTGGAAGTATATCAATGCTGCCAAAATCGCCAAGATATAGAGCTAGTGAATCGTGTTCCAGTGAGCTGCAGATTGGCGAGAGCAAGACTCTTGAAATTGTATTATCGGGGCCACTCTCTCTCATCCACTCATCTTGAGTACTGTTTTCTTGCTGACCTGCCAAATGTGATACTGTGAAGCCTCGAACTAATCCTGTGACTCCGAAACCACAATTGTCGCCAATGTCCCAAATCGACTCAAAATTGCCGGCTGAACTGGCAATAGAGGTACTCAATGAGCTTGGCGTGTAGTTGTCTGGATCGGCGAAGAATGACACAGCAAGCGTCAGCAAATTAGATTGCAAGAGTGCCTCGCTCCCTCCAGCTGGGGTGAGATTGACCAGCTTTGTGTAACACTGGAGTACACGTCGGTGGACCATGAGATCTAAATCAAGTAATTGCAAGGATGGAGTCAGACGCTGGGCAATGTCTTCAGTAGTCCTTTTTGAAGGAAGGCTTTTCAGAAAAGCCAATGTATTCTGAAGCATTGCAGCAATACGCTTTGAGACGTCAACAGTCAATAATCTGCTATTGAACTGGAGAAATGCCAGAATTGAGCCGAGTGCACATTCTCTCACATGAGTGAGAAACGAAGATTCGAGGTAGCTCCTTTGCGATGTGTTGTCCTTCGCTAGAGGTTTGGGGAGTGCATTTTTCCATAGGAGAAGAAGCTGTGAGAGGTGAATCTTCACAAAGTTTGGCCCCAAAGACATCAACCCCCCAATCAGGATCCATGCAACTTGGATCTGAGTGCCAGATATTCGTAATTCGGACTTGCTACTGGACTTGAGAAGGCCAGTCGCTAATGACAGCACGCGACTATTCACATCCACTGAGCCATACAGAGGTTGCAAAGGAGCGGTGCTGACCATGGCAGAAAGTCCATTTGCATATCCAACACATCGGCGGGGCGAATTTCTCCCAGTCGTGAGAAGATTCAACTCTCGATTCACGCTATTCATACAGACCGTAAGGCAAGGTAGAAGTTGTTGGGGGCAAGCTAATGTAAACGTCCGTAGGCAATACGAAGTGTATACTTGAACAGTGTAGCTCGGGTGCTGAAGGACCTGCAACAAGCTATCTCTACAAGCATCCGAGAACGCATTCGCGGCAGAGCCTAACGTGTTGATCAAGGATGCTAAAGCACTCAAAGTTGCGATAAGAGCATGTTTGGTTGGTTCGGCTCGTTCCTTGATGACCTGAGGATAGTTCTTCAATACGTCGTTGATCAAAGCTTTTGCTGCATCCAGCTGGCCAGCTTCGCCGAGTATGGTTTGTCCAACAACATCTTCCAGGATAATTTGGACAAACCGACGAGTAGTCAAAAGACGGTAACGATTAGACGTGATGTTCGAATTGCTCAATAGGTCAATGGTCAAATGATCCACAATTTTCATGTACATCGACTCGACGGTCCGCTCACTTAGACATTTGAAGATCCTACTATAGCAAACAGCCACGCCTGCTCGGGCCCGATTACTTGTAGACATCTTCGTATAAAAAGTCGATAACTGCTTCAGCATTTCAGGGAATGTGAACGTCAGAATATGGCTCTTCTTCGGTCCTGGACTCTCCGGTCTCTGGATCTCCTCATCGTCAGCACCAGGAGCTATTTTCTTTGTATTTGTCCGTTTCAGCTTCTTGAGTTTGGGCACATCCCCATCTTGTATACCCTCCTCTGAGTGGTTCTTCACCAACGCATCCGCCAAACAATCCCCCGCAGCTTGCCGTACCGAAGAACTTGGAGAATCTATCGTTTTCCAAATCGTTGATTTGAGATTATCAAAATCGCTCGAGTTGTCGAAATATGGTGTATATTTCGAAAAGATCTTCAAACACCGACAAGATGCAATCTGAACCAGAGCAGACTTATCACTCGAGGCATGGTTCCGAGCGCTTTTCCACACGTCCCTAGCTATGCTGTCGTCGAAACTGCCACTAATCATCTTGGCGATTTTCGCCAATGCCTTGAATATAGCTGCTCGCAGACCAGCATTGTTCTGAGCGGCCTTCAGAAGCTTGAGCAACGCAGAGGCAGCCAAAGCATGGAATCCAATTGCACTGTCGCCAGCAGCAGCGAAGACATCTCCCAAGCAATAGACAGCCGCATGCCTGGTCCTTAGATCCCCATCTCCTTTGCTCTTTCCACTCTGTATGATATCTACTAGATCCTTGACCGTCTCAAATAACAGCTTCCGGTCTCCTTTCCCTAATATATGCGCAAAACATCTGCCTAAGTTGTTCCTTATTACTCGGCTTGGTGGAGGGGTGGCAAGATTGAGGATCTGTAGAAGCTCTTTCTTGAGGTATAATTGTTGGGCTGTGCAATCATCTGCGGAGAGAGACTCGACATGTTTTGTGAGGGTCGACACGAAGGTAAAAAGGTATAAATCTTGTTGTTCTGAGGGTAGAGATTTGAGTTTCTTAACGTCGAGCTCTGGATTAGGGGATGTTTCTACTCGAGGAGCAGAAGTTTCGTTTGCGCCGTTGCTGGAGCTCGGAGTAGGTATGGAGGACATTGACAAGTTGGAACAGATTCTGTCGAGGAATATCGGGGTCCCTTGGAGTTGTTGAATCCTTTCGTGAAGCTCGAGGTTGACAACCTGACAATATTGTCACACAGGGGCCAATGACGGACGGACCCCTGGACTAAGCTCCGCATTTTCATGTATTTGCTGAAGATACATGGGAATTCCCACATTTACCATCCAGTGCATTACCATGGCAGCATTTTCAAGGGGCTTGCGTGTTTTTGCTCCTAAACAGGATTATGTATGTTCACGATGTCTTCAATTTTCAACCACTTCAACTGCAGAGTCGGGACACAATCGGTGGTCGAAGATCAAGCACGCCAAAGGTGCCGTAGATGCGAAGAAGAACGTACAGCGCTCGGAATTCTCAAAGACAATAGCTTTCCTTTCCAAGAGTATGGCCGCGCCTTATCTATCCCTGGTACTCGTGGTTAATTTCAAACAGTGGGTGGTAGTGATCCAAACTTGAACCCAGCCTTGGCATCTGCTCTTCTGGCTGCGAAGAAAGGTACATAATGGGTTATAACCTCTACTTTGAGGCATGGATATAGGCTCACACGGAGGCAGCTGGGTTTCCTAAAGCTAGCATGGAGGCTGCTATTGCACGCGGGCAAGGCAGATCTACGACCGGAGCAACCCTCGAAACTGTTACCTTAGAAGTCATCATGCCACCGACCATAGCAATGGTGATTGACGCCGAGACCGACAATAAAGCCCGCACCTTGATGGAATTGAGGATGGAAGTGAAGAACCACAAAGGAACAGTCACGCCTACAGCCTATCTTTTTCAGCGAAAGGGAAGACTACAATTCGAGAAGGATGAACGAAACCTAGGCGTTGATGAGGTTCTGGATGAGGCTATTGAAGCTGGTGCCGAAGATGTTGAGGCAGATGAAGACGGAAATATTGTGGTTTGGACAGAGCCCAACAAGGTGACGGCTGCGGCGAAAGCTCTACACATAAGCTTGGGGCTGAAAGTGGAAAGCTCGGATATCATCTGGGATGCGAACGAAGACACAAAAGTACCGCTGGACTCTGAACCCTCGGCCAAAGGGCTTGCAGAGTTCGTTGCGGCTATACAGGAGAATTCGAGCGTGCAGGGAGTGTATTCCAATGCTTCGCAAGGGACTCTGCCGGATGAGCTATGGGAAGACTTCGCGAGTAGACTGGATGCATAGATGACTGACAGGATAGACTGGTGGCGCGGATGCACAGACTAGGAAGACTTAGAGATACATGCATAGAAAGAGTGTAGATATAGATGTACATTTGTATCATAGTGTACAGCCCGACTAGAGCTTCTCTCCCCTTCAATTGTATCACAGTTCCACACTTTGCTCAAATCCCTTTCCCTTTCCATAAGAGTGGAATTGGTGCCTTACGGAAGTAAATCCTACGCCAGAGCCCTTATATTCCCAACGCCCAGAATGCAGCGCCACCTGCATCTCATACACATCCTCTGAGTCCGCCATCCATGGTCCGGCCTGAACAGAGCACCTCCAACCCAATCTCTTACAATCAGTCATTCCTCTCCTCCCTTCTCGACTCCATCCTTTGCTCCCTCTCTAACCTCTTTTCCCTCAGAAACAATCTGCGTTCCCTCAGACGCTCCAACTCACTCTTAATCTCATTTTTCTCGAAAGGAATCCGGTTCGTCTGCTCAGGTTTCGGCCAGAAATCAGGGACGGCGAAACGTCTGTCTAGGTTCGTGCCGTAGTAGTACATTATTGCTATCGGGAACATGATGTACATGCCGAACTGGAAGGTGTTAGAGGGCGGACAACAGGAGAGGGGTGGGATATTCTGGGAGTAGAATTGGAGAAGGAGACAGGGAATTGTACTTTGAAGACCTCGAGATTGGGACCACCCATTGCGCTTGTTGTATGAGGTTGTGTGCTGAGAAAGTGTTGGACTTGATCTGACGATCGTCAAAATCATCGGCTCGCTTAAGTCGTTCCTACAGTAGCCAGTCGGGAAATCGGGGAACTCGATTTTCGGTATGCAAGTATCTCATTCTTTTCAAAATCTGCTTACAAGGTAGTTACAAAATAAAATTCTGTTATAAGTTTAGTATTTAAAGCTATTCCATATATTCTGGAGGGTTTAAGTACTATATGCACGGGCTTATGTATTTTGGGGTTTGCTACCTACTGGAGCTTCTCTTCCACCAGCAAGCGAGCCGACGATTATCCCTACCTACCAACCTTAAAATTCCGCCGAGGCTCAGCTCGGTTGGTGAGATTACCCCATATATGTTGACTTTGGAGCTCAGGTTCCAACTGGAACTTCCTCTGAGCTTCTTTTCCTTCTAAATTTCCATTCGACTTTGTATCTACCTAAAAAAAAAAATGTCTTCTCCAGTTGTCACGCTCGACTATAAAGGCAGAATTGCCGTGATCACCATTGCCAATGAGAAGAAAATGAACGCATTAACTCAAGATCAATACTATCTTCTTGCGAGTCACTTGAGAGAGATTGCTACACACGATGAAGTATTCATCACTGTTTTAACCGCAAAAGGTGTGTATTTTCCCTCCTACTCAAACTACTTGTACCCCACTAACATCTCCCAGGACGATTCTTCTCAGCGTAAGCCTAGCCCAGACTACCCCGACGTCCCATCTGACCTTCTCAGTGGTGCAGATGTAACAGTGGCCCGTACCCTCCCAGAAGGAGAGGACACGTACCGGCAACAACTGCGCACTTTCGTATCCAACAACCTCAACATCACCCAGGCCTTCTACTCGCACCCAAAGATCCTCGTCACGGCGCTCAATGGTCCCGTGATAGGTCTTTCCGCCGCCTTGATAGCATTCTCGGATTTCATCTACTGCGTCCCACATGCGTACCTCCTCACCCCCTTCTCTTCCATTGGTCTCGTCACTGAAGGCGGTGCTTCAATTGCTTTTGTGCAACGAATGGGAATATCGAAAGCTAATGAGGCACTCATAATGTCAAAACGCATAAGTGCGGAAGAGCTGCTACAAACTGGGTTCGTGAATAAGATCTTCGACTGTGGGAAAGACGACGACGAGAAGTTTAAGGCGCTGGTCATGGAGGAAATTGAGAATCGCTTAGGAGAACACCTTATTGCGGATAGTATGACGAAGATCAAGGCACTGATTCAGAAGCCATTGAGGGATACTTTGGACGCTCAAGGTGTCGCAGAGGTGTTTGGAGGCTTGGAAAGATTCGTCGCTGGAATTCCACAGGAGCAATTTAGAAAGATTGCGTCTGGAGAGAAGAGGCATAAGCTGTAGGCTCAGATGATCGATAACATGTATCCGCACCTTAACTGCATCGTGTGGGCCTCCAGAGGAACTTTTTCTGAAGCTCGCCCAACACTAACACCACCCATCAGGGAATCCGCGCACCCCAGATTTACAAATCAACGCCATACCCATAACCATAAATGCATGCCGAAAGCCCCACTTATCACAGCTCTCTCTTGACCTCAGGAGATGACCTCTCTACAGTAAGGTCTCTCTCCATGTTAGCCTTCAATCTCTCTTCCTGCTTTTTCCAATGACTTCCCTCTTCATAATCTCTACTAATCCCTAACGCGCTCCGGAATCGATCATCTTGCTTGATCTTCGCCTCAGCCAATTCATGCACTTGATGCATCTTGAGACCCTTCTTATTCTGTCCTGTTCCTCTCTCACTTTCATTTAGAAGTTTCTTCCGTAATGCTTCGGTCTGTATATCGATTTCATCTTCGTCGACGCTGCGAAGAATCGTAAGTCCATATTCCCATCAGGGTATTAGGAGAAGCTATAAGAACAACATACCCCTCATCTTCCAAACGGTCTCTCAACTCAAAGACCTTAACCTCAACATCTCTTTTGCGATCATGCTCTAAGATTTCCTTGTCTGGTTGCCGCTGTCGGTGCTTGAAACTATCAAGGTCGGTGGAGTAAGGTTTTCCTTGATCGCGGGGTCGTAGGTGTGCAAGATTTCGCTGGACATAGCCTGATGTTCCACTCCCTCTAGGGGTAGTGAGTCCAACGTTCGAAGACATTTGTACTCGTAGCAGAGAATGGGGGTGTGAAGGACGTTTGGTGAGGAGATTGAGAAGGCGTCGAAAGGCTGAGGTAAAGTAACCCCTGTCGAAGAAATATGGCGGTAAAACTAGCGTGGCAGAATAAGTCGAGTCACAAAGTTGCCCCTCCTCGATCAACACTTCTCTCATAGTTCTAAGTTCCAAGTCAATTCCTCTTCTCTTCGCCATCTATTATTCCTTCAAACTAGCGCTTTGAAAAAATGCCAGCGTTAGATTCTATAGAAGGCATAATGCCAGAAACAGAACCTATCACACGTCTCCCTTTTAAACCAGTTACCAGACAACACATCTTACACTGTTCATACGATTACTGGCACCCACAGTAGGGAATTTCTCCCCCTTGACTGGACTCGAACTAATAACTTGCAGATACCGCTCTTCAACCCTCAAATCTCGCATTATACCCCTTTCAACAGCCTTCCTTTCTTACCTCCGTGAAGATGGCATTGTTCTCCCTCCATCTCCGCGCGCTGCCCCCTCAGATCCGTACAATAATACCTCGACATCCGATGGTTGGGATGAAGATCCTGATTCTGACCCCTCTCTTAAATTCCCCGAGATCCACCAACAGATCCAAAATACGATTGCCGAATTAGGTGGCCTCGTTGCCCCAAAGCTGAACTGGTCGAGCCCCAAAGATGCAACATGGATCTCTATGACGAAGAATAGCATGGAATGCGCCACTCCGAATGATATTTATCTCTTATTGAAGAGCTCAGATTTCATCACACATGATCTGGAGCATGCATTTGACGATTGTGTTGAGGATAAGCAGTTTCCACAGGAGACAATACAATATGTGTTGGTGCTGAGGAAATGGTTCAAAGCCAACCCTTCTTGTGAATTTCGATGTTTTGTACGGGAGAGGAAGGTGGTGGGGATTTGTCAGAGGGATTTGAATCATTTCGACTTTTTATTTTCCCTGCAAGGCAAAATACAGCAAGTTATATTGCAGTATTTCGAAAAGACGCTCAGAGATACGTTCCCAGAAACGGACTTTGTCTTCGATATCTACATCCCTGATCCGTACGAGAAAGTGCGGTTGATGGACATTAATCCGTGGGCGCCACGGACCGATCCTTTACTATTCTCGTGGCTCGAACTCCTCACTATTCAACTACCAGCTCCTTTGTTGGGAATTCCGGAGAGCAACAGGACGCCGATATTCGTATCGAGCAGTGACGAGGACACACAAGATGAGGAGGAGATTGAAGTTATTTGGAAACCAGAATTCAGACTAGTGAAGAAGGATGATCCGGAGGCTTATTCGTTTTCGACGCCGCAGTATAGCGCGCATAAATTACCAAAAGATGTTGTGGATGCGAGTCTCAGTGGGGAAAGTGGTATGAGAGAGTTTGCGGATCAGTGGCGACGGATGCTGGATGGTGAGGTGGATATGCGAAGGCCTGAGGAGGATGAAGACGAAGACGAAGCCGTTACAAGATAGAGGCAATATGACGAGAAAGGATTAGAAAAGTCGCTTAACTGGAAGCGGTCCTTGGTTCCGTGAAGTATCACAGATCAAACAAAAAACACTCATTTAGTGGCATGAGGTTTTCGTTCTTGGCCTGTTAAAATGTTACGTTTCGGGAGTTGAAAGAGAAATTACAATACGGCAACCATTGGGAGGCAGTGGAGTGCTCAAGGGGGTAGAAGCAGTTTTGCCTGTCGATCCAGAGCGCGGTGGGTTGGCCAAGGCTCCCAACCGCTCCTGAATATGATTGCAGCTTATCTTTCGCAATAGATTGAGAGAAGAATCTAACCCATAGATTCACACCTCACTTAGAATAAGGCTTTGAGACGAGGAGAGCCGAGTTGGGCGAGCACAATAACTGTACAATCAGACTCTACCTCGCCCCGTTATTTGGCCCATCGCCTGTATAGTACCATGCCATTTCCAGGCCCAGGACCAATATATTTTGAAGCGGAAGTGAACTGATTCAGGTTACTATAAAATTAAAAAGCTGACTCGAAGATCAAATGTAGCTGGACTTTCGCTAATGACCGCAATATGGTGAGAGGACTCTTTCAATGCTCTCTGCTTCTCATCGCTCAGAGCCCCGACACCCCGCTCACTCTGCCCGCTCGAGTCCAATCCCGCTTATGCGTCTTCTAAAGACCTAAAACAGTAAACATGGGGCTTAATACCTCAACAAAAACTATCATGCCGCACGTCCATCCGACTGAAACTGGCGCTGAATATCCTTGGGAGGTCGCCTAACGACGTCTCAATCGCAGTCTTCCCGTCCCTAACTTGCGAACACATCAATCCCAGCCGCTCCTCCTTCCAGTCCAGTCGTAGCCGACGCTATATCATATCGCTTTTGCCCAATAATTTTGAAAAAGATAGTGGTAATATATTCGGATTAGTATATTTGGGATAGACGAGACTTCCTTAAATTCCATTGCCTATTAGGATCTACTACTGATTCTCGACCATAATCTACAGAGAAACCAATATCTTTCCGACCGAAACTAGAGAATTTCTCTAACCCAACCTGCTCCTCTCGGGCGGATGAGTAGAGAGCGCACTGGAACGGTCTTAGGCACTGATACCGGTTAACATCAAGACATCATATGGAATTCGGAGCACGTTACCAACCGACCAGGAAGTATCAAGGAACCCTTCGACCGATTCGACAAAACATGCTGAGTGAGAGCTTGGCCGAAATTTGAAGGGCTAAAGGTGTGTGAGCGAGACAAGGCTAGATGACAGCCTTGCAAGAGATGTGCGGCACGAAGCCCCGCACTTCTCAACCCCCTTTCCGCCACCATACATTTAACTCGCTTACCAACCACAATTACAATTTTGTATTTGATATCCAAAGACGATTTGTTTCTGTCTCCTTCTTCTTTTCTTCTCCGTGGCATTGATTCTTTCCATTATTAGTGCAGAAGTAGTCATTGATTACGCCGAGGAGTGTCGTACATGAAGTGCGATCATGAGATGCAGGATGACGTAGATTATCTCCCGCACCCATGTGGTGTGGTGATCCGAGGATGACCTCGTGCTACTCATGCTCCGCCACCAGGCTCCAGCATAATATGACCTACAGCTAAAATCTTCACCAACAATCTCATCTTTCTGACAAAAATCCAACAAGCAGATACGCGAGTAATATATCCTCAGAAATGACAGCACAAGAATACTACCAACACCACCCTCATAACGGCAACCCTTACGGAGTGGACCCTTCCCCACAATACCAGCCCTACGGTTCCCCCGCACCGCAGCACCATCGACCATCCTTCTCAGGCTCTCCATATCCACCACACTCCTTGCCATTTCGCAACGCAGGAACACCACAACCTCAACCCTTCCAACAGCCCTTCCTCGCTCCTCCTCTAAACCCAAACCAAGCCCAACAGCGCCCGCCTTTCCCCCCACCAATTCAAACCCAACTACCCTACGCACAAAGTCAAGCGCAAGCAACTCAGGTCTTCCCTCCTCATCTACGTCCTGCACGCTCGCACTCCGAACCTCCAAGTCCTCGAGACTACGAGCGCCATCGTCGCCGCCACGCCTTGCACGACCGAAGAAGATCTCCATCCCGCTCTGAGTCCGAGTCCGAGTCCGAATCCGACTACTCATCACGATCCCGCTCGCGACATCGACACCACGAGCGCCCCGTACACCCATCTGCTCGAAAACTATCATGGGCGGAAAAGGCTAGAGGGAAGAGAGAATACATCTCGAAAGATGCAGGCAAGGATCATTCTTCGCGCAACACATTCCTTGGTGCGTTTGGCGGGGGCGCCATTGGGGACATGATTTTACCGGGACTGGGGACGTTGGGTGGTGCGTTGTTGGGAGGCGTTGGAGGTCATGAGGTGGGAAGGAGTCGGAGTGGGAGTAACAGGGATAGGGAAGGGGGGAGGAGCAGGACGAGGAAGAGGGATAGGTATGATGAGGAGTGGGAGGAGGGACGGAGGAGGAGGGGTGAGATTTGAGGTGAAGGGACGTGGACCATGATTTACGATAACGGATTGTATGAATGATGTTGCGTCGGCGCATTGTTGGCGAGTGGAACTGTAGATTTGGAATTGGAGCAATCCAACCTGTCAATGGAACGGAACCTGGCGCTGGCGCAGGCACAATGGCTAAAGAGTCGAACTCACTTACATGTAATCTAATCCCGATACCTTGAATGGATCTACCCGCAACAGAACTGTTTATTCCATTTATTTGTTCATCTGACGATGATCGTGAAGAGGATGCAAAGCGTGACCTCGACCTGCCCTACAGACCAAAAGTCTTTTCAATCTACTCTCCCTATCCTTCGCGATCAAGTAATATCTCACCAGCAATTTGCTCTCTACTAATCTGTTCTCTTCAAACATTTTTAGTGGCTATTTGAGACTATTTCTTACTTGAATAAAGGCGGAACGGTCATGAATGAGTGAACGAACTCGTTGGCTGCAGACTTGGGAACTCGGAGAGCCTGAGAGCTTTCTTGCCCCGTTTTCATAAGTCCCCACTTCGAGAATGTTGGCTCAGAAGTTAGATAATTGATAATTGAGATCTCTTAGAAGATCCTTGAGAGAGAGCTGATAGGACCATCAGGCAGTGAAGCAAAGAGAGGACGAGATAAGCGAATCCGACGCATTGGGGCTCAGCCTTGCGAGATGATATCATGACTTCACATTCACACGGCAATGTAACTGATGCCACGCCGAATCAAATAAGTATCACGCTAGAACGACAAACATGTTTAAGAATTGTTCTCGAAAACCGCAGCCTGTTTACCAGACCTGTATCTTCAAAATCCCCAGAGAACATGACGTCCATACCAGAGAATCGCTCCATGTTGAAGGAGTTCTTGGCTGTCCGTGCCGCTCATTCCCCACGTTTTATGTCTGAATCTGCACCAGCTAACTCGTATCAAAGTCAATAGCGACAATCAGAGGCGACCTCTCCAACATCACCGCACCCCCATTTGTCCTAGCAACCCAATCAACCGTCGAGTTCCCCGCCTATGTAAGGGTCACACCGACTCGAGCTTCCCCATCCCAATTATCCCTTCTGTTCCTCTTCCGCTACGTACTCAGTTCTATTTGAGAGACTTCTCCTGCATGATACAATCCGTTGAACCTTACTGAAAAATTACTGACTTCATTCGCTCAGTGGGCTGAGCACCCCTCCCTCTTCTTGGCGCCGGCCTCGGAGCCCGACCCCTCCAAACGTGCGCTTGCTGTCCTTCGCTGGTACCTCACCAGTCTCAAAGCCCAGCAATACGGCGGGCGCTCCGAGAAGGGGGTCAAAAAGCCACTAAATGCCTTTCTTGGTGAAGTATTCCTGGCATCCTGGTGCTCGCCAGAGAACGGGAAGACACAGCTGGTGTCCGAACAAGTCAGCCATCATCCGCCTGTGACTGCATGTTATCTCTGGAATGACGATGCGGGGGTAAGAGCGGAGGGATATACGCGACAGGAGATCAGCTTTAATGGGAGTGTGAACATCAAGCAGATTGGACATGCAATTTTGCATATTGACAAATGGGACGAGGACTATCTTGTTCCGTTGCCGGACATTAAAGTCAAGGGGATTCTAAGCGGAACACCGTATCCGGAACTACATGGGACTTATTACATTGTGAGTTCGAGTGGGTTTATATCCGAAATCGCCTTCTCGGGAAAAGGGTTCCTGTCGGGGAAGAAGAACAGTGTGGACGTTACCTTGTATAGAGATGGGCATAAGAATGATCCGTTATATATTGTCTCGGGGCAGTGGAATGAGAAGATGACTTGCTTTGAAGCGGATGGGAGTGAGATTGAGATGATTGATATTGACTTGCTCAAATCGACGGCGATGGAAGTTGAGGCTTTACATCAGCAAGATCCTGTAAGTGTATCTTCCCGCTTCGCTCAGGGTCGAAACTTTTAGTAGGCCTCCAATATAGTAACTACTGATCGTTGCAGTGGGAGTCGAGAAATGCCTGGGCTGGGGTCATTGACGCCTTGAACAAAGGAGACATGCAGAGGACCGTTGAAGAAAAGTCCAAAGTGGAAGAAGGTCAAAGAAAGTTAAGAAAGCTTGAAGAGTCGAAAGGACTGAAATGGGAAGTCTTGTTCTTCAACAGTACTACCACTGCGGATCCAGTTTTTGAGAAATTGGCCAGACCAATTGGAGAAGCACTGCATTCTGACAAGACGGTTGGTGTGTGGAAGTTCGATCAAGAGAAATGGATGAACGCCGTTCAAAGACCTTTTCATGGGACACTGCGACCCGGGGGTGGAAATGTGTAATGGGGATGCCGAATTTTAGACAAAGATCTTGCTACGACTAACCTCTTACAGCCGAGCTGTTTAGTAACAATTATCCAAGACAGGTAGCAAATTAAATGGCAAGATATCAACAAATATCAACCTTTCCAGTGATCTTCTTCCCAGTCATACTGGAAAGGTTAGCTATACAACCAGGTCGCAATGTACTGGCAAACTTACATAAAGTTCTTCGACCGTCTCCCCTTTGGCATCCTGAACTTCGCGACGAGGAGCATCTGGCACACGCTTGATTTCAACTAGCTCGATTGCTGGGATCCCGAGGACGACTTCTCCCTCGGTCTGCAGCTTGCAAAAGCGGGACTTGATTCCAATAGCAATCATTTTGGGGTGGTAATCCCCTTTGTAGAAGAGTCAGTGATTGCTTTGAATCGATTCACAGGAATTATTCAAAAGCACTACTTATTGCTCCCGAGAGAGGTTCAAGTAGGATATCTTTAGAATTCCCCAGAACTCACAGTAACAGTTTGCATTCATTGGCTTGAATTTCATTATGTCGTGTTCCACGTAGATTTGGCCCTGAGATCGATCATCGTAGTCATTATCATGCCCACCACAAACTAGAAATACCTTCCTCAGACTTTTGAATCTTGCAAGATCAATTTCCAAGCGAGGATCGTTGCGATATAGAGTACCACGGGCGAGAATAAGCGAAGATCCATACGGCCGGTACACATTCAGCGATAGCAGAAGCTGAGTTACCCTCTCTAAATCTGCAATGATGGCCGCCTCTAGATCTGTACCATCCTCGCACTCCCATAATTGGCTTGCGTCGATCCCGAACGATCTTTTATATGAAGCAATATAGAGCATATCCCCGCCCTCCAAGTCTGCGTATATATTGTTCGTGCCAAATACAAGTCGATATCTCTTCAACGCAACCTTTCGAGAAAGATGACAGGTAGTGAGGGCCGCAGGGTTGGGGGCATGGTCGACTTTTGGAAAGTGCAGTCCTTTCGGGCCGCCAGAGCTCTCCTTCGCAGCTGCCAAAACTCGAGGACCGGGTAGAGAATATTCCCAGATGTACTCTTGTATCTCGACAGGAAGATCGGCAAATCGAGGGAACGTTTGGACTCTGGAGTCCCATTCTTTCCAATCGGCGTTTCTCAATCTCTTGATAATAGCATCTTTCGTTCCGCTAACATGCAGTTTCCGAGCTTTTGCTTCGGCTTTGAGTTCGAAGAGAGTCTTGCTGAGATACGATGGACTTGCGAGGGCAGCAGGATATCGTCGTAGCGTGTCTTGGTTTTTCTTGACATGAGCTTTCACTTCAAGAAAGGACGGTCAGCAATGCCTAAATGCAGGGTTTCTCAGAGGTGAATAGATTGCTTAGCAGGCTCAGAGAGATATCGTGAGTTAAAGCAGTCATTAGCGATGCCTGGGGAAATTTTTGGTAATAAAAGAGCAGTTGCCTTACGCAGTTCCTGTTGAAGATCTCTCTTTTTGCCGTGAGTTGATATTTTGTATTTCCTACACTCGACCTTGACCTCGGAAAAGCTCATATGTCCATATGGCCACATTGTGCTGAATATTGATATCTGTTTTGGTGTTGATGGTGGGTCAAAAGACAGTTAGGGTGAGGATAATGAATTATGGGTGGTTGATGTTGAAGTAAGAGACGTATGAAATTGGTAGATTCCCCTAGGAAGGTTCCCCTTATACACAACATCTTCCCCCAGGGTGGGGAGCGTGATGGAGCCTACGCTAAATCCATCGCGTGAGCACGTGAGATGCATGTTAGGGGGAGCTTCATCGTAGCCTTTCCCGTGACAAGGTCGACCTGGACTTTTTGCCTAAGTTATCCCTGTCAGTATACAATATTTAGTACGATTAAATGACTGATCTAAGCTATATTTATTGCACAATAATCGGATGGGCATATCGAGTTTTGGTAATTTTGTTAAGCATAGAGCTGCAGCAGGGCCTTGCCGAGAGGGCTTCGATATAGTACGAAGGTACTTATTCCTCAATCGCGGAAGTTGTCTGTTGAAGGTCTGTTCCGCAAGGAGCATTGTGCAAGAGGACTTCCCATGCATTCGTAGCGCCCATTTCCTGTCAGGGATAGATATGGTGTATAATTGACATTTATTTACGAACTTTGGTAATTTATGAACCGATGGTAAAGATTATACTATGTAGCGTGGACTATGAATGGATCTTCGGACACCTCAGAACCTCGCAGTTCCTCTTCCTCTGCATCGCACCTGTCTTTCCTTTGCAGACTCGATACCCGTCGACCAGAAAATGCTTCCTCATATGCGCATACCAATCGTCCTGCAACATAGGCTTGACCCAAAGCTGTTCATATTCCCAGCATATCCAACATCCCAGAAGCTCCTGATGTTCAGTCGAACTAGAGGCAATGTGTGACTCCCACCGAAAGTTAACTGATGGATCTACCCATTGAGGCCATCCTGATTTGTATGATGCTGGTATATAATCTCCGCACGTAAGCCTGCACTCTTTACAAGGCTTGTAATATTGGTCGGAGGGCATGCCTTCCTTTGGTCGCTGGTTTGCTCGTCGTTCTTCCCAAGCTTGATTACAGAACCCTGGGTTCACTAGAAGATAACAGTCGTTCGAGTATGGAGGAGGAGGTTCATCTGAGGCAGATGTGCTCGTCGATGGAGGGATTTGTGCTGTTTTTTCTGCCATTGCACTGTGTTGGAGACGGTAATTTGCAGTTGTGCGGAAAGTTGCTATAAATTAGTTGGCGAGTAAAGAAGAGGTTGGCGAGGCTGGTAAGAGGGGCCTCAGCTCCTTTCAATCGAAGAAAAACTCTCCCCATTTGATTACCCAGTGCACCGTACCTTCGCTAACTGCAGATATTCTCTTGAATGTAGCTTGGTCAACGTTGTTGTAGCTTAAGGCGGAGGAACTAGGTGCCTTGCTCCTCGTAGGCTCGCAGGGGCGGTGTTTTCCCGCATGAACGTCACGTGACAGAATCAGATTCTACAGATTTTGATAGGCAATGATGTGTATCACGTGATATGTCATTCCTTCCACATTTCTTCCCCACCTGGTTAGATCTACATCGTTCTTCTATAATCGTCCAAATTCACCATGCATGGAAGTTCCCTTGAGTAAGACTGCCGAAGTATTGGAATGCCTTTCAAATGCCGTTGATGGCAAGCAACCTCATGCATTGTAACTTTGAGTTACCAAGACAAGGCCAATGGAGCATGACGACTTGTACACGAGCCCTCTGCTCATAACTAATTTAATTCTGTAGTCTTGAGTCAGCCACCCTTCATTCTACTTTCTTTCCTATTATCCTGATCGTTCTCTTGGAAGTCTAAGTTCTCGTGAGCTGCCCGTCAATCATACACTCCCTCTCGCAGATAACGAGTGTCAACACGTTTTACAGCTCCTTTGAGACATGTATTCTCATTCCCTTCGACCACTCAAGCCTCAATCTTGTAGTTCGATTCGCAAAAGATGTTTTCACGGCGTTCAAAACCGGAAGTGTATCAAACACATTGCTACATCCAATCATCGACAAAGGCAAATGCGGGTTGATAGTTTCCGCAAGCAATTTGCTTAAGTGGTATACTCCAGCTATCCCGTGGGATGGGAGTTCCTTTTAAAAGATTGCATTCGGGTCTTTAGTTTCCGAACGATCTCTATTTCATCATTACCGATGTTGAAGTCAAAGAAAGAATCCCGATGCTTGCAGTAGACACAGTCACACGTTGCACCCACTACAAGATTTCGGACACCATTATCTGTCCTACACCTATAGGTGCCCAGCTCCTGTTGTAATAAAAGTGCTAGCGAGTATACTAAAGGGGGCTGTGTTTGGAACAGACAGACGGCTTATCACAAGGAACACAAGACAAGCATCCGTTTTTCGCCATTCAATCCATCAATGGCATTTCTCTCCGACGACCCCACCCCCTGCTTTCCAAATGGATATGACCTCTCAGGGTGGAATAATAGTCGACCATACAGAATTAAACCCTGGCGGCAACACTCTCTCCCAGCTCGGTCACTGTTCAAATACTAATGATCCTTGGGTCTGGGCTTTGGTTGAATGTAGGATCAATGTCGATGGGGCCAACTATGACCCTGGCAGTACACTCATTGATACCTGTATTAGCCAGACATATCTAGCGCATCTCCTATGAATCCCGGCAAATTCAGCTATTCATCCACTATTAGATGACCGCTCCTCTGTGGCGATTCATGAGAGCACCAGAGCGAGTTGTAGGAGGAGGCCTCACCGTTCGGTATGTCAAAGGAATCAACAAAGTGTGGTGCCATCAAGCATCCAGTTGTCATTGGCTGATCTGTTGGTAAAGCCACATCATGTCAACACTGGGAGACGCTTCTTGAGAGCTTGGAAGGTTTCTTTCCATGCTTGTTGTGGCTATGTGATGTTTGAAGCGGTTTGTGCTTTGTGTCGCTTACTCTGCCGCCTATTCAGGGGCGGGTCGTTAAATTTAAGGGGTTGCTGAATGAGAATTTAGTGCGCCCGCGAACCTGCTCTATTCCATACAGGTAACCCGCCACCTTGAGTACCAGTACACTCAATAGGGATCTGACATCCGACTTTTGCCAGAATTTCGTTTTGTAAGGGCTTACATATTTTGCACACAGCCTGTCTTCCTGCAGAATGCATCGGAGCCGCCGAGGGGCGGAAGGGGGGGGGCGGAAGGAGGAGGACATAGGGAGGGACCTCATATCTGCACAATTCGGAAAGGACTCTCTTGCTATCTACATACCGATGATAGGGCTGAGGACAGTTGAAGTGCCGGCCTTGAGCACAATTGATGCTTTCGAAAAAGGGAGCTTCGGCCCCCAATTGGGGGCTCTCTTACAACAGCACCTGGAAGATCATTCGGTAAAGTCCTTTCACCCTGTTGCACCCGTTATATTGGCCACAACCTCACATAAGCTCTCGAAGTTCCTGCAAAGACACGGCATAGAAACCTGCGTATGACTTGGCCCGATGTCACAATGCAGCTAAGTACCTCCAGCACTTCACAAAAGGAGAGCCTACAAGACAGCGACAATGAGAAGGATAGTTCCATTCTTAGAAGCCCTTCTTCAAAAGCAATCGCCCCTTTTACACCAAAATCAGAGGCCGAAGATGGATCGCTCCAGGAATTGATCAACCACTGTTAGTAACTTATCATGTATCGGCCGCTTATACTGATGCTCTGTAGATGTATTATTCGTCATTGAAAGAACCGTCACATCCCCGGGTCCTCGAAAAGAATGGTTTCCCTTCGCCACGCGCGACAACGCATTCTTCCATGCCATTATGGGAAGTACTTCGTCTCATCTAGCTTATAAACGGCAACAAGATGGAGACAATGTTGGCTATTTCTATCATCGCGGCCAAGCAATATCTCTCGTCAACAAAGCAATAGCTGACGGGAATGCTGCCACCGAAGGCATTATTGCGACTGTTGCCTGTTTCGTACAACAAGATGTAAGACTAGAGCTCCATCAATTTCTTGGATGTCTTGAATAATTTTCTCTAACTAAGTGCCAGGCACTTGCGGCCTCCGCCCAGGCGACCAAATTCCACCACCGCGGGATGGTGCAGCTGGTGCAGCTGGCTGGAGGACTCAAATCTCCGATACTCAGTCCTATCACGCGCAGACTGGCTTTACTGTAAGGGTATTTTCTAATACTGCAACTCTTATCTTACAACTTATAGATGTGATCTTACGGCGTCGATTGTGCTTTTGCAAGAGCCACAATTGGATCCCATGCTACTCAATCCCGACATCTCGGTCTATTTCAGGCAACCGTCATCGTGCACTTTGGAACACGCAAAAGCTCTCGGCATACGTCTCTCCAACTTCACTGAATTGCATGATCTTTCCGACGTTGCTGTGAATATTTACTGGGGCCTCCGGAATCTCACTGAGATCGTGGAAGGCTTCAAAGCGGGCATCGAAGTCGTGGACCGCCAAGAAGAGGAACTACAATTCTCGGACCGGGTCGAGGTGCTTGAACGGGCGACCCATACGCTCTGGTATAGCAATTCCAAGAATCCTCAGACAGCGATCTTCAGGCTTTTCGGATGTGCCACTCTCATCTACATCTACACAATCCTGCGAGAACTCCCTCCAGAACTGCGGATGTTGAAGCTTCTTGCGATGAGGATGAAAGACCAGATGGGACTTGCACAAAATATTAACGACATCTTGGCAACATTCCCAGAGCTCATGCTTTGGGTACTTTTTGTCGGTGGACAAGTGGCGGAAACCGAGAGAAAGCCATTTTTCGCGCGACAAGCTTCGAAGATTCTACTTATGAAAAGGATCGAAAATCAAACCGATATCTTGAAAGCTTCTCAAGAGTTCCTGTGGCCAGAGAGACATTCGGTCGAAGCTGAGAACATGGGAGATTATCTTTACGATAGATCGGTATCGGAAAATTCAGCGACGACTTTCAGAACATACCCAACATCTTGAGTCTACTTCCATACTAGATCCACTTTCAGAGAACTGCCCTGTCTCGATAACATAGAGTTTGAGGCTCAGCCAATCACCTAGGCTCGATATGATGATACAGGAAGTGATAAAAACTTACGAGTCACGTAGACATTCTGCATTTGCCTTCGACTTGGGACATTGAATGGAGCGTGTGGGCTCAGATACTCCAAGAACTTGTTGATCGACTCTATAGCTGAGGAATGACTATTCTGTAAGTTACAGGGCCAAGGCCAGCCAGGGGAAAGTGGTCGAAGGTCTTCCTGGGGTTGCGGGAGTCAGCGGGTGAAAGATCATGTCTCGCAAGTAACCAAACCATCAAGTTTGGTTTGAACTCCGAACCATATTGCAAGAACAGGGCAACCTGATATCTGAGGTGATGTGGGCCGGGGTAGATCACGTCTGCTGATGCCTGCTGCTGAGACTTAGGTGATCCTACAGTAAGGGCTATCTCAATCCATGTAAATCTGAAGATCTCTTACGCAATCTGGCACGACGCCACCACAGCCTGCTGGCGGGGCGATTGGAGGCTGGACCAATGCTCTTCCGAATTGAAGTTTGACTGTCAAGATTGTTTCTCTGGTGCTACTAACATACCACAGGACATTAAATTCTGAGAAACTTCTGCCGCTGACTAGAACTCCTGGAGACGTGCTGTCTGGCGCCGCCCACTTCGTAAATCATGGCAGAAGAATCAACTCTAGTTGAAGTTTCACTACCAACCCATTATCAATTCGAGTCTGAGTCTGAACTTTATGAAATCCCTATGGAATCCGAGGCTGGCAAACAATTTCAAACATTGAAAACTGTCGACGAAAAGCTTCGACACCTGAAAGCGAGCGGCAAGTTGACAACGAAAGAAGTTGGCAGCTGCATCATGATACCGCAAAAGGGGGCGTGGGCTTATCGCAACGTCGGCCAGCTCGAGTATCTCATCTTCGTTGGATCAGAGCTGGGCGAACGGTATAACACAATCAGCAATGGCGGTGTTGAAGAGAAGAAGGAGTTCTTTGAGAAGAATGCCACAAGGATACGAGAATGGCCAGAGAGGGTTGCAAGGAAGCCGAACCTTTGACGACGAAGACATCACACTTGTTGATTTCCTAGGATGAAGACGTCTGTAGTCTGCTGAAATCAGACAGACTTGTATAATTGTGCTGGGTGACATCGTTTCAAGAGGTTCTGGTAGATGTGAGGAATGATATTGCATCACTTGGGATGATGGGATTTGGTATAAACACAACTAAGTGGTGGTTAAATCTGTTTCTTGTAATGATATGTAGAAGACAAGGGAAGGCTGATCTAGCTTCTTAATAATAGCGATGTATATGACATGGTCTATCTACGTCAGACTCATTTGGTAACGTTCTTCGAAGACTGGTCTCACTGTCTGGATGCGATCCAAAAGTGGCTATGTTCCTCACTTCAGAAAACCTGCAATATGGCATATCCTCCACCCACAGAAATAACCAAAGCAGCGAAACTAGGTTGGTGTGTAATAGTCCCGGCTTACCTTGCAGCGTCTCAGTGTTTCCGAGCTGATCAAAATCTCGCACAAGAAACCTCACTGTTATGATCTTAGTTCTGGTCGCTCTCCTAAAGTCGTATGAATAATAACATCGCTTCTGGGAAATAAGCAGTGTGACAGTAGTTTCAGAATCGACTGGGGCAGATCAAAGATTAATATGAGGTTAGACAAGTCGGTCTGTGGGAGTAGATGAGACTTTGTTCGGAGTGGCTGTGTTACGTTTCGCCAGGCTCAGTCTCCCAATAGAAGGCCGTTGCTCTCCACAAGCTCTTCCATCTATTCCTCCCAAGCCCAGCAACTCAAATTGCCTTCTAATTCATACCTTGAAGGCTTCAAAGGTGGTCCACCTTGCTAGCCACATAACCGTATATAGCACTTGACAACCAATATCTTCGTTGATATGCGGGGGAAGGCGCTATCATTGCACTACCACGGGCAGTCATTGATTTAGACTGTACATGAATCAATGGCAGGGAAAGTCTCAGGGTTGAATATGACTGCTTAAAAGACAATTGTCGCCTAAATCTCAACGAAGGAAGACACTTGTAAGTTGCAACAATGGGCTTCTCATTCGAATGTGCTGGCCTAGGCTGGCGCATCCGAAGATTATTATTACATTGAAGACGATATAGAATTTCAAATCGATCCTTGAAACACAACAGCAGCGACCAATGCATCCATTGCTGAACTTTGAGTCGAAGCGTTTGCCGGCGAGACGAATGGCCCGGACCAAACTACACTCAATTCGTTCGACCCATCCCTATCGTAGGTCCAAATACTTTCTGCATTTGCAGCGATGGAGTTCAAAAATGTTGAAGCAGGAGCGGCGCTTTGTAATTTCTGCAGATTACGCATAAAAATACCCTTGAATTGACTTCCATCATTTCCACAGTTCGGCTCGCACGGATCATGAAGAACTTTGTTGGAGTCTGAAAGGCTGGCGATGGCTGCTGTTGCGATGGCCGTTGCTTTCGTTAAGTAGGCACCATTTGGCGATGCTTCATTCAGTTCCACCAGTGCTCCTAAAATAACGCCTTGGTTATAAGACCAAACTGTTCCGCCGTTGTTACCGCAGTTCTGCAATCCGTCGTTGATCAGATTCTGTGAATTAATCAATCCCGTATTTTGGAACCATGTCCATTGATCCAAAGCAATATTGAGATAGTATTGCTTGTTGCTCATCCTGTTCGCGAGATGGGCGGCGACACTGAGATAGAGCTCGTTCGCGATGGCGTTGACATAAGTTTCCGCCTTATCCCACCAAATCCCTGAAGTTCCACTACTACACGGAGTGGTAGCGCCGTTCAACATATCCTCGAAGATATTGCTGGCGGTAGTGAGATATTGCGAATTACCCGTAACATCGTATGCTTGGATCCAAGCTAGGGCCCACCACCCTTCGTCATCGTAATAACCATCCAGGAAACCGGCAGTATTTGTCGCAGCTGTGACAGCGGTTGGATGCGTGGATGATTCATAGTAAGAATGAGGCAGGTAGTCCGCTTGAACGACCTTGTTCATTTGAAGATTGTAATTTTGTGCTGCTACTAGAGTATTGGCGAAAACACTAGCGGCTATGGACGCCGTCGAAGTATCAGCTGCCGCAAGGTTTCCTAGCATTGTGATACAATTGGCGCTGTTCCACCACCCAGTCGTGTCGTAGATCCCCGTACCCTCGTTGTACCATTCCTGCAGCACAGTGAGAGCTGCCTCAGCTTCTGACTTGAAGTTCGGAACAGCCTTCACAGATACTGCTGTGGACATGCATAGAAGCAAATGGAGTGAGGTAAACAGCATGATCGGAAATCGAAGAAAAGAATTTGCGAAGACTGAAGAGCTCCATGACGGGAGGAACGACAAGATATAAGGTATTTGGTCTTCGGCGCAAACCTGGTCTTGTAAGTCACACAGTCCTATCTCAAGTCCGGCGAACAGGCAAACTTGATAATGACCGGCATATGCGTGCATTGAAGTGAGCGGAGGTCAACGTATCCAGAAAAGATCGACGCATAGATATGAACGGCTTTGTAGATCCGACGAAGAGAAAAACAGTAATTGCCTAGATCCTGGCTATATGTAGTCACCTGCCAGTGGTTTTGCTTGAACATGGAGAAGGGTCAGCATTGGAGAAGGAAGGGATGTAAGCACGTTCTACCCGTTGCTTCGAAGTCGTACGCGAAGTCTCGGCTAATGAGACTCGATTACACGTGACCCAATATCATCCTCCAGGAGTCACCGTAACTTCTTGTAGTTTGGTAATAACAGGTAAGATAAGAACGAGGCGATGCAGGACGCGCGTTTTGGGTATTGCTTCCCCGTATGGAAATAATCTGCCCTCCCCTGGATATTTCCAGGTTTTACTTTGGCTCAGATGTAGACCGCGCGTTATGGTATTTCTTCGCTATATGGAAGTACTAAGTCGTCTGTTCGCCTTCCCCTAGATACTTTCAAGTTTTTCTTTTCTTTTCTTTTTTTCTTTTAGCTCAGATATAGATATAGACCCCGCTCTATAGTTATTTCTTCCCCGTATCCCCAAGTCATCTGTTCGTCTTTCCTCAGACAGTTCCAAGTTAAGGGATTTTGGTTCAGGCGGTCGGGCACTAAGTTTAAAGTTGTTCGCTACTAGTTTCCGCTTAGAAAAAGGGTAAATCGCCCGTAAATCTCCCGAGATAGCGGCGATCACACAAGTCCGCAACGTTACCTTAAACTGTACTCGTGGTACACTAATAGTTGTTGATGCGACTTTGGAATTATTGTAACATACTCTAGTAGTATAGCATCGAGACAGGTATCTGCTTTGAATGCATGAAGCAAACTCAATCCCCTGATCTTGAGATGCTAGCAGATATGCAATGCATACAACCTGATCCAAGGAGAACAATATTGCCGTATTCGAGCTGATCTTCAGGCTTTCTCGTCACGAGCCCGCATCATATGTTTTCTCTGACTGAACTTCCTTGCGAATGACTTTCCTCCAGCTTCCGAGTAGCTGTATTCAACATCACCCTGCAATGATGCCTATGCGTGGTTGTGTGAACATCGCTGATGTGCCGCTTCAGAAGCACGATCTCAACAGTCTTTCCGATGATCTTATCTAAGCATCTGCATTTTTATAGCTTGATGTTGTATCTCATACGTTAATTAATTATCTCTATTAGTAGCTTTGTCCTGTACATGTAGAACTAGAAACGAGGTTTCTTACTTGTACGCAGATCCAAGAGCCAAGGCTCATTACAACCTGCAATTCTGAAATGAATGTCTCCTCGAAGATTCAACTCGGTAGGAGATGCGGTAGGATCGCAATAGACCGGGTCGATGACCAGGTCCAGTGCTCTAGGGTCGGCCCTTGCACAGCTAAAAAGTTGCTGTAAAGCAAGATCGTCATTACTTTCACATACCCACCACATATGAGAGGAACAGAATGGTCAATGGTGGGTGACTTGACAAATAATGTGTTAAATCAGCTCATCTGCCACAACTCAGGACTCGATCTATCAAGGGAAGGTCTCAAGTTCTCAACTCTCCTTGTATTTCTGGTACTCGAGTCAGCAGACCTCACCTTATTTATCAAATATCAAGGAGAGCATTCTTTGTTCTAGACTGGCTTCGCATTGCCGAACGCATGTGATCATTGAGCTCCAGGGATGATTCACTTGAGCTTTAAGCCTAAATAATTTGCCTCTAAGTCCGATTCAGCTATCCAACGTTTAATATATCCATGGCTCTAAGCCAAGAAGAAACAACTAATAATACCTATTACGAATTTATTCAGAGCTTGCACTTATAATCAAAAGACAAAATGTAATTAACGGATATTTTTGCAGACAAAATCAAATCATATACGACCCTTATCAGTGAGTTACTCCAGAAAGGTACTTTTTTGTCCCAGTCTTTGGAACTATAGCGCCCGTGGTGAGGAACAATTTTATCAAGTATTTCTAGGTCATTTTAATATTCTAATGGGCATCTCCCCAAATCCAAACTCCGCCGTCTTCTCGGCACCTTCGCTTCCAACTTCAACTCTCTCGTCGTCCCCAATCCATACACATAAGTTCCTGTATCCCACTCAACTCGGATGTCTCTCCGTTTCCCCTGATGCGCACGTTCGGATAACTTCATAGCAATCAAATGCAAATTCCTTACCAACCCAAGTACACCCACTACGAAGGGAATCAATTGCCCGGTACTGCCCAGCACATATATCCCTGAGACGTCATTCCAACCCAGTGTCAATTCGATGGCGAGACTGGACCACATGATAACAATATAACCTGCTGGGAGGCCGAACCACATGACAAAACTATTTGTCTCAGCCAATTTGTCACCTAATGCAAGAATATGGAATAAAGGCATTGAGACGTACAATCTTAAATTCCTCACCCTCTCCTGATTAACGGAGCTCAACTTCATTCTTGTCCAGCCCCTCAACGCTCCTTGATCCAACCTCGCAAACTCCAGATACCATTTCCCAACCTGAGCTTGGACACTTATATCCGCCTTCTCGCACCGACAGTGAAGTACCGAGGCTATCCCGATGATCGAAAGTTCCCAAAATAGCCGCACAGTACCAGGAGCGAGGATGACGACCCACCAGCCCATAAACATAATTTCGTAGGCTGCATAGAGAATCGATACGATGACGTAGAATAATGCCTGGTTCGTACCGAGCGCGATCTGAGTCTCGAGGAAGACTATGGGGACACAGGCTGGATCGCTGATTCCCTCTTTGAGAAGTGTGTGCCGGGAATAAAGCCAGAACCAGAGATTGAAGACAGCGATCGCTGTGCCGAAGATACTTCGGGATATAGCGGCGAAGTAGGGCTTGCTTTCCGCGTCTTCATTCTTTGTTTCGTGGTCACCGAGCTCATGGTCGGATGCTGAGGAGATCATTGAGCTTGTTGATTCGAAAGCCTTTTTCGAAGTCTTCCCGGCCGTTTTTTCAGGCACTGATTTCTTTTTTGACTGATCGAATAAAACGAGACTAGAAATATGACTCGGTGTGAAATCGCTCCACAGGAAACTCGTAAGTAGTGTGCTCATAACGAAGATCTCAATGGCATTTAATTGGTCCTTTATGGCAGAGTTGGCCATCCCGGCAAAGACCGCTATCATGATGATCGCGTTGGTGTTGCGCGCTTCTTCACGTAGTTCTTTGGAAAGCAAGGCGTTTGCGAGGAGGGTGGAGAGAAGCTGGAGGTAGACTCCCAAACGGATGCCGAGACCGTAGAGGTCTGAGTTGCCAGCGAAGGAGCAGCCCCAGTTGGGGTGCTCATTTCTAGAAAGAAAGCTGCTGGCATGGGAGGACAGGGGTAAAGTTTGGATAGTAGGTATCTGGAAACCGAGTATTAAGAGCAATGGAAGACAGAGATTGGGCTGCCAGCGCCGCAGAGACATCTTGGTTACATTTTATAGGGGTTGCAGCTTCGAAAAGGTGATACTGGCGTCAGAATAATATTTGACAGACTGGGGGAAATGGCATGCGATGTGTTGACGTGCGACATGACGGGGAGACTATTGAGATGATGGCAGCAGTACTTGAACCTTTTTGCGATAATTTTGTGTACTTTACTTGTAACTAGGATCACCAATAAGAGCGATGCGGGATGAAATGGTGAGGCTCGTTGTCCAATAAAGGCCAAGCAGGACCAAGCCTTTCAGGCTCCCAAATAAGATCCAATGAGATATATAAAAAAATGTCCACCTTGCAGGGACAGCATCCAGATCCAAGAACTTTTGAGTGACCTCCTCCTTTCCAAGATGACATCTGAATCGTTATTCATGCCGTCAAATAGTATACATAGAACTTTCTACACCATACATATACACAATATCCAACCCCTTAGAAGAGGCTGGGGTATAAATTCCTCTATCCGAACGCAATTGAGCGGAGATTCATTGTATCCTCTAAAGCCGTAATATCTCTCCGCCTTGTCTAATTCCTCCTCTGAACATATTCTCAATAACTCTCCCGCTGAGAATGGTCTCTTTTATGATACCTTCAACATGCTTGGGCTCTACTCTTCCATACCAAATCCCACAGCCAGCTAAGGCGTGCAACTCTCCACTGGCTGCCTTCATCTCAGGCGGGATGTAAATTATGACATTCCCAGCAAATTTATGCCCACCAATATGACTGATCAGACCAACTCTGGCTGTTCTGGCTGGTTCATGATGTCCTGAGCTTGGCAAAGCCATTTGTTGGCCTTCCGGAGCGATCTCCACCGGTCCCTTCGAGACTATCACATCCATCAACGGGAGACAGCTCTCGAACTCGTCCCTCAATATTGGACCAGTAATCCCACATCGCATGTCTCTTCCCCCATGCCCGCATATCAGCACTAGTACATCTTTTACATCCTGCACTCCGTATAAGAACTGCTGTTGCTCCTCGCTCCTCAGCAATCTATCCTTGTGGATAGGTGATAAGCTGTTGTGTGCAGGATTTGACTTCTTGGGAAGGAGGTAACCCTTTACAAGGGCTTGCACGGATTCGAAGGACACCCGTGGCAGGAAAGGTACGTATTTGAAGGAGGGCAGGATGTACGCGGACGTTGTTTGAACTTCTGATCTTTGAGGGACGGAGCTTTGGAAAGAAGCATTCGTAATAGCAACATTGTGATATGGCTGTTGAGTTGTCAGGAGAACTTTCATGTATCAAATGAGAGTATAGAATTACATCAGAATACATTCCCCCCCTCCCAATCAATTCCTTTAAGTCTGCAGCTAAGTTATCACCCGAATTCTCCTCTTCAATCCTCGAAGCCCAGTCGTCCTGCGCGGTACATATCAGAACTTGTTCCGCATAGGCAGCCATCGTCCCATTAAGGGGTTTTGAATAATTTATCTCGAGGCCGGCTGGCATAATAGGTGTCTCGGCGCAAGTACATGTTGAGGCCGGACATGACGGGATCGTGGAGAAGACTGTGCTACGGCGGGGTGAAGAGTACGACAGTTGTCTTATCAAAGGGCGAGAGACGCGCCATGGTGATCGAGCTACGTGTTGACAGAACATGAAGAGGCAAAGGAAGGAAACAAGTCGCGGGGATGGAGGAGATTCGGGGAACTTTTTATCTAGTGAGATGTCGGCCTTAAGTACTTTAGCTGCCGGACTTAAGACAGAAAAAGGGAGCCGAATAGAGCGGGAAAGTAAACAATTCTTTTTCATGCTCTGCGCAGTTTACCTCAAGTCATCAAAAAGCTCATATCACGAGTTACTTACTTAGTGTTCGGCTGTCAAGGTCTCTTCTTTCGATGCGCTGGCTGGATAGTCAACACCGCGATCCGTCTTCCCCTTCTGACGTCAATGCCACGAATCCCTCACTCGACCCTGCTGAAGGCATATAAGAAGACACCTCTCCTACCACTCGTCCTCAGAGGCTCTCGGACCCTTCCATCAGCCATTAATGAGCTAAGATGGCTCACCGAACACCTTCAAGAGACCTCGTCTGAGACAAGCTCCAAGATCCAGCAGCAAAGGCTCCTGCGCCTATGCAAAAGACGGTCAAAGGGTGAGCCACTACAATATATACTAGAGTCTCAACCATTTGGAGAGTTGGATATCAAATGTCGTCCTGGAGTCCTAATCCCCAGGTGTGTCGATTATTCTTACTCCACGTGACCAGAATTAATCTAATTTTGCAGACCTGAGACTGAGGCGTATACGACATATTTGGCGGAGCTTGTTACGTCTCATTGTCTAAGTCAAGTCCTGTCTAATAGACTCTGCTACGGAGATGATCCTCTTCGGGTTCCTCTCGCTGCTACTATCCCGCCGCTCAAGATCCTAGATCTCTGCACTGGAAGCGGCTGTATCCCGCTCCTTTTGAACAGTCTTCTCTCCAAATCCGTGGGGCACCTCGAAATCTATGGATGGGACATATCGGAGGATGCTGTCGCTTTGGCCAATAAAAATTTGGCCCATAATGCTGAGCTTGGACACGTGATGAGATCCCATCACAAGCGTTTGGGTTTCGAATTGGTAGACATCTTTGACCATGATGACAAGTTGAAAGAGACTCTCATAAAGAATTGTGACCGGGGAGTGAATGGGGCGAAAGTCGATATCATCATTTCGAACCCGCCATATATATCCCAAGATGACTTTAGAAAGGAGACAGCACGCTCGGTGCGAAATTGGGAGCCTAAATTGGCGTTGGTTCCGGCGAAGTTACCACATGCAAAGATACCATTAGGACTTGACGCTGCAGATGTTTTTTATCAGCGACTGCTGGTCCTGCACTCAGATGTTTTTGAATCTCAAATTCTACTAATGGAAGTCGGGGACGAAGCCCAAGCTCTCAGGGTCGCCAAAATGGCTGTGGATCACTGCGAACTTTCGAACAATCAGACCACGGCGTCGAGCAATCATGTTGAAATCTGGAGAGATAGTCCCGATGCGGATAATCGCGAAGAGCTCAAAGTCGGCGGACGCAACATCTTGGTCAGGGGAAGGGGTAATTCACGGGCCGTTGTCTTATTCAAATTCAGGTAGTCCTAAATTGGGCATAGAGATAAAGAAGATGCCGGATCTCAGAGGTGGAGACGGAGCACGATCCAGGCAAGAAGGCCTACACACCAGCTGAAATTACCATAGCCGTAAAACCAGTCCCGTATCACTATGAAGGGTCAAGGATGAGGATACCAAGATTTCTTCATAATCACGGCCACAAATTCGAGGCATGAAATGAAACCTGATGCAAAGTCAGTTGAATCGAAACTACAATTCAAGATCTTGGCTTGGGTGAGGAGGGGAACGGATCGTAGCAACACTGGCTCGATATGTTCGAAGAATCGGCGTAGATAGAAAGCAATTCTAAAAGGTGAAATGCACAACGTCCACCAGACCGCATCCATACCAGCAGACTTTACCTTCGTTCCAATCCCTCGAATCGTAAAGTCCCCTGGTGCCACCCAAGGTCTCGGTCAACCGAGCGTTATTGGATGGTTTGAAACTGAGCCAATGAAGCAAGCGAACAATGTGTCACACAACTTTGCGGTGGTACGTTCCCGCCTCGAAAACGGCCGGTCGCACTTCTGGAATGTTTTCTTTTGTTCTATCCTTCTGGAAGATATGTCGAAGCAAATTAGAAGGTGCATGTGGTGACAAAGCGAGAAAGCCTTTCCTGTTCAAGAACGCCACTCTGGGCTTGCTATTGTTGTCGCTCAGATGGTTGGGGTAATCTTTCAAGGTGCAAGAAGTCTCACCCATTGAAACTGGCAGTATGCATGTTGGCGCGCATTCCAGATACTGTGGTCCTAGAAGTCCCTGGATGTGTTCTATGTCTTGGCTCATTTGGCTCGTTCTCTTCTGCGACCAACTATATATAGGCTTCGTGGCCTCTGGATTTTCACCTTCTGTATCTTCAAATGCAAGTCAAACTTAACCACTTCATTAGAACATGCGTTTTTATATTCAACAATTTCTCGGTGCAGCAACTCTCCTATTTCCTGCGGCAAGAGCAGCAGACACTCCCGTTGTGGTCAATTCTTTTACAGCAGCATCGTATCAGGCAGCCAGTGATCTCCAAAATGTGTCCACTTATAATGTTTTGACTCGAGTGCAAGGGCAGTCGTCTTTGAGTGGGCATTATAGGGGAATACTCCGCAATGCGCTGTTTGGTAGATATGGGCTCAGTCCTACTACATTTAACAGTAACGTGAGTAGTGGCATATTCTAAGCTCTTTCTGCTATCTCGAAGCTGAAAAAGGATTAGGGCAGTATCTTTTCTACACCCATCACTGTCGGTAGCCAGACTTTCGACGTTATAGTGGATACTGGCTCCAGTGATACCTGGATACTGGCAAATGGTGCTCAGTGTGTCGACTCTGCTGGTAGCCCCACCACGGTAGGGTGCAACTTCGGTCCTCAATGGGACCAGAAAGACTGTGTACCAATCCCGAATGAAAATTTCAATATCAATTATGGAGCTGGGCCTTCAGACGTGGGGACCTTCTGTACGATTGATGTAACGCTTGGAGGCATTACGTGAGCAGCTCCCGTGGGCTATGTTTTCTGTATATGCTGGCTTACGTTCCTGTCTAGTGCTAAGAACCAACAAGTCGCCGCGGTCACATATGCTGCTAACTTCGTCGCTGGACTGAGTGGCCTTGTCGGGCTTGCCTACCCTGCACTGTATGTCTAGGTCGCTTCCTTTTCAATGGCCTGCTAACCCAAAAGCAGCGTGTTTGCCTTCAGTGGTACGAACATCTCGGCGGATAATGGCTCTACTAATCAAGGTAAAAACCTCTTTCTTACCCAGAAATCAAAATCCCAACCACTGCTGATGGAGACATCACCAGTTCCATACAATCCGATCTTTACGACCATGTATAAGCAGGGCCACGTTGCGCCAGTCTTCAGCATTGCACTCAGCAGACCAAGTCCTTATCACAACAACGATGGTTTCATCGCGATCGGGGGCCTCGCACCTGTAGCTACGTACGGTGCATGGGGTACCACTTCTATTCAGACCGTGTCGATCAACACTCCTGCCCCTGGAGGATACGTGCCTACAACCCTTCCCCCGCCGCAATACGGTTAGAAATCTTCTAAGAAAGATTAAACAAAGGCTGATGGCAAGCAGAATGGTACACCATTACTCCTGACGCTTTCCTCTGGCAAAGTGGAAGTAGTCTAATCTATAACCCTAGCAAGTGGGCGGCTTTCCCCAACCCTACAGGCAATCTCACTTTTGAACGGCAATACATTGTAAGCGTTTTGTTCTCTAGTTAAATACCGCATTTTTTTCACATTTGACTTACAAAAACCGTTAGCTGGACTCCGGTTCCACTTATAGTGGCTTGTCACCAGCGATTGCGGATGCCCTCGCTGCCAAATTCGACCCGCCTGGGGTACTCAACTCTGACCTTACCTATTCTGTGTCTTGTAATGCAGTAGCTCCATGGTTTGCTGTTCAAATTGGGGGAGTAATTTTCCCCATCGACAAAAGAGATATGATCTACACCCAGGGAGCGGGTGATTGCTATGCCACTACGGGTAATGGAGATATATACGCGCCCTATGTCCTTGGCGACCCGTTCATGAAAAACGTCATGTCTGTTTTCGACGTAGGTAGCGGACAAATGAGATTCAGATCTAGGTGAGCAGGCTTTCTGGGGTGGTGATGATGGTGCTTGTACTCATCGCTGATTGGCTATAGGGGGTTTTATTGATCTTCAACAAATCGGGCTAGTGGTGGAGACATATGACTCAAACTGTACTACGAGCGTGAACTTTCAATTCTCAGGATAATATTTTTCTAGACGTAAAGCAGTAATGGGACTGTTTAGGTGAGAGCAATCTTTTGCTTCCTCTTTCGATGAGAAACTCGACTATTTTACTTCGATAGTATCTTTGATGCGTCAAAGAACCTACAATTTATAGCCAGAATCCCCGTTGAACATGTGTCCAGACCAAATAGTAATGAAGAAAAGCATCGTGAGTGTTTCTTTAGGTTGTACACCAGAGGCCAAGACGCATCAATTCTCGTTATATCTCTCTATGACCATTACCACCCCTCAGGCAATCGGGTTCTTCGTTACGCCAGCTAGAAGATCCCCCAATTCCATAACATCATCCAGCTCCTCAATCCCTAAACATGCCTTCTCAATTTTCTCCCTCCTCTCATCATCAATCACATCTCTAACAAGACCCCTCCACTTCTCCACAATCTCCTCGTTACTTAATTCCGGCTTGACGCCTCTCTGAGCCTCTATCTCAACCCTCGCACACCTCCCATCCTTCCACCTGACCTCCGCCACCGTCCTCCACCCATGCTCCTTCCCTTTACTCTCTATGCACGTAATCTTCCCCGCTAGTCTCCAAATCTCATCCCGCTCCAACATATCATGTCGGAATTCCCTCGGCATGACTTCCTTGTCCAGCATCTGCGTCGCAGCGACATAAATCGAACTCATCTGCGCACCAACAGCAGTGATGGGACGACTAATCTCAAAACCGCCATGATGAAACGCTACCTCTCCCATAGTCAACCTAACAGTCTCAATGCCCTCCAAATCCTGCATCTCCTGAGCATATTCTTCTTGGAGCTTGCGCACAGAATCAACAACACCATGCGTCCCCGCCATCGCGGCATATGGCTTCACGCGCACTTTCGTAGCCTTCCAGTCGCTACCAAAATCCCTCGTCAACTCATCGACTACGAATTGTGGGCTCTGCCCATTTCCTTTGCTAAACATCTCCAAAAACCCTCCATACTCTCGTTCATAAACCTTCTTGATCCCCACATAACCCCCTCTGGCCAGCAACGCCGCAAACAAGCCATTACGAGCAGCGAAACCGTGTTGCATGCGTTTCACCTCACTCTCAAATTGCGCACTCATGAGCCCACAAGCCTGGGTACATGCTATTCCCAGCGCATCTTCGATTTGCGCAGCATTTAGGGAGTAGAGTTTTGAGACCGAGGCTGCGGAGGCGGAGGGCCCGAAGACGGCACCGGAATGCCAGCCTTGTGTGAGAATGTCGGCGCCGTGTAGGGCATTTCCAACGCGTGGACCGACTTCCAGGCCTGTTAGATAGGCGAGGAGGAAGTCTTTCCCTGTGACGGCGGATTTTGTTGAGGAGGAAGAGGAGAGTTTGGTGAGGGCGGGGATGGCGGCGAAGAGAGAGGGGAGAATGATCGAGTTGCTGTGGAGGGGCGCTTCGGAATGCCAGTCATCAAGTTCAAAGCCTTGGATGTATGTGCTATTTATCAGGGCTGCTGAGAGGGGTGAGAGTTTCTGAGAAACCATGTAAGCATATAACCTCGAATTTGAGTAATTAAGAATAGGTGATTTCGATTGGGAGACAAACTTTGTTCCAGCCGAAGACGGCACAATCCCCTGCTGGTTCCATGCTGAGCATCACCTTGGTAGCCTTTTCAGACCATGGAAGATGGGCTCCTACGAGAGCACATGCAACTCCGTCTAGCAAAAGATACTTTGCTCTCGTCTTAACGGCTTCGGGAATTGACACCATGGAAAAGGATTCGATCCATAAGCAAAGTTTGCCAGTAGGCCCAGACGGATCCATTGGCTGGTCAGATGTTGATGTCATTTTGTGACTGCTTAATTACCCCGAGTTGTTTTAGGATAATAAAGTCGTTTGTATGCGTCGACCTCAACATAAATGACGGCGCTCGCAGTGGGAACAAGGCAACACTCTATTTTTAATGCGAAGTTGAACTTCAAAAAGAAACTTTCCATTTCAAGTTCTTGTCTGTATTTATATTCACGCCGCCGGCGGAGTTTAGGGGAGATGCCGACAATGTTTGTGGCATTTATGCGGGGAAGATCGTATTTGTGAATCTCGTACCGCTTGCGGGCCGATGAAATGATTGGCTTCCACACGTGCGTGCAGTCGGTGGGAACGTACCAAGGCATTCTCCAATCATAATGACATAATGTAATGAGCCTCAAATACCTTTGAAGGTCAGCTTTGGAAGATAATTTCCTCGCGTGTTCGGCCGAGCTCCTCCCGGCTCTGCAGACGCTTGTCTGTATTTAAGATGAGTAACTCAATGCCCACTGCGCAGCTGTTTATTCGAACCCAGGTTCTTGAGGCTCACAGGAATTGAAATCCATGGGTAAGAAAGACGGAAAGCCTACATCCCAGAGCCAATCAATATCTTGACCCTCGAAGTTGAAGTCCGTTTCTTCGAAAGGCGGCTGAACTACGAGGTCAAGGTTTTGTTGTTGTAGAATCTGGGTATCTACGTTTTCTAGATCCGCTGGACTGATAGTTGGAATGCTTGTAGGAGCATGTTCGGAATTTCCTGGCATATTCTGGCTCGGGGTGTTAGGAGCAGTTGCTCTTGCAGCACCTTTTTGCCCACCGAATTCTTCTCGCCATGTCCACAGCGAATCATGCAACAAGCTCGCACCTAGTCGCGTCCTGATATTCAATTTAGGCTCTTCAAGAATACTTTTTGCTGCGCAAGATTGATGAAAACTCCACAGCTGCGTCAATATTTTGCCAATGCGACCCCGAAGACCAGTGTTCTCAACACTTGCCCTTCGGAACATCCGAAGAAGGGCGTCGAACGCACCCTTCCCTTCAGTTACGTCGATATACCTGGAATAGCTGGAGTGAATGATTCGCATTACGAGAACGGCAGCCAGCACGAGGAACTGGCTATACCCATCTGGGGCGTATCTGATGAATTCTGCTTTTTCGTTGGCCTCTGTGGCTTTGGCAATCAGGTCGAGAGAGGTTGTATAGGCTTTGAGAAGACCCTGTCTACGCATGTCCTGGTTTGTTGAAACGAAGAAGTAATAGATTCTGAGTTGCAGAGCAGACATTGCGAGGAGTATTTTGTGGATTTCTGTGTCACGATCAGACAAAAGCGAATAACGCGGGATAATATGCATCGTACCCGAAAGACTTCGTCCAATGTGTAAATCCAATTCAATGAAATCTTGCTCCAACACATTCATCAAAACACAAACATCGCGATCCAGAGGATAATTTGTCTCTGAACATTTGATTTCAGCCATTACACAGTTAATGCGTGCAATGAATTTAGAGATCAAAAGATGGTGTCGTAGATTCTCTGGTATAGTGTATTTGGAGTTCTGTACACAAGCAGCCTCGATCACCCAATCGGCATATAGTAGTGTCGATTGCCCAATGCTGGTTGTGACACTATTGGAACTCAGAGCATGCATTTAATCGCCCTGAAGGTTGCTTACCTTTGGGCCGCAATAAAACCCCCAACCCATGTCATGACAGCATCCTGAAACTCCCAAGAATTCAGTTGAGTCTTCGCTCTCATGAAGTCCTGGATGACCTCTGGTCTATGGATACCGAGTTGCATTGAAACACTTTTGGCGATAGAGACGAGCATGAACGAAGGGTCTGTGGACATCGAATTTGTTGGAAAAGACCATACAGATAACAGCAAGATAGCTTGAACGATATAACGGGTGTGTGGAAGTGTCGAGATTGCACTCCACATCAGTTTTGTGACACATGGATTTAGATTAGAGAATAACGTCGCATCTTGTGGATACTGCCGAGATGCAATGGCAACGATTGCCCAGAACAGTAGAGGGGAGCGAGAATAAAATTCGTCAGGAGAGACAGTCATATCAAGAACGTCGAAGAAGGGATGGTAGTGCTGAAAGAAACTAGACCGGTCAGAACATCTGGAAAGTTTGATTGGGCTGCTTACATGCGATACAAATCATCAATGCGAGCTTTATGAAGGTTGATATGTTCAAGAGATCTCGATAGGTTTGCCAGGGGAGGACCTGAGAACGACGTCGGTGTACTTGGAATAAAGGTAATAGCAGGCGAGTGATATTGAGGCGATGGACTTGGCTGCGGCTGAAAGATTGTTGGCTGTGGATGAGATGTAGAGGTTTGTACGTGACTACTGTCGGGGTGGCTCGAAGGTAGCCCAGAAATTCTACCTGCGTTCGAAGTATTTGCTCTATTTCTATCAACAGCATACCGTAGTCGCTCTACTTCCTCTTTCAACTCGTCGATTTTCCTGTGAAGTCCATCAGATACGGTGTCAAGAGGTCTCTTGCAAGGAGACTGACAGCCGTTTGCTGACTCTTTTGTAATTCATGTCTATCTCACAGGGTAGTGACATCCTGCGGCATCTGACACATGGGTTGGCAGTCCTATTTGTTGGGCCATCGCATCTGAGCTGCAAAGGAGCCCTTGGTCAGCCTTTCCCATAGAAATAGGCCACGTGAAACACTGAATAAAAGCGATTCTTGCCTTAGCTTGTCGACACTCCTTACAAGCTACTCGTTTTGGCCTTTGAGAGGCTCCAGTCGTCATCTGCATGTTCGAGGACATGGAGTCAATTGTTCCCAAAGGCTGCAATGGCACCAGCGTGCGTTCAGATGACTTTCGATAGCTCATAGCTGTATGGTGGACCGACCAGTCCCAGGGATGGTGGCAACCTACTAATCAATACAGAGAATAAATATGGGGAGAGAGCAGGTATCTTGTGCTTTCACCAGGTCATGTGATCCAATCCACGGGACATGTTGTCTTGTCTTTCTAAAGTCACACCCTCTCGTTCATAAATCTTGTATCCTGCAGGTTCCGACCTTCCTCTGATCACAACTCCTTGTTCACCACGCTCTGGATGCATTGCACGCGACTGCTCTCGCCACGGCTTACGCCATGCCAATTCACCAACTCAAAATGTCTCCCATTTGCACTATCCAAATCCTCTAGGCTGTTTGAAATCCCCAACCAACCCCGTTGCCAATTCTCGAGCTCGAATATCAGAAAAGCAAGGATAAAGATAAAGTGGAAGGCATGGAACCCAAGGCACTGGAACCCTGACGAAAAGAGGCCATGGACCAAAGAAGAGATCGAGTCCATGAAGGAACCCTTTCCATTATTGTTCGGAATGGCTATTCCTGTTCTTCGATATAAAGCATACAAAAAGCCATATCCTGCTGAAGAGCAGAGAGAAGTGCGGAGGCAGACATATCGGAGAATCGACATTCTCTTCTTGATGGCCTTAGCCTACCTTTCCTACCTCTCCTACCTCGAGTACTACGAGGATCTACCCGTCTTTAAAGCCCCAAAATTCACACCGTTCTCCGTCGTTACCAAAGACAAGGTGTCGCCTACGAGCTTCATCATCACACTGCGCCCAGAACAATACGCTCTCAAACCGAGACTCGCAAAAACGGACCCATACGCGAAGGAATGGGAGAAAGGGACCTGGTCAGTTGAATTTAAGCAGCCACAACTGCAGATTGCGAGATCATACACCCCTCTACCCCCCCGAATAGAGGACCCTCCGGGCGATCTACGATTCCTCATCCGCGAAGAAGCTAATGGGGAAATGTCACGTTATGTAGCGCGGCTAGCGCTTGGTGAGAAGGTCGAATTGCGAGGGCCTCATACGGAAGTGGAATTGCCTGTAGATATTTCCGACGTCCTTTTTCTGGCTGGTGGAACAGGAATTGCTCCTGCTCTGCAGGTAGCATACACATTGTTCGAGGCCCGGACACAACCTGAAGCAGTGCCGAATATTCGGATCGTGTGGGCAAATCGGAGGCGCGAAGATTGCGTAGGCGGGCGCGATATGCGTGCAAAGGATGTCACTGAAATCGAAGAAGGAGCCATAGTTCAGGAATTACGGAAACTGCAGGATCGATACCCAGATAATTTGAAGGTGGACTATCTCGTTGACGAGGAGGGCAAATTTATGGACCAAAGGATGATATCACGAATGACACAAAGACCGTCCGACTTGACAGATCGGGCGGCTCCTACAAGGATCGGCTCGAAATTACTCTTTGTTTCTGGCCCGGAAGGATTCGTCAACTTCCTTGCCGGCCCCAAGAAGTATTGGGATGGCAAGCAGCTTCAGGGTGAACTGGATGGGCTCATAGGCAAAATGGGCATTAGAGGTTGGGAAGTGTGGAAACAGTAAGATCAAAAGACAATTTGATGCAGGGGAGGTTGGACGGAGTCACATAAGGAGCGTTCAACACATCTAGGTCTGGATGATACCCAATGCGATATCTATACATGTTGACTCTGCCGATTGGTCTTTTCTGTGAGCTGCTTGTTCAAGTATGACATTGATCAGATTGAACTATTGGGCACAGTATTCCCAGTGCGAGGTGGTCACAGGGAGACAGCCCAGGTTGAAGAAATCCTTCATTTCCTAGTCTACTTATGACAACGTGCTAATCATTCCAATAGGTCCAAGTATCGCATATGAGCTGCTAGAATTAGATATTTGGAGAACTTCTCGGAAAACTCAAACACCCTTTACATACAAATTCCCACCAGCAGCAATGTCAAACTCGATCGCCTCTCTGAGGCCACAGACCTCAAAAATCACCTTAGGGCTCCCAGGTGCCGGAACATGAAGATCCCCAGTCTCCTTCAACTCTTTCGCAGCATCTGCAACCGCCTTGTAGACCGGCCCGAGAGCAAAGCCAGGATATATTACGATTTTGAAGCCCAAATCCTTCGCCTCCTGAACAGTCCATTTCGGTGTCAAGCCCCCTGCGACATTGTTCAGAAGTACGGGAGTTGGGCTCAGTTCTTGGCAAGCCTCCTTTGCCTGTTCTGCATTCTCAATTCCTTCTAGGAACGCAATGTCTGCCCCGACCGCAATCGACTTCTTCAAACGATCCAAAGCAGCTTCAAGGCCCAGTGATTGCAATGCATCCGTCCTGGCGATGATCAAAATATCGCCTGGAGTCTGGGCACGCATGTTCACAGCGGCTTTGATACGAGACAGGAAGACTTCTTCGTCGACCAGCTCTTTGTTTCGGAGATGTCCACAACGCTTACTCTGGACTTGGTCTTCGAGATGGAATGCTGCCACTCCAGCTTGCATGTATTGAGCTGTCGTCCGGCCGACCATCAAAGGACCTGTTCATTCGTTCAGCAGACTTCTAGAAAGGGGGTATTTATCTACCTCCATATCCAGTATCAGCATCGGCGATCAGTGGTACTTTTCTGTCGAGGCTGGCAATCATTCCTGCATTTTGTACCATGTCGTTCAAAGTCGCTATGCCCAAATCTGGTTGACCAAGCATAGACATTGTTGTCCCTGCTCCTGTCTTTAGACCTGTAAGTTCATTTCCTATGGATATTGGGGTTAGATATCTACCATATAGAGACCATCGAACCCTGTCGCCAGTGCAATTCGAGCCGTCAACCCATCGTAAACTCTTGGGAAAACTGCAACCTTATTTTTCTCTGCAAGTAGCTGTCGCAACTTTGCTGCTGCAGGAGTTAGTGTTTTGGGTTTTGACATTTTCATCCGTAGAAAACTTCTTCGTGTCCTCATATGAGAGATTGATTTCAAATTTCATCAAGCCTGGCAATTTCTAGACTCGATATAAATGCTCAATCTAACTTAATGTCTTGAGCGATGCGGCCACCGGGTGATCCGCATCGAAACCGCGTGCAGCCAATCAAGATGTGCACCGTGACGGCGCCGAGCTTATATCCCCTACTCGCATTTCGCCTCCTCTCCTTTAAGGTCGTCATCATACGGAAGAGATTCTCAAGGCTGCGTTATATTGACTAGTCGTATGACCTACCCTTTTAATCAATCGGAAGGATTAGGTTAAAAGCTTACCATTTCGTCGGAAAGACAAGCTCGGAACTCCATCTCTCTGTTCTGTCTATTTCCATGATGAAATCCCATCACCCTTCCTCCTGCAGTCCAATTACTTTCTCTCAATAGAACAATCCGAACTGCAATCATGGCCTTCGATATACTTATCCGTCTTGAAGACAGTTCTTCTAGAGAGACAGAGCAACTTTTTTCTCATCTTCGTGAGATCAGGAAAATTAATTTCATTCCCAACAATGAGCTTTCCGGTTTGTCTTACTATGTATCTTCTATTAGGATTCGTGACTGATGTCCACAGCACCTCTCCTACCGCATGCAAACCTCCTCGTCCAACTATCCACGATCTCAGAACTCCTCTCTTCATCCAGCCGTCTCCGGGAATCGGAGACTCTTTTCGAGATTCGAGAACTCAGCATCCTGTCTACAAATTTTGGCGGACTGGGCCTCAAAACTAATGCTACTCTAACTACTGAAGATGCGAAGTCTATCCTATTTCTCGTCTCCGCCTACCTGGAATCCCTCAACTCGCAAGACCGTGCAAAGTCCGTCCCGTCACCCCTGCTCGCGCGCCCAAAGGGTCGGCGAGGAATGACTCTCAGCGAGAAAATCTTCGCTGCTCATGATGTAGAGCGGAGGGGTGTGCTGAAGCCAGGGGACATGGTTCGGGTCGACGTAGATTTCATTATGGCTAGTGAACTCTCTTGGACTGTAAGTCCCCTTTCATGTAATGAGTTATGTACCCCCATATTTCTAGATGCTAATAATGAAAGTAGGGCATGGAAAAAGAATACGATGCACTAGGAAAACCAGGTATCTGGCGAAATGATCGCTTCTGGTTGGCAGGCGATCATGTAGTCGATCCGCGAATAGGGGATCATGCCAAGGTGAAGCAAATGGTGAAGTCGAGTGAGAGAGCGAGAGATGATTTCAGGATGACTGAGTACCAGGGCATGAATGTTAGTTGCTCTCTATTCATCCTTAATTTCCGTCATCAAGTCTGACGGAATAGTATACTATAATGCACACAGAGTTCTTCCGCTCCAGGGCCCAACCAGGGATGCTGATCATCGGTTCTGATTCTCACACTTGCTCCGCGGGCTCCCTTGGTTGCCTTTCCATCGGCCTTGGCGTCTCAGATGTCACTATGCCTCTCATCACCGGCCAGACCTGGTTCAAAGTCCCAGAAAGCGTCAATATCCGCTTCGTCGGCACCACACCACCTGGCATCGGTGGTAAAGATACGATCTTATACATTCTACAACAGTTGAAGCGGAACACGGTGGCGTCAGACAGAGTCGTTGAGTTTACAGGCGCTGGATTAGAATATTTGAGTTGCGATGCCAGGTTTGCTATTGCGAATATGACCACGGTAAGCCTTCTTGTAGTCATCTAGAGCGTTGAGGGATGAAAAATAGTAGCGCTGACAGAAGATAGGAATTTGGTGGCATTACAGGTATCTTCGCCCCTGATCAGATCACATACGATTTTATTAATCGCCGCAAACTCTCACGGAACAAGAAAAGTGCTGTATATTTTTATCCAGACGATGACGCTATCTATGCTGAAACTCACACCATCGATCTATCTCAAGTTTCGTCTTTCGTTGCCCTATATCCTAGCCCCGACGATGTCGTGTCCGCCTCTGATCCCAAGATAGCGGGGAAAGAACTCGATGGATGTTTTATCGGTGCTTGCACCACTGCCGAAGAAGATTTGATCATTGGTGCTATGGTCCTGGAAATCGGTATGAAGAGTGGGATTATGCCTGTGAAGAAAGGAAAGCGGAGAGTAGTACCTGGATCATTACCAATCTTGAATAGATTGAGGGAGTTGGGCTTTGTGGATGTCTATGAGAAAGCTGGTTTTACCATTGGTGTGCCCGGATGCAGTTATTGTGTTGGTATGGGTGCCGATCGGGCAGATGAGGGGGAAGTTTGGCTCAGCAGTCAGAATAGAAATTTTGAGAATAGGATGGGTAAAGGTATGTCGTCCTCTCAGTATGAAGAATAAAAAAAAGTAACGGAAGTGGCTCTAGGGGCGCTCGGGAATCTTGCTTCAGCTGCAACGGTCGCCGCGAGCTCACTAGAGATGAAAGTCACGGATCCCAAACCTTATCTCGATCGCCTCGATCGAGAGAGACTGCAAGAGATGCTAGGTCGTAACTTAAGAGATAGTTCAGGCAAAGAGCCTGTCTACGTCGAGCCAAGCGGTCGCAGTGAAGAGCCTCTTTCAGCTCCAGTGCAAAATGAGACTGCCGGGACGGAGCTTACGAATCCGGAAGAGGAAATGGACGCCGAAAGCACATCAGAGGACATCAAACGTGGCAATATCCAAGTCCTAGGCGACTTCATCGATACCGACGCGCTCGCACCTGTCGAAAGCCTCACAACCTGCAAAACAAACGCGGAATTCGGTCAACACTGCCTCAAGTATACACATCCTCGATTCCGCGCCCGTGCAGCAGAAGGCTATAACATCGTCGTGGCAGGCAACGGCTTTGGCTGCGGTTCTTCAAGAGAGAATGCTGTCTCTGCTCTCCTAGGTTGTGGTATTCAGGTTGTGATTGCCAAGAGTTTTGCGTTCATTTATGGAAGGAATGCGCCGAACCTGGGCTTGCTGGGGATTGTAATAGACGATGAGAAGTTTTATGAGGCGGTAGAGGATGGAAAGGAGCTGGAGGTGGATTTGGGGAGGAGTGTTGTGAGATTGGCTGGATCAAAGGGGGAGTGGGGGTTTGAGATGAGTGATATGGAAAAGGAGCTCATTGAGATTGGAGGGTTGACGAGTGCATTTCGGAAGTTTGGGAAGGGGTTGTTTGACGTGCTTACGATGCCGAAAGGGAAGAGAGTCAGTAAGGCGGTGGATGATGAGAAAGGCTGTGGGAGTGTAAGTGACCTGCAATGGTAACTCAGAGTAGTGTTGGTTACTAAATTTAATTGCTTTCCCTCCCTCCCTCTAACAAGAATCTCATTCATTCAATTGGTGCATCAAGATTATAATTCTAAACAATGCATCATCGACTACGAAGACTGTTTCAATAAGGCAGGGACACTAGACCGGTGCGTAAGATCACGCCCGCTGGCCTTACCACTAGTTGTCGTCGGGGAGAATTCTACAATTCTGAGTTTTGAGTTGTTTCAATTGCGAAAGTTTCCTCTTCGCATCTCAAGGAAGGCCGTAGTAAATCAGAAGTTGACTCATTCAGAAAATAAAAACACCATGCACATGCACCCTAAGTAGACCAAAGTCCAAGTTTTTGTGCTGAGATCCAGTCCTAAATTTATCAGTACTTGTATTTTTATCTTACCAATGGATTGTCTGGGTCACACTACGACATATTGCAATATAAATTCATCACATCTGACCATATATATCTACAGGATGTGTTAGTATGATCACTTCTCCAGTTTCGCCTTTTGACAGTAACTCTCGTTCAATCTGCATGGAAGATAGCTCAAGAGAGCTCAAAAGATACTTGAGGAAGAAGGTAACCTGCATATGATAATGAAGAAAGTTTAGAATCCCACATACAGTATTTACTGCCTCATAAGTGCACCCGTCTCGTCTGAAAACTTGAACGAAAGTTTAGTTCGCGTCATGAGATGTACCATATTGACTGCTTTGAAAAATCATGATCGCTCAAAGACCTCGGACGATTAGGATTTGGCAAACAACTCTGCATTTGGCGTTTCGCAAAGAAGTAACAGTGGACTGGACTACGGCAGTGTTGCTGAGGGCCATCAAATCATTTGTGTGAAAATAACGGGCCAATTAAATTACCATAGGTAAAGTCGCCCAAGAAAGCCCCATCTGCGCCAATCGCTATGCTAAAAAAGCACTGCCTAATTTACACCTGCAATGTCCCCTGTTAAATTATACTCTTATATGCCTTGCACCTTCCTGTAACTCGGAGGCTTGATCGTCCTTCTAATAAGCTTCGCAGCGTATGGCGGGATCAAGCTTATGGCTGAGATTGCAGCGACGCGCCACACAAAACCCCTAAAATGGTCAACGTTGATGATGTCGGGAAAAAAAAAAATACTTACAAGCTCATAACAAAATCCAAATCGAAATATCCGCCCAGGAATGGAATGCTGCCAAGATAAAGCAGCAACGTCCCTACCAATGAGACAACCATCATTGGATGCCAAGTGGTGATCTCGAAAGCTACCATGCATAGCTCGTTCAGAACCAGGACTGTAAAGCTCACTGCGACCATCTTGGGGAAGTCGACTTGTTCGACAGACGTGAGGATCTGAGAGAGACCTTGGATCATACCTCCTTGGTAGATTGATACGAACACCCAGACGAAAAAGGTGCGGTAGGATAGCGATGAGCCAGATGTGAGCTCCTTGTAGAGCTCTGGGTAGAGATTTGCTAAATTCTCGTCGACGTCTTTATCTAAGACTAGAGAGAAAACTGGTGCCATGGTATAAACAGTAGCGTAGCCCACCATCAACCAGTCTTTGTAAAGACCTTCAGGCTCAAACTTGATGGCGATCGAATACATCGTCTGACATACTGAAATGATGAGCCCACGATGAATGACAAACTGCGCAAGCTTAGCAGAACGCTTGTAGGAATTTCGACCATGCCAGACAAGGAGTTTGGTTAGATGACAAAATTGCTCGATTGAGAAGTCAGCGGCGAGAGAAGCTTGACGCCCTTCTTTGCCCACAATTCCGACGCCGACGTCGGCAGCTTGGATCATAGAGACGTCATTTCCACCATCGCCAATGCAGCAAATGCGCTTCTTCGTATATTCACGAATTAGCTTCGCGATGTCAGCTTTCTGAGTCGGGGAGCATCGACACGCTACAACTGCTGGAAGGAGAACAGCGAGAGCGATGAAATCGGCACGAAAGTGCGTCAAGAAAAGAGACAGACTTTCTCCGTCAATGAGAAGACAGCCATCAGTTTTCGAACGTAGAAAATCAAGATGATCCTGAGCTTCGTCTTTTCGGCGCAACTTCGCAATTGTGTGAATGTACTGTCCTCGAGCGACCAGTTTGGCGGATACAGCAACGCACCGAGCTGTTTCAACTTTGTCACCAGTCAACATCCAAATCTTGATTCCTGCATTCCGAAGTAATTCTAGAGATGGCTTAACATCGCGTTGAAGCTTGTCTTCGACACCTGTGACTCCTAGGAGTTCAAGATCACGCTCGAGATAGTGTGAGACAACTCGTGCTATGCCAGCATCTCGGCCGTTGATTGCAACTGCAGCTTGGCTGTAGCTTGCTGAGAATTCACGGTATTGCTGTGCTGATAGGCGCTTTCTTCCTACAACTAGAGTCCGGAGACCTTCTCGAGCCATGTTGGCAGTCTCTTCGTCCAGCCAATCATTGGCAGCAACGATAGTTGTCATGACTGTATCCGCACCTTTCTGATAGAACCAAATTTCCCCAGCTTCAATACCTTTTGAGGTACTTGTCTCAGAGCCATCCAGGAATTGCACAATGATACCCATTCGTTTTCCATCTGATGTGAATGGAAATACTTCTAAAATGCGCACTCGGACAATGATACGGCCTGTATCCGCCGATTGGAGGGTCATCCCTTTGCGATCCCGATGAATAAGTCTGAGCCCGACAGCCTCGGTCCATTTAACGATGGCAATCTCGTCAGGGGATGAGGCCTGATATGATGTGACGGTCTCGCCGTTCTCTTCTTCGAATGTTGGAGTGACATTGTGGCAAAGTGCCAGAGCGAGCACCACATCTCGTACACGTGATCCGATCTCACGCCGAGTCCGAGTTGCAGTAATCGTGGTAGAGGCCACAAAGGTTGACGAGGGTGTAATAAGTGCCATAGATTGATTTGCATCGGCTGATGCTGGAATCGAAAATCCTTGCTTGATATATGAAGAAACCTCATCCATAGCCTCATTTGCATACGACACAGTTCCGACGTGGATTTTTTTCATCTCCATTTCATTCTGCGTAAGGGTGCCAGTTTTGTCAGTAAGAAGGTATTCGATTCGGCCAAGCTCTTCCGGAATAGTGCTTGTCCGCACAACTGCCCCTTTAATGCCTTGATCTCGTTGAATGAACCACGAGTAGACACTCTTTCCCATGTCTAGATTAACCCGAAGACTAATTGGCACAATTGTAGAGAACAAAACCAAAAACCGCATGATCTTGACATACCACTTGATGCCCTCGACATGCTCAATACCTTCTAGAGCAACAAGTACAATAGAAAGGGTTGCGGTCAGGGCACATAAAATCTTGGTGAGGGAGTTGATTTCATACTCGAGAAGGCCGGTTTTCGAGCGAGAAGCAGATGTGGATAGCGCAGATCGAGTTTGAGGCCCGGTATAAACAATGACTGCCAGAGTTGTGCAATTTGAAGCCAGAACTGTGTTGGCCCAGGCGGTATTATCGATAGTCAATGGAGCCGAATTTGAATGTTTGGGTGAGCTTTCTTCACTAATATCGTTGCGAAGTGGAGATGGTTTCAATACATGTTGATCGTACCCAGCGCCTCCTTTTGGTAGAAGCTCAACGGTTCCAATGAACTCATTCACCTTCTTATCCGGTTTGCTGGCGACAACATGGAGACGAATGAATTCGCAAGAATCAAGGGATTGGGTTAACGGAGACCCTAATCGAAGCTTCCAATCTGTCTCGCCGTCAAGTTGATCTGTTCGGATGAAAGCTTCGCCCACTCCTCCACCGTCAGCAGAAGGAGTATTCCCGAATTCCGAAGTCGACCCATGGCTATCTGTGGCTGTTGCAGCTCTCTGATCGATGGCAGGGTCAGATATTGGATCTACGAGTAAATCTTGGGCGTTGGGTACTGCATCAACCTCTATTTCACTGGGTACCACAGAAGACTCGTTGGTAAAGCTCTTCAATATGACAACGTCCGCGGGTACCCGTTGATCCTTTCCCAATTTCAGGACATCCCCAACCTTCAAATCTCGAGACTTCCGGACAACCTCTCGCACAGTGGATGTAGGTCCTCGTCGGCCTTGGCTTTCTGCACTCTCCTCTTCCTCCCGAATATCTGAAAGTCGATCTGGCTGCACCAATGATCTCCTCTTTGCCTTGGAGCTATCTTTCGACTTTAACTTCTTCGCATGGTATCTCTCAGGATTCCCCTGCTCTGGTCCATCAAAGCAAAGAACGGTATATCCTTCTGAATTCGCCTCGGAATCTCTCTTCCGCCGTGAAATGTCATCGAGCGCTTCTTTTCCCAACGTGATCGATAAAACAAAAACTAATGGTACAATGTAGGTCGAGAGATATCCGATGCGTAGAGCTGGTATCACCTGTGAAAGGGCAACCAGCAGAAAATACATGTTGAAAAAAAAAGAGAACTCGTTATACAAGGTTCGCGGTAGAAAACTCCACGGGGTATATTTCGCATTCGACACGGCATTCGGAGGGAAACGGGCGGATTGGGTCGTGCCCACAGATATGGTTCGAGAAGACGCTGGGTCATGTTCCTCTTCTTCGACGTCAGCATCATCAGACTGCTGCTGTGGTTCAGCTGCACCAGAGAAAAAACTTGGCAATCGCAGATGAGAACCCAAACCTGCCACCCGGTTGAAAGCATCGACACTGGGCCTCCTTCGCTGCCGACTTCCCGAGAGTAGGGGGGCATCGTCGTCCACGCTGTTTAAGCTCCCCCCAGATTGACGATTGGCCCCGTCAAGTGCCGGTTCATCATTCAAAAGGCCATGTAAATCCTCACTGTCAGCATTCCTATTCCTCCCCAGATCACCGTATTTTGTATTCCGTTTCCCCAAGCCTCTCAACCCACCCATACGCAGATTTCTTAATGGTATATGCCCTCCTCGCCAACCTTCCCTGGTGTTCCGGTCTCTGCGTGTGCCTGATAAAGCAGGTGTTCGAGTGGTCGTTATTGGATCCAGTTCTTGCAGGTCTAATTCTAGATCAGAGTCGGAATCTGTATGGAAATCCGGGACATCTGGATGATGGTATTCTTTTGACGACATGCCTCATTGGTGCGGCGAGGAGGAGAAGGAGGTTGAGTGGAGAAGGAAGGGAAGTGGGAATGTGTATTTGTATCAGGGGAGTAGCTGGACTTTCATCAAGAAGTAGGGATGAAGTTCAAAACTGTAGCCTTGCTCGTCAGCCACGCGGCGATGAGAACACGCTGCTGTTCCCTGTCGCAATGGGTCCGATCGGCCACCGTAGCGACCGAAGAGGTGTTAGGTTAGGTTGTGAACCGAGCTCCTCGATTTCCTTGATCCTTGTTGAACGATCAAGACTTCCTTAATCGCATTCGCAGGACAGTTCCGGACTTGTCTTCTACGCCTCATCAAGGAATGGCTTCATTTTCTCATTCCATTTCTCCAATTTGATTTCTCTTTCAGCGTTTGACTTGTACAAGTAAGTGAATGCCTTTGTCCATTACAGCATGGATTGGCAACGTGTTTAAAGGAGGTAGCACAGGATGCCAGATCGCAATGCTGACAGCTTCATCAAGTATTCCCCTTTCTCCTTGCTAAGATTACATACCCATCGCGATGCCGTCCGAAAACTCATGGCATCCTGCCTTTATGCCGAATTCGACGGCAGACATAATGCCCACTATTCCTACAAACACCCACCAAGCAGCTCCTGTAGAGCCAGATCTTCTTGTGCAGAAGCCAGATCCATCTTCGATCACGCACCTATCAAACCTTGAGAGCACGGCGATCGCAGCAGAGAGTGAGCCAGAGCAGGATCAGGATGTGGAGGGACGACTGATGGACGACAATGCAGGGCATTCAGAACTGACAAACCTGCGCAATGCGCTGACCACTTCATTAGCCAGTCCTGGGGGCGTTGAGCTTGATGACAATCCATTGCATAATGGGATAGCGGATCATAATGGCGCCGAAGGGGAGAAAGCCGACTTCCCATCAGAGGGTCCTACGCCGCCGAACAAGCATCTAAGTACATTGTCATTTGCACGGACTGTGTCTGAAGACGTGAACTGGGGTGAAGACGATGATGTCGATTCAGAGTGGAATATCCAACGGACAGATACAGACCCATTCAAGATAATGCCGAAATCAGATCGGACAAACTCTTTTCCACAAGTCCCACCTGTCCACGCTGTGCCGACAAATTTCGAGCCTCTTCATAGCCAAGCCGAGGATATTCTGAATGAGGTCGAGAAACAGCCAAAAGACTTATTTGGAGATGACGAAAATGATGGCGAGGCAGATTTCTTTGCACAGGAACCTTCACGATTTGACGAGCCGGCTAACTTCCTGCTCGAGTCTAACGAGAATACGAGCATTGCAGAACTTGGGCCATCAGGATACACTCCAACATATGGTGGAGAGTTCTCAGAGTATAAGGAGCCTCGTTATGAGGAAGGACTGCCTCTGATTCAGTCGCTCCAGGAAAAGCAAATGGAGTTGCCGACGAATCGTGCTTTCTTGGATGATGCTGGTGGAGAAGAGGACGATTTCTTTGCTCAAGTCGGCAAGAATGACGAGAATTCTGGGGGTACTTTACCTGGACCGCCCTTCCTCGAGCGGAAGTCAACGATGCAGGCCATGGATTCGCTGCATTTTCAGCCTTACCAGCAAACTCACGATGACATACTCGAAGATGGAACTGTAGAGAGCTCTCAAAGCTCCCTAGATCGGTCTACTGGCGGCGGAATCGCGGTTTCAGCGAGCACCGTCTTGTCGCAGGTTTTTGGAGACCCAGAATCTCCCACACTTGATCAATCAGAGCAATCAGGTACTTTGGATCCAGAATCCGATCTTGCGGCGAAATGGAAAGCAGCGTTGGCTGGCGATGAATTTCTAGATGATGATGATGAATTGTTAGGGGATGATGAGCCATCTGCTCTCGATACCGCCAATCTATTTGGGAGCGATGATGAAGGATTCTTAGAAGATACCGAAGAGCCGAACGTATCTTCACAGGCCTTTCCACAAGTCACTAGTCCTCCCATTCCGACCCCTGTTAAAGCTCCGAACGGCCAAATGGTTGGGTTCGACGCTCTCACAGGGACAGCGCATTCCAACCGACCTGGTAGCAGCAGTAATCGATATATCCCGTCTAGTCAGACTAATACAGTGCCACCACTCAACAGTCAGTATGCATCATCTGGCCCCCTTTGGACAGACTTATCACGCTCCGTCACAACACCTGCCAGCACCTTTCCCGTCCTGCAACAACAACAGAGACCAGAATTACCAAAGGCGCAGAGCTTTGCGGATAAGTCGAAGGGCGGCTATGCCTCACCATATGATCTCCCCATGGAGGTTGTGAAGCCACGGAAACGACCCAGCATGCAGCATTTGGGTCACGGATATAGCACCACATCGACACCAGCAAATGTTCCCCCGCCACCCCCATCACAAGAAATAACCTCCAGTCGTTCTCCACCATCTACCAGTCATTCTTTTCAGCCGAGCCAACTTCCGCCACGGACTGTGCCAAATACCACACAACCTCCAAAAACCATCAGAAAGTCGACAAGCGCATTCTTTGAAGACTTGCCTATGTCATCTCGACCAAAGCCTGCCCCTCGGCCCTCGAGTAGTCTCAGCAATTCAGCACAGGGTCAATATAGCCCTCAAATCAGCCCTCACCCACAGTTCCCGGGGCCTCCAGCACAGACTTCTCACACCCGACCTGTTCAAAACCAAGGATTTCAGCCACCTCCTGGCCAAGGTCTCGTTGCTCCGGAACGTGTAAGCCCATTTTCACAACTTCCAACCACCCATACCGCTGTTTCAGTACGCCCCCCGTCTGCAAAATACTCTCCTGCCCCCCCTCCACAGCAGAGTTCAAACACCGCTCCACCACAAACAGCGCCATCCCGATACTCGCCTACACCACCCAATTCACGGCCTACCCTACCGTCAAATCAATCAGCTCCAGGACCCTCAGCACCACCACCCACTTTAGCTCACCAGCCTAGGACATCAAGCCCACTCGCTCATTTCGAAAGAAGCCAAGACCAGAGGTCATATGCCTCTCATATTGAAACCGTTAGTTTTGATCGCCGAAGTGGCTCTTCTGGATACGATTCGACGTTAAGACCAAATCATCTCCCGCCGACGCGAGAGGTTGATGAAAACGACGTGCATTCTGACGTACAACGCTACAGTGAAACTCAAAAGCAACTCCCATTACAGCCTACAACCTATGTCCCTCATGGAACTCATCCGGTCTCAAATACGCCACCCCCATCCCAAAGTCTTGCTTCTCGAATGGGAAATTCTCCACCAAACCGTGTTACCTCGAGCAGTCTTCTACAGCATCCAATCACTACCAGTCCGCCGTCATTCATACCACCTCAAAGGTCTCAAACTCAATCACCTAGTGCATTGCATGCTGGACCCAAATTAGAAATGAATGCATCTCATGGTTATCAAAGACCAGCATCTGTAGAAGTGCCATCTTCCCCACGAACAAATATAGGGATCTCTTCAGTGCCGTCTGCTATATCACGGCCAAGAGGGGTTTCCCAAGGTCTAAACTACATCGCCCCGGGCGATGGTAGAGAGAATGATCCAATGCAGAGATGGCGGGGCGCTCCCATCTTTGTATGGGGTGTTGGCGGCACTATAGTCACCTCATTTCCTACAGATGTGCCTCGCTATGGCATGAACCAGACAGCACCAATGATACTTCGTAGTCCAGGAGTGGTTAAGATTCGGAATATCAAGGATGCGGATCCTCTCCCAGAAAGACTGACGAGCTTTCCCGGGCCACTGAAAGGGAAGTCAAAGAAGAAAGAAGTCATATCATGGCTTACTTCCGGCATTGAAATGTTGGAGCACGGCGGTTCTTACTTGAGATCTCTTTCAAACTTGTCGCACGAGGATAAACGCACAGAGGAACGCATTCTGCTATGGAAAATCTTGCGAGTTTTCATAGAAAATGATGGCACTTTGGAAGGTACCTCAGCTGTCGAGAAGGCTGTGCGAGCAGTCCTTTCTCCTGAAGTCGATGACGATATCACGGGCACATCACCACTTTATGCTACAGGAGCCGAGTTGACTGGTATATCTCAAGCATCGATATCAACAACCAGAGCCGATCCTGTGGATCCTGCTGCAGTGGATCAACTGAGGAAGTACCTTCTTCGTGGCGAGCGAGAGAAGGCTGTCTGGGAAGCAGTCGATAAGCGATTGTGGGCGCATGCCATGCTTATTGCCAACACCGTTTCAAAAGACCTGTACAAGCAGGTCGCTCAAGAATTTGTGCAGAAGGAAGTCAAGAATATCGGTGATAATACTGAGTCTTTGGCTGCTCTTTACGAGATTTTCGCTGGAAACTTCGAGGAGAGTGTGGACGAGTTAGTGCCGCCCTCGGCTCGCGCAGGATTTCAATTGGTGAGTACCTCGAATGCCTCTGGGCCCTCAAAGGACGCTCTGGACGGTCTCGATAGATGGCGTGAGACTCTTGGACTCGTTCTGAGCAACAGAAGCACCGACGATAGCCAAGCACTGAACGCATTGGGCAAGCTCTTGGCAGGGTACGGCAGGGCAGAAGCGGCTCATATTTGCTTCCTCTTCGCAAGTTCCTACTCTGTCTTTGGGGGTATTGATGATCCGCAGGCAAGCATCGTGCTAGTAGGATCGGATCATCTTCGACAGCCGTATGAGTTCGACAAAGAAATGGAGCCGATTCTTCTCAGTGAAGTCTTCGAATATGGAACGTCACTTTCAAGTCCATCAAAAACCTTGTCGATCAGCCCCCATCTTTCGGTCTACAAGCTGCAGCATGCTACCATTTTAGCAGAATATGGATACCGTGAGAAGGCCTTACAATACTGCGAAGCCATCGCCTCATCAATTACGTCTCAGACTCGGAGGTCACCCTACCATCATGCTCTTCTTACCTCTGCCCTCGACGACCTTAGCAAACGTCTGAAACAATCACCTAAAGACGAATCGTCCTCCTGGATATCCAAACCGAGTATTGACAAGGTGTCAGGTTCCGTCTGGTCTACTTTCAACAAGTTTGTCGCTGGCGATGAACATGAATCTCTAGGTCAAGGCTCCGCGACCGGGAGTACAAATGACGTCGGCCCCTTCGCAAGAATTGCCAGGGGGACTCCGACGATTAGTCGATCTCCTTCAAACTCGGATCTTTATGGGTCACACAATGGTGCGATGAGCATTAATGGGGCTATCGCAGGTACAAAGACAGCCTCACGGTATGCTCCTGGAGCCGCATATACTCCTCCTACCCAGGAGCTCCAGTTGGGAACTTCGTTTGGCTCTCAGTCTCGAAGCTCATTTGAGGGAAGGTCGTCAGGGGAAGACCGCCGCGGACAATATGATCCTCAAAGACAAAATTCCGATTATCGACCAGATTCGCAGCCTTTGACGAACAATTTTATACCCCAAGTCCCATCCAGCTTCAGTCCCCAGCAATCATATACGCCTTATGGGAGTGAATCTCCTTACGCTGAGATCTCTTCACCTTATACCCCTCAACTTTTAACACCTCTCACTGAACAGCCGTCAAATGCCTTTTACTCATCGCCACAGCCATTACATAACTTCGATGGTCAGCAGCCTGCTTCTTCTTCTTATAGCCCCTCCGAAGTTTCCTATGCTCCTCAATCGTCAGGATATGAACCTCCAAGCAGTGGTGGTTACGAACCGCCAGCCTACTCGGGCTACGAGCCACCGTCATATCAACCGCCAGATATGAACGAAGAATTCGACTCACCTATCTCTACTCGTCCCAAGAAGACTGCCTTTATGGATGATGACGGGGATGATGTACCTACTTCTAAGGGTACAAATCTAGCCGAGAAGTCCAAAGCTGAAAAGGACCGTGACGCCGATGAAGCTTTCCGGAAAGCTGCCGAAGAAGATGGTTTGTTTCCCTATACCTTTTTCCTCTCTTCCGAGGCTAATAATGTCCCTAGCCGCGAAAGCTGTTGCCTCTGGTCAACCGGCCAAGAAAGGCTGGGGTCTCGGCGGTTGGTTCGGAGGTGGAGCGAAGAAGGAAGTTGACATATCTCAGCCAAATAAGCCCATTCGAGCCAAGCTCGGCGAAGCAAGCTCATTCGTATATGATCCGGACTTGAAGAGATGGATCAACAAGAAGGCTGGCGCCGAAAACACCCCAACGTCTTCTGCTACACCTCCCCCTCCCAGGGCTACTGGGCCACCTCGAAGTGTTAGCGGACCTCCAGGCGGACCTTCTGGTGAAAGCTTCACGTCTTCGCCTCGTCTAGAAGGTCCTCCACAACGTACAGTATCCAGGTCGTCTGATATGAATGGCACTTCCCCCGAAATAAGTAGCAGTGCACCGCCGCCGCTAGGAGGTGGTGGGTTAGCAGCGCCACCTACAATGAGTAGGAGTGTAAGTAATGGGAGCGCTGGACCCCCAAGTCGACCGGGGACAAGTATGAGCAATGCTAGTTCGATCGACGATCTTCTTGGGCCGCCGACTGCAGGAGGCAGGAAAGCAGCTGGGAAGAAGGCTAAGAAAGGACGGGGGTACGTTGATGTGATGGGTGAAAAAGCTGCCGGGGCTTGAGATGCATAGTTCAGGGGATGGTTGCAATGCAGTGTATATCTTGGAAAACAGCACATAATTACTGGTATTTACGATGCCCTTGAGGGTCGAGGCCGCTACAAGGCAGTGTATTATAGACGATTCGCAATGGTTGTAATTTGTATCATTTTTGTTACAATAATATAGATGCGCTTCGTTCTGAAGGGCAGTCTTTTCAAGGTTACAGGCTTAAAAATGGATTCCAATACTACCAATCCTCATAATTTTCGCTTCAATTTACCGTCAAATTGAATCTTTGGACAAGCGTTGAAAGCTGTCATACCCCTAACCCTGTTGCTTCGCTGCCCTACGGACGGACTTCTAAAGGGATGAAGTACGGGATGAAGTACATCGTGAGCAGACCTATGCATGAGATGTCAGTAAATTGGAGGATTTTAGTAGGATACTGGATCTATATTCGTCGCAAAATCCGAGAGGGTTCATACGCCAAATGGAACTGCCAATCTTATATTTCCGCGTAATTACGTTTTTCAGATGATGGGTGAGATCGAAGCCAATATACCCATGCCATTTGCTTGTGCAGTGTTGGCTAGATCGGATGGATGGATGATAAGAGAAGTGTGGTCTTCACCACCGGCTGATCTCTCAACGGTAAAGTTGGAGGAGTCTTTTCAAGCAACAGGCGTGAATTCAAGGTCACAAAGCCTTCCTTGGGTTTAGTATAAGCCCTTTGGCTAGATGCATTGAGCTCACTGATGCTGTTGGATGATTTCGATTCAATGGCCCGAAGTATCTTTTTTTGAGAACGAATGAACGAGATGGGGATGCTGACAAATCACAATTCAAGTCCAACAGGTCGATGAAAGCTACATGATATGACGAAATCTGGACCTGGCCTTTTCAATGTCATATTCCTGTATGAAAAATCTCGCAATGAGAAGCCAAGAAAGATGATCCATTTTGTAATGCTTGTTCAAGCCCGACGAAAGGGTATAAGAATGCTCCGCGCGATGCAAGAAAATGGAAACTCCAATCCATGATTAATAAAATCCCTCCAGTCCATCCATTACCCCTTCCTAAACAGCCTCTTCGTACCACCCACCCTATCCATCTCCCCAAAACTCTTCCTGTCTTTCTCTCTCGCCTCCTTTTTCTCCTTCTCCGCAGACGCCAATCTGACCTTCTCCTTCATGCTCTCCACCCATTCCTGATCCCTTTCGCTGATAGCAACTTTCTTTGCTTTCGGTCCTGCTAACCCCAAACCACCATCTTCTTCCGTCCATGATAGTCTTGAACTCGATCGGGCTTTCTCGGACGGTGGAGTCTCGAATTCTCTCCCTCGATTCGCCATCGCCATCGGCACCGGTGTGTTGGGAGTGCGGATATTCATGGTGCTAGAGTCGGTCTCGCCAACACTTCTTCGAGTTCTGCGGATATGAAGGCTGGACACAGGACGATCGAAGGCAGATCCTGGTCGAGAGATAGGACTTGATCGACCATTACTGCGGATCGTTCCAGTTGACAAGCCGGCACTTGCTGATGTAATTCTAGGCCGAATATCTTGTACTTCAACTTTATCGGAATCAATAGCTGAACGTCGGCCATGATGGCTTGCGTATTCCCGCAGATACTCGCCGAGATCTGCCCAGCCACCTCCAACTCTCACCATGACTCGCTCTCCATTCTCGCCGACAAGTCGGACAAACAATTTGATTGGTGCTTCGCCAGTACTTCTTGATAAATGATACAGTTTGATCTCTGGGTTACCATTTTGAGGTCGAGGGCGAGAGGTGCCTTTCCCGTAAGCTGGGGCGAGAGTAAAAGAGGGAGTTGGGGCTCGCATGCTAAGGGAGGAGTGGGATCGTAATGAAGGAGTAACAGAGCGACGGGCCTTAGCTGGGCGTAGAGTATCAGCCAGTGGAGATGGAGTCGTATCAGGCTCAGAAGTGAGACGAATACGAGCCGGAATTGATTCCAGGAGGGTCGAGATCTGAGCTTGAATTTGATCATCAGAGCTCTTCTTAGGACTTGACCAAAGAGATGCTTCCGATATGTCCAGACTGTCAAAAATTGGTGTATCAGGACCATCGGTGCGTGTCGAAGGAAAGTCCTGAGACTGCGATTCAGCTGGATTGAACAAATGCGATTTGGGAAGATGGAAAGAGCGACGAGGAGACATGGCTGGAATAGGGGGAGGCGAGGAGGACATGCTGCGATCAGTGGGAGCATCAACTCGTGATTGCACGCGACCTTTCGATGGTGATTCATCCTCAATCTCAGGGGAAAAGTCAGTCATCACCAACGGTGATAATGGACAACACGGAGTGAGTGGGGATGATAGCGTATCGCCAGATTGCCGGTACAGGACAGTTGAGGTTTCAGACGATGAGCTTGTAGGGCGCGGAATGTCCAATTTTCTGATAGGACTATTAATTCGTGCAATTGAGGTTTTCCGAGCAAGTTCTAGCTTAGGCACATGCTCAAGTTCAGACCCTTCCGACGATCTCGAGTGGATTTCCAGGCCACTGTCACTGCCAGTATCGGACTCCAAACCTTGTATAAGGGGTGGCCGGCTTGCAGGACTAGCACCGCTTTCGTCCAGTCGATCCGTACTGAAGTTTGCCAGTATGTTTGGAGGGTTTTCCGTGCCATCGAGACTAGAAAAGGGCTCTTCTGCTCTCTCAGCATCGGACAGAGGGTATTTAGAAATGTATGTTGATTGGCTAGATGCGGTATGCGCACTCTTGATTGGGGAAAGCATTGGGCGGAAGTATTCAGCAGGTTCCGCCTTTTGTATCTCTGGCGTTGCGTCTGATATTGAATATTCAGAGATATTAGAGACATTTGAAATATTCCTGTTGTGTGCTTTGATATCGGACATATCACCGGGGTCCGAAATCTCTGTACTGGCCTTGAGAGGAGGAGAGAGACGATGTTCATCATCAGGGGGAGACTCGATCATGATCCATTCTTGGTCAATTATTTCCCTCCGCGGAGACCGCAACGGTACAGGGGGCGTGTTACTTGCAAGTGAAAATGAGGCTGCATCCGTCGGTAAAGATGTCGGAGTAAAAGCCTCGGTAGGTATGTTTGGATACGAAGTTTTTGAACCTAGCAATTGAGTTGGTGGGGTTTGTTGCTGCGATTCGGAACACTGCTGAGGTACATTGCTGGACGTGGTTCGAGGCAAAATTTGGGCGTGCATAATACCGAATGTATCTCCAAAGTGAGTGAGCTTTGATGGGCTATCGGGAATTCCCTTATCACCATGGAGCAATACCCCATCCGGTGATCTGTTTGGAGAATAAACAGCGGTTGGTGTGACTGGAGCACGAGGGGTTGAAGGCGTTGGTGGAGAGCATACTCTAGTGGTTGGTGTTTCTGGACGTTGAGAAGTTGAAGGCCTTTGAGGAGTAGAATCGGCGATGGTGGTATTGCCACTGAGGGGCTTTGGTATGGAGTCTTCTAAAGCAAATCGGGAGACAGTCTGGGGCCTGAGCTGAGGAGGCTGGATGTCGTCGTTTCCATCAAAAGGAGCAAATCTTGAGATTGGGCTTATGGGAGAAGAATTATCAACGCATTGAGCCGAGGAAGCAATTGGCTGTTGATCGTGAGATGCAGTGGTAAGATTGGGGCGTTCTCCTTCTGCATGATTTGACAAGACGTTGTAAGCTGATCCATTGGCGTCCTCAAGCTCAGAAGGTGCTACTTTTGGCTGAAGATCGTCTTCATGCTCCGCGCCCTCGTGATTTCTGGACTGTAAATAGGCATCTGTAACAGCCGCCCCAACCCCAAGCACCACGGCAGAGGCAGGTATCATATCAGCCCCATCCTCTTGCTGTGACGATGGGGAAGTTAGGACTGTGTCGGCTGCAGAGACCTTTGGTTCTGAAGAAATTTTGTTCGGTTCTTCTTTTCCAAGTTCTACCACTTTTGAATCTTCTTCCTCTCTCTGAATCGGGGCTACGTCCTGCAGCTGTTTCATTCGCAAATAATCTTCTTGCTCCCGAGCCAGTTCTGTTTGCCTCGCAGTTTCAGCTGCCGCATCTTTTTCTAGCCTCGATCGTTCCATGTCCTCTCTCCGAAGTCTTTCAGCGTCCCGCCGAGCGTCGTCCTCGGCCCTCATTCGCCCTTCTGCGTCGTTTCGAGAAAGTTGGGCAGCTGCTTCCTGTTCAGACCTAATTCTTTCCTCCATCTCCAGTCGATCCTTTTCAGCTTCACGGTAAGCAAAATATTCTTCGGCCTTTTCTCCACCTTCTTCTTGGCTTCTGTGTGGCTCGGCCTGTCTCCCAGCTTCGGCAGCAGCTTCTTGGTCTAAGATTATTCCCTGCTTGTTCTTGACTTGAAATCTCTCAGCTTCCTGACTAGCAGCCTCTTTCTCCGCTAGAATTCTTTCTCGTTCTAGATTCCTAGAGACTTCAGCTTGTCGAGTTAATTCAGCAGCTACTTCCTGCTCGAAGCGCAACTTCTCCTCGGCTTCTTTTCGTTCTCCTTCCAGTCTTGCTGCTTTTTCTTCCTCCAGCTTTCGAGACACTTCAGCTTGTCGAGCTGCTTCAGCAGCTATTTCCTGCTCGAAGCGCAGCTTCTCTTCGGCTTCTTTCCGTTCTCCTTCCAGTCTTGCCGCTTTTTCTTCCTCCAGCTTTCGAGACACTTCAGCTTGTCGAGCTGCTTCCTCTTCCTCCAGTCGTAATCGTTCTTCTGTTTCCCTCTGCGCTTGCTCTGCTTGTAACCTGGCAGCCTCTCGGATCTCTTCTTCAGCTTTTATTCGATCCTCCTCCACCTTCCGGGCTTTGGCCATCTTTGACCATTCTCCTGCTCGAACTTTGCGATCACCTCGGACAACCCATTCGCCGTAGTCTCTCTCGATACTTTCCATCCTATCCAACCATGTTTCAGGCAGCGTATCCTCCCTACCTTCCAGTGTATCTAGCATATAATCCAGCTCCTTTCCCAGACTCGTGACTTTATCCTGCAGTGCATCCCGTATGAACTCGAAAGCCTTCCTGTCCAAGGTCTCGTCCTCTTGGCCTTTTATTGCATAGTCATCTCTCCCCGGGGTTCCAATCGCCTGCCAGCCCGAATTCAGTGCAGACTCCGCATCATCCAGAGCGTGCAGTAAAGAAGGAACTTTTCGTAAAACCAATAGCCTGACAGTCCAAAAATCAAGCAACCGCGTCAGTCGAGACAAATTCGGCAATGATTGTAATACTGTCGCAGTGACGACAGCTGTGAAGTCATCCATGCGCGTGTAGCTGGAGAAAATACTTGGCACTGGGGCATTTGAGCTAGAAGATGAGGGTCGAGACTTGGGCGAAAAGTGAGTATTCAAGACAGTACTTTTAATCTCCTCGACGTCCAGGTCGTCCATATCCTCATGTATGTCGTCTATCCGGTTCTCATAAAGTGCCACTTCCTCAGCCGGGAGACTGCCAATGTACTCCTCGTCCCCAGGACTTGTATCTCGTCGTCCGGTCCTTGCCGTGCGCTCATTTGTTGATATCCGACGCCTCTTCGCAGCTGGGACTTCAAAGCCCGCAGAACCTGCATCTGACGGCCATGGCCACGTAGAAAGCTCATCCACCCATTCTTGTATTTTCTTCGAGGCTAGGGTAGCTCGTATGCCAAAAGCTCGTTCGCTGGGAGTCGCAGCTTCCACGCTAGCTCGTAGTTTGCCGGATGGGTTGGTAAACGCTTCGAGGGTTGTTGTAGGAGATAGATCGGTCAGGATATCGTCTGTTATGCGCTGCCGTGTTGGAGAACGTGTGGGAGATAGGGAGGCAACCCGCTTATGCGCTCTTACGAAGAGCTCTGGGGGATTGATGCGTGGTGGATCCATAGCTGAAGTTCCAGAGCTCATTGTTAATATTGAAGTGCGCCCTAGACATACGACAAATTGCCTAGAGGAAATGATAGAGGAACAGCAGCAACATATTCTTCGAGGTAACGAGAATCGCTAGAGGTCGTTCGGGCGGTCTCTTTCACAGCGACTTGGTTTCATCGTCGGGAACTTGCAGCATGGTGATTCGAATTCTAAGACACAAAGGACGTCAAACAGACCAACTCTTGGATGGGGAATAGAGAATAAAAGAGTGACAAAGAGTGTAATAGGACGAGACAGATGTAAATAAACTGTTGCACGGTCGTTGACGACGGCTGAGGATGTCTTGCAGGTTGGCAAGATTCGCTTCCTAAAGCCGATCTGTCAAGCATCGAACCACGCCCGCGCTATGCATGACAGGGGTTTGAGAAGCCAATTGGAGGATGATGAGTGTATGGGAAACTGTTTTTCCATTGAAATGAGGAAATTGGAACTGGAAAGTGTCCGACTAATGAAGCTATTCCCATGATTTTCCTGCCCGCGTAGTCAGGACTCCTTTCGTCTGATCCCGCTTTCGTTCCTGAATTGAAAGTTCTGGACTTAATGCCATCCCTGACTAGAGCCACCAATCAAAATGTCTACAGTAAGCTGCGAGATCGCAGCAAAACAAAACCTGGGGAAACATTTCTCTCTTCCGCAATCAACAAAGACCAGTTGTGCGTCAATGGGTGAGAAATGATACCAGTGAGTATAGTATATCATCCTTCATGACAGCCCCCGTCTAATTCATTATCAGCAACGAATCGGTCAAGGTCTGCGGACCAGACCCTCACGCAACCTTCTTCCCCTTCGCCAATTTCGTTCGAACCTAAGAGCCTACACATCTACAGCACAAAGATTCCAAGATGTCTTCCACTCCTCAACATCCTCCTCTACCGACTCATCTACAATTCTCTCCTCCCTCAAATCCTCCTCCCCGTCATCACCTCAAACCTTGACCGAGAAGATCGTCCAACGGTACTCCTTGGGGCTACCAAAAGACAAATTTGTAAAATCTGGCGATTATGTCACACTCTCACCACACCACTGCATGACACACGACAACTCCTGGCCTGTTGCTATGAAATTCATGTCAATTGGGGCTTCCAAAATCCATGATCCAGCGCAGATTGTTATGACCCTGGATCATGATGTACAGAACAAATCTGAAACCAACCTCAAGAAATACCGACAGATCGAAGAATTCGCACAGAAGCAAGGCGTAGATTTCTATCCTGCTGGACGAGGGATTGGGCATCAGATTATGGTGGAGGAAGGATACGCGTGGCCTGGGACAATGACGGTCGCCAGTGATTCGCACTCGAACATGTATGGAGGAGTAGGATGCTTAGGAACGGCCATGGTTAGAACTGATGCTGCTAGTATCTGGGCGACGGGGAAGACATGGTGGCAGATTCCACCCATTGCAAAAGTCACATTTACAGGCGTCATGCCGAAAGGCGTAACGGGAAAGGATGTCATCGTGGCTTTGTGCGGCTTATTCAACAACGACGAGGTGCTCAATCATGCCATTGAGTTTACAGGGTCAGAACAGACGATGCGGTCATTGCCCGTAGATGACAGACTGGCGATCGCGAATATGACTACAGAATGGGGTGCTTTGACAGGATTGTTCCCAATTGATGCAATTCTACAAGCTTGGTTGAGGGCAAAGGCTACTACATCAGCACTCTTTGACGTATCCAACCCAGCGGAATCTCGTTTCACGCATGCGCGGATCGACGACTTAGTCGCGAATCAACTCACTGCAGACAAAGGAGCCAAATACACCAAATCACTCTACCTGAATCTATCAACTCTCTCGCCCTACGTCTCAGGCCCCAACTCCGTCAAAGTCGCAACGCCTCTTCGCCATCTCGAAGCGAAGAACATAAAACTCAACAAAGCCTACCTCGTATCCTGCACCAACTCGCGCGCCTCGGATCTCGCGGCCGCAGCAAAAGTATTCAAAGATGCATCCGCAGAAGGAAAACCAGCTAAGATCGCGGATGGAGTGGAATTCTACGTCGCTGCTGCGTCAATGCCCGAACAATATGCCGCTGAAGAAGCAGGTGATTGGCAGGTTCTCCTGGCAGCCGGGGCGAAACCTCTTCCAGCTGGCTGTGGACCTTGCATTGGACTTGGTACGGGATTGCTGGAACCTGGCGAGGTGGGAATTTCTGCTAGTAACAGGAATTTCAAGGGACGTATGGGCTCACCAGATGCAAAAGCTTACCTTGCAAGTCCAGAAGTCGTAGCTGCGTCTGCACTGAAAGGGGAGATTGCCGGGCCAGGATGGTACGAGAAGCCTGTCGGAGTTGAGAAGGTGGTTTTGGGCGAGGGGAATGGTAACGCCGAAGAAGATAAAGCTATAAGCATTGAAGAAGCTCTCGACAAGATCATTTCACAGGCCGATTCAATAATCGAGGGGGCTGAGAAGGGGTTATTTGGCGAGGAAACATCTACCCCTAAGGCGGAAGAAGACGCTGAACTGACCGCCATCCTACCTGGATTCCCGGAGAAAGTCGAGGGCGAGATTGTATTCTGCGACGCAGATAACATCAACACGGACGGTATCTACCCTGGAAAATACACCTACCAAGACAATGTCTCCGTGTCCAAAATGGCAGAAGTCTGTATGGAGAACTACGATCCCTCATTCGGGTCCATCGCGAAAGAGGGCGATATTCTCGTCTCAGGGTTCAATTTCGGATGCGGGAGTTCGAGAGAGCAGGCTGCGACAGCGATTTTGGCGAAGAAGATCCCGATGGTTGTTGCGGGCAGCTTTGGAAACATCTTCTCAAGAAATAGTATCAACAATGCTTTGATGGGAGTGGAAGTTCCAAGGTTGGTTGAGAGATTGAGGGAGACGTTCGCCTCGAAGAACGTCAAAGAAGACAGTGCTGTGAAAGAGCCGGGAGAGAGCAAGGAATCCCTTGACTCGCCGCCGCCGGCACAGCAATCGCGGCCAAAGGAGGAAAAGATCTTGACACGAAGGACGGGCTGGACATTCGTGTGGGATGTGAAGCGGAGCAAAGTGATTATCACTGAAGGCAAGGGAGGCGAGACCTGGAGTCAGAAGGTGGGAGAGTTACCGCCTAACGTTCAAGAGATTATTGCTCGTGGAGGACTGGAGAAGTGGGTGAAAGGTGAGATCGGAGGTGTGTAATGATATGTAAAGTTGAAACCAAACGTTGTTTCTCCCGACTCGGAACCAACCTTGATATCCGTTCGTGAGAAGAGAAATATTGTATTTCTTTCCACGAGATCAGAACAGGGGTGCTTTCGTGATAGCCTACCGTGACGCTTTATACGAAGACCCTCAATCTCATTCAGCTGCAGGACGTATTGTAGGAGCTCGCCCAAATGATAACCGACAGTATGTACGAAGTAGCGTCGACTCGTCGTCGCCCACTCTTGCACGCACATTCCATTCCTCGCCGTCCAAGTTCCCATCCATCGAAGTCCCCGTCCCTCCCTCCAATCGCTCTCTCCCCCGTCGCCGCCCAAGCCATCTGGAATCTCACGTCGCCGACGGATCGCGTTCATCCGGTCTATCACCCTCCCGTACGCCTCTTGCCCCATTCGGTGTCGACGGCTGGGATGATGCAAATCCGAGATCTCTGATTGGACTGCTGCAAAGGCGGGACGTCGATTCGAGCGAAAGGGGTTTAGGCTTCTCCGCGATATAGTAGATGTAGCATGTTACGGACACCGATGACGATGTGGATCGGCTCGTTTGGGCTTAGAGCGCTAGGGGTATGTAGGGGTTCTGGACGATCTGGATCTTGATGTGAGATGCGAGGGAAGTCAATGGCTGGGAAGAGAATTACTGTTTGGGTCATGGATATCTGTCTTGAGGGACCTTGGTATCGCCAGTATGACAGTGATAGGAACAAGAACAATAATAGAAGACAGATATCTTGTCTCCGTCACTGCCAGAGCGTATCACCAATTCAGAAGTTTCAGACAAAGAGCAACAGCAGCGGCATCTTCTAGACTAAGCTTTGGAATGGAGATTGGGCAGGGCAAGCCTTCCAACGCCAGCTCTAACCACCGTTGTTGACGCTGCAAATTTCCTTTAGCTTCACCGGGAGAATGCGAGGGCCCAAGGGCAGACGATCCAATAATGGCTTCTTGATTCGACATATCATCAACTAGAGGACGAACTTTCCTTCTTCCAGCCCACCAGCTGCTCAACATCTACAGCTACGGAACAAGCGTGGTCTCTAGTCCACCACGCGACTCGCAGCCCAAGAGCTCCATCCTTGTGAGATACAGCTTCGGGTGGTTGGCTTCCCGACTCAGCGCCAGGAACAGGATCCCCCAATGCCTTCGATTGAGGGAAATCGAGAATATCCAGCGAATCATGAGCGGTCTGTTACTAAGTGATGGATATCCTCACTTCTTTGGTCAGGAGCTAGAAAGAAGGTTATCTATCCAACGCCGCAACGGTGGCTCCCCTGTACATGTACACTGGCCTTGTCCTCTTGCGGACGGACTCCATTCTAATCATCCATGGCTTCTAACCATCCAAGGGCTTCGTAGAGTTCGTGCTCCTCCTACGCCAATGAGGAAAGGACCACCCCCTTTTGTCTGTTGCCGTTTCCCTTCTCTGCTCATAAACTCCTTCCCTCCCTTTGTTACTCTCTTGGCTCTTATCCCTCCTCCGTTACCCATCATCAAACAACTTCAATCTCCAGGTTCAGTTGTTTTGCTCCAATAGCAACAGCAAATACATTCTTCATCAGCTTGATTCTCCATTCCACCACCATCATGCTTCTTAAGTCTCTCGCCGTCGTGGCCACTGCTGGCCTTGCTGTCGCTCAACGTCCCACGAACACCTCCATCTGCGACTACTACACCACAGCTCTCCTCAAGAACAACACCGCTGCCAATCAGCTGGCCTTGCTCACCCTCGTCGTCAACACTGCGGTCATCGGCAACTGTACGTCTCCATTCTGTGTCTCAATTCAATAGCTGGTGCCTTGTTGACTGACACTTCGCAGACACTCCAGTTACGGTCGGAACCGGCGTCCCAGGTATCCTCGCAAAGGGCGAGGTCAACGGCACCGAGGTCAATCTTCTTCCATTCTTCACCGGTGCACTTGCATCCTCAAATCGTGGCGGTGCGTTGGGAGTGTCTGTCAACTTCCTTGACGATGGTGGAGCTGCTCCTCTCATGAAGAACCTGCCATCTAACACGAATAGCTCTGCTCAATAGTAAGAAATGTCTTCTTCTACGCGAACACCCTCTGACATACCACAGCCTCCTCTTGACTCACTTGTACCAATACTTTGGTGTTCTCCTCGGCTGCTCCTTGCAAGGAGGTGCCGACTACCCTGGTTACGAGGGCCATGCGTCCCTGTACGAGGTTCACAAGTAAGTCTCTTCCATCCCGAGAACCTGTGTCCTGCTAACAATGACAGGTTTATGGATCTCTCCTACGCCGACGTCACTTACTTCATCTCTCAAGTCGCTGCCTCGGCTGCTTCCTTTGGTGTCGCGACAGATGATCTCACTATTGTCGGAACTGCCTTGAACTCTGCCTTCAATGTCCGCTGCGCTCCTCCCACCACTATCATCATGTCCCAAGGTGCTCAACTCAACAGCATCTGCATTGATGACACTTGCCCACTCGCACCCAACGCTACTTGCGCCTCTTACAATGCCACAATAGAGCCTGCTGCGTCCAACAGTACCACGACGAATGCTACAGCAACTTCCTCCGGATCTAGCAGCACGACTCCTACTGGGTCTAGTCCGCCTACCGCCACCACTGGTGCTGCAGCGACCATTGGCATGAGCCTCGCTGCCATCGCAGCCGGTCTTTTCGTAGCTTTCTTGTAGGAAGGGAATCTGTGACGGGAGTAACACTTGTACATATTTAACTTTTGGAGCCGGATACCCCGATGTTTTTGACGGGGATCTCGACGAGGCGATTACTATGACATGCTTGTATCACTGCCGGAAATTCATTCCTGGCATCTTTAAACACAAAATATGAGAACGTAATGGTAATCCTCTTGGTCAACTTGAGTGTGCTTCATTCGTGCAAAGAGTTGGGGACGAAGATGAAGAAGATGGAGATGAAGTGGTCGAGCCAAGCAAAGTGGATCTCAGCTCGGACCATGATCTGCGCCGCCGAGATCGCAAAGCTTCTTTCATCTACACCTATTCTCTCTGTTCGGGCGACACATAAGGTAACTGCCTCTATTATATATCAAAAGACGAGATTCTTGGCCATAACCGCATATCTGTCAAATATCGAGAATATCAAGAGTCTGCATCAACTATCGCAGAAGGCAGAGCAAGAACATGTGCACCGACATTCCCATCCGAGATTCCCATCCGAGAAGCTGAAGGTGTGAATTAGGAAGGAGCAGGGATTCAACATGCACTGACTCGGTCGTTCCGTTGGGGCAACTTAGATAGTTTCTGAAGGGTTAGAATAGGACGCTTGGGTGTGAGTGCTTGATTGAGAGATAGATAGCGATATTAATTAGTAGAGGCTGATTCGGAGGCTTCTCAATAGTTCGGAATCTCTGTGTGGTAGGTTCTCTTCTCATTTCTTTTCGCTTTTCACGACTCGGCATCTTTTACTTCTTCAGATTGCAAGCTGCAATAGAATTGAGTGTTTATCACTTGTCCCTTAGGTTCACGGCTATGATTCACTTACTTTTTTACACCGGAGAACGGCGAGTTTCGAAGGCTTCTTGGATTAGTAGTACTGGTTATTGCCTTGTATAATAAATCTCGGTTTTATCTTCGAAACTTAAACTTGACCTCGATGTCAAACTACTCGAGAGATGAACTATGTCTGACTTCCTTGACGCGGACACCGGTAAGTGAAGACTCTGGGAACGATCGATGGCATAACGGGAAGCTCTACAAGCAAGCTGTTGAGTCGATCAACAATATACGTACCATTATCCTCAAACTAAGCCATCTATTTCGTTATCTCACAAGCACACTCAAACAAGTTAAACAATCTTCCATCTTATCTTACCTTCTCCTCCCAGAAGACCAAATGTCATGTCTCTCCAACCTCCCTTTCCTCCTCAATCTCCTCCTCTCCTCCTCATACCGCGGCTGCACAACCTCATACCTCCCCTCCCTCCCCCTATCCCTCTCAAAATACCTATAAGCCCCAGGATAATAACTCGAATTTGTCCAAGCCGCCCTCCTCTCGCGCTCCCTCCGTCTCACCTCATCCAGAACCTCAAGCCGCTCTCTACTAACCAACCTCTCGCTCTCCCAATCCAGCACCAAATCCGCTGGCTTCCAGTCGTTGAGCAGCATGTGCAGCGGGACTTCCGCGCCTTGGTAGAGCCCGACTTTTTGGCTCTTGTGCGCGGACCGGTACATGGGGTAGAATTTCCTGTTCGTGAGACCCAGGCACGCGGAGGATACGGGGTCGAGGTTGTCGAAGATCGAGAGGTGGAGTTCGGGGGGGAGATTGCTGAGGTAGGGTCCTGAGCGGTCTTTAGAGAAGGTTAGTTGGAGTATGTTGGGAGGGTAGGATTGGGATGTACTGTAGTCGTAATATTTTGAATGCTCTGGCTCTCGCTCTTCATACTGGTTACGGAGTGGTCGAGCGGCTCTCTTTGAGCGGCGGAGCCGATGACTTTTCTTTGACCAGAACATTTGTATAAAGTTGAGATAGATGGATCAAGCAGATTCAGAGTTCAGATCTGAGATGCAAAATGCAGGGAGCTGTCGAAGAAAGGAAGCCTTTGGGTAGGTGATTGGGTAGGGTATTCAAACGTTCAAAGAAAATCAATCTATCATCTTTTTTCTCCCGAGTCTTAGAAGCCTTTATTAACACTCCAATTAGATGGCATTTAGAGAAGATTATTGCAGAGTGACTACTGAGTATGATGAGGTCGTTCGCATGAAGTCTCGGATCGCTACTCTGCCCTTGATCTGGAATATACGTACTATTTCGGGACCTCCAAACCGACACATGATGCCAGTCACTACCAGAACTTCTACAATCTCGTAAAATTCCAGTACAAGAAGTAAGCACCAGCCCCGTTCCCGCAAAGAGTGCCTCCTAAAGAAAGACATCCTCGACTTTCAGGCTGTCGGCAGCTTCGATATTGTGACCAACGCCAGCCTTGTGATAAGCCTCGAACTCCTGCCAAATGACTTGTATGATATCACTGGTGGTCTTTGGCCGTTTGGTGTTGGAGCCAGTCATCAGCTGCTTCAGCCTCGTGACAGCTTTAGCTAGTTCCCCTCCTGACCTCGCTCGTGACCTCCACGTGACATTCGAAGAAACGAAATCTTCTAGTCGGAACTCCTTGAGCTACTCCTCTTTGATAGACTAGGTTCATAGTTGGTCAGGCCAGATGCTCAAGGGATGACCACATGCACTGTAGGTATGTGTGTTAGACTACCTGCCTCTTCGTACAAAATTATCTCTGTGCTCGCTTAGCCCCTATTGTTGCGTTACCTATTGTACATAGCAAGTAACAAATTGACAAGTAGACAAACCGATAACTAGAAAACGAGGAAACTAGATCAATAGGCAAATAGGTAAATAGACAGTTTGACAAATCGACAAACAGTCAAATGGTAAATACACAAATGCACAATAGAACCCAAGGTATAATAGCTTCTTTCCTATTGTAAGAGAGAAATATACACACAACAATACAACCGAATACACATCAGAACCCAACGCATAATAGAACTTCTTTCCTATTGTCAGGAAGATATATATACACACAGTTTCTCCACCACTTTCCATATTTCTCTCGTCGCCATTACCACAATTCACAAAGAACACTTCCAAGTTCCAACCTTACTTCCAACCTTGGGTTCGATTCCCAAACATTAAACAACAACAACCACACCAAACTGTAAGTCGATCCACCCCTGTTCCAGCATTCAATAGCTAACAGTGCAGCAGACCAAACCATCACACCATCAACGAGATGGCCCCCATCACACGGAGAATGTTCCGAGCAGCCATCGCTGCCGGAAACCCACTGCCGGAGCTCCTCGCGGGGCTCCCGTACGTCCGACGACATAGGACACCAAGACACCGGGACGCCCGAGGCCGGTTCCTCAGCAGAGCCGCCGCAGCCGCAGCCGACGACGCCGCCCTCCGAGCCCGAGTGCAAGCTGAGGCGCAAGCCGAGGCCCAGGCTCGGCGTAAGGAGGAGGCGAGGAGGGAGGAGGAGAGGGGAGGGGGTGCGGTGGTGATCAAGAGGGAGGTGGGGGAGGAGGAGGAGGACCTCTATGGGGTGAGCGACTAGGGGGGTTAGACGGACGTGCTTTTGGGGAGGAGTTGGGGGATTGGGGAGTTAGATATTAGATGAACCATTGGTTCCGTCACTAGACGGAGAGAATTCAGAGAAGTCACCATGCATCACGTTCATCCATCACCTGATTGACTTCTTAAAGGCTTGATGAAATTCCATGTAGTGATTCTATGATCATACTTATAAAGTGGCAAGCAGCTTACTATGCCTTGCTAATACCAATGAATGCGGAAACTTAGTTGGAATGTGCAATAGCGCTGAACAGCATACCCAGACGCCAACTCCAATGCAATTCCCAAAATGCATGCCTATCTCATCAATTCATCTCGTGCTCTCTCGTCGAAATCTAAGTCGGCTAATGTCTGTACTGGATTTGTTGTTCCAGATCCAGAATGGTTGCCTTTTGTTCCGAGGTGTCGATGGATAGATCGACGTCATGATCAGACGTCAAACAGCTTCGTCCTGCTCTCTAGCGAATGTTTGATTGCTAAACACGCATCAGCGAACCTTTTCTGTGCTCAAGGCAGGATTACTTACCATCGCAGCTGTCCTTCGCATCACCAAACAGCATCTTAGTGCTAGGCATGTAAAACATCGGATTCGGCACATCTGCATACCCACTCGCCATTCCACGCTTCATCACAATAGTCTGCTTGCTCTTCCATGCATGTAAGACTGGCATTCCTGCGATGCTGGAACCGGGCTCGAGAGCGATAGGGTTGACTGTGTCATTTGCACCAATTACGAGTGTCACGTCTGTGTCGGAGAAGTCGTCGTTGATTTCGTCCATTTCGAGAACGACTGAACGTGAGTCAGTTGGAAGGTCGAAGGATAGAGGAAAGGAAAACTCACTATCGTATGGCACGCTAGCCTCAGCTAGAAGTACGTTGCATTGCCCAGGCATGCGTCCAGCTACGGGATGAATTGCAAAGCGGACGTTAACTCCTTTGCTTCGTAGCATCTTCACAATTTCGCTGATAGCGTATTGTGCTTTTGCGACGGCCATTCCGTATCCAACGACAATTATCACGGATTCAGCCGTAGCCAGTGCATCGGAAGTTTCTTCCACGTTAGTTTTAGTTATGCTTCCTTCGATTTTGTAATCGCTGTCTGCCACGGGGGCAATACCACCGAAGAGCACGTTCGTCAGAGATCGATTCATCGCGACGCACTAGTAGGTATCGGTCAAAAAGATGGCAAAAGGATGGATATAGAGGAAGTAACTTACCATAATGTACGAAAGAATAGAGCCACTAACACCAATGAGCGCACCAACTGAGGTTAGTAGCGGATTGTCCAACATAAATCCCTCGGCAACTAGGGCAAATCCTGAATAAGCATTCAAGACTGTGATTACCACAGGCATATCGGCACCGCCGATGGCCGCAGTGGTAGTGTAGCCCTTCAAAAAGCTCAATACTGTGTTGCCGGCGAGACAGCAAGCAGCGATGATTGGGGAACCAGGCGCCATGGCGAGGAAAGTACCCATTGTCGCAATATTGAGGCCAAGTAGAGAAGAATTGACTAGATGTCGAGGACCTGGGATCCTGATCGGCTTCGAAGACATGCGGCCTGCTAGCTTCAGGAACGCAACAATAGATCCAGTAAACGTAACACCACCTACATATATCAGCTGAGAAGGGATCAGATTATTGGGGATACCGACCAATCAAAACTCCCAAATACCCAGTAACAAGATGCAAAGTCGAGATATCACCTAGGTGTGCCATCACACTTCCAATACTGGTCAAGACGGCAGCAAGACCAACAACGGAGTGCAGAGCAGCGACAGTTTGCGGAAGATCTGTCGCAGTGGTTCGGCGGCCAATCAGGAGTCCAAGAATACTGCCTATTCCAGCCACTCCCGCAAACTGTATCAAGACCTCTGGAGGGAACCCAACAGCACCCAGGGATGCAAGGATGCCTGAGCTAACTCCCAAAATTCCCAGAACATTACCCTGGCGAGCAGTTGCTTGTGATGCCAGGCCACTTAAAGAGCCAATGCATAAAAGACTACTAGCTAGGTAGCCAGCTTGAACTAGACCTGCCATGCCTGTGCTCGCAGCAGCCAGGTATCCGCCTCCAAATAGAACACCGGGGATGGCATAGAGCCATGGATACTCAGGAGGGTCGGTTGGGCCTGGAAGCAACTTTTGTCAGCATTAAACCGAATCTCCCAGGGAATACGTACGCTTGAACATATCCAGCATGCGCTTTGTGATAACGAATCCACCAGAAACGTTCACGAAAGCTAGCAGAACCGAAAGCGATCCGAGCAGTTGAGGGAATGTATGCGGCAGAAGTCCCCCTCCCATGATAAAGAATCCACCCACTCCAACCATCCCTAGGATACTGTCAATAAGATCTCACAAGATGATTGTAGTATGCCCACCTGAAATCGCATTCGTTACACTCATGAGAGGAGAATGGAGAGCAGGAGTAACACCCCAGACAGTCCGATAACCAATAAGCCCAGCAAGAGCAAAAGTAAACACGTTGCCCATAAAAATGGGTCCCGTCGCCTTTCCGAGAGCCAGTGCAAGCCCCATACCTCCAGAGACAGTAGCCACTTCGCGAGATGTTTTCTGCCAGGGAGTAAGAGCAACCACATCGGCTGCTTTATCTGCAATTGCGGCTGGGCGAGTTGGTGGTGGTGGGGGTGCAGGTCGCGGAGCTGTGGGAACAATGTCTCCTTTATAGGTCACGATGGACCCTCGAACGACCTCGTCCTTTAGATCCACGCCGAACTTATTCTCCTCGGGCGTCATTGAGAGGAGGAACTTAGTGATGTTGTTCGAGTAGAGGGTAGAAGATTGGGTTGGCAATCGGGAAGGTAAATCAGTATATCCTAGACAGGTTAATATCATTTGGACTAATATATCCCAATGATCAGACGAACCAATTATTTTGACTCCATGATAGTCAATGAGCTTTCCAGGGGCGGTTGCGACACAATTGCCTCCGGCTTCAGCAGCAAGGTCAACGATTACTGATCCAGGCTTCATGGCAGCTATCATCTTAGGTTCACAATTAGATCATGGTCGGGTGGCTGTATCATCTCTCAGCTTACCTCCTCTGTAATCAATTTTGGGGCTGGTCTTCCAGGAATGAGGGCTGTGGTAATCACAATGTCTACGTCCCGGCATTGCTCCATGAAGAGTTTCATTTCGGCTTCGATGAATTCTTTTGACATCTCTTTTCCGTACCCACCAGTGCCTGATCCATCTTCTTGGATATCAACTTCAATGAACTCGGCACCGAGAGATTGTACTTGTTCTCGAGCTGCAGATCTTGTGTCGAAGCCTCTAACAATGGCTCCCATGCGGTGGGCCTAAAATGGGGCACTAAGTCCAGTGCAAAAATATAAAGGAAGATGGCACTTACAGTAGCAATTGCACTGAGACCTGCCACTCCTGCTCCGATGACCAGAACCTTGCAAGGAGGAATCTGATATATTGTTGGCGGTAGACTATGAGAATTTGTGATGGAAACATACCTTGCTGAATGAGCGAATTAGCTATGATTCGGCCAGAGAATAAGAGCATGCTTACCCAGCTGCAGTGACCTGACCGGTCAGAAATCTGCCAAAATTGTTGGAGGCTTCTAAAACGGCTTTGTACCCAGCTATATTCGCCATTGAACTAGAATCCGTGAGCCCTCCGCCGCCGAGCCGGGCTTTCAAACCTACCTTAGAGCATCAAAGGTCTGCGCTCTCGATATGCGTGGGATCATATCCATAGCAAAAGATGTAGTGCCTCTCGATGCCAATTTCTCTACAACCTTCTTATTCTGCAGCGGGTATAAGAACGAAATAAGTGTAGCGCCCTCCCTCAACTGATCCACCTCGCTGATCTGCCCCTCAAAGCTCGGCGCTCGAACTTTCATAATGATGTCGCTCTCAGTCCAGACAGTTTTCGCTTCTCCCAACGTCACTCCGGCTTTTTCGTAGGCCTGATCCGTAAACTGCGCTTCAGCACCAGCCCCACGTTCCACGAGCACGCGAGCAAAACCTTTCTTGAGTAAAAGGGCTGCATTCTGAGGTGTGATTGCAACGCGTCTTTCATTGGGGTATGTTTCGCGTACGACTCCAATCGTAAGGCTCGAGAAGGAGGTCGAGTTGACAGGCGCGACGAATTCGGATGGGGAGTCAGAAGGGACTGGATAGGAGATTGTGGCGTGTCTAGCAACAGTGGTGAGAGCTGTAACCTTGGGCCACCACAGTTGTTTGCGTGATGCATCCCACCTCCGCGCTGGCTGGTAGAATTGTCGTATATGACGGGCTGTCCAGGATCGATCAAATTAGTACATAGCCTCTTGAAGTCGAGATGTCTGGGTTGAGAATCAACGTACCGAGGAATGCGAGGCTTGAGGGCTTTGATACCACAGGTTTCATGCCGGCTCGACATTGCAGAAGCGTCGGCCGCATCTGCGAGGAGCGTATCATGGTTCGAGTGTGCGTTGATCGTCAACGGCTGTGACCAGAGAGAAAGTTGTCATCTGCAAGATGCAAGACGGAACACTCGTGGTCATTGACCATGAACGAGTCAAGCACGAGGGATTCGCAGTTGTAGAATAATGAACAAGTCAATTTCATGGATAAGCGCTCAGAACCCAAGGGGACACGAGTCCATTAGTAGTGTTCATGTAGTGTCGGTGCCTCGCGTTTAGTACGGCCGCGGCTGGGGGGTAGCCTCCTGTCCAACATGGGGATGGGAACTTCTCCATTCGTGGGGTGAATAGCCGTGTGGGGTTGACGCGGGGAAAGTCGAGCGAGCTTCCGTTTTGGACGGACGAAAAGGGAGGGATTGGATATTGCGGGAGAGATATGATTTATATCCATCCATATCCATTCATCTCATTAACGGTGCAAGACAGAGCAGAGAACAAGGCTCTTTGTGGAACATCCGCCGCTACTAGATATAATGATGATGTTACGTTTGCTGGCTCTTTGGTAAAAGGATGCGGCGTTATTCCCTCTCCGTGCAGCCTTTGGAGAGTGGGAGACCGTCGTGATTGGTGTTTCACTTGAGTTTGAGGGCGAGTGAGTGGTCACATATGCAAGCCATGCGGTTCCCGCTGAAAACTGCGAGAAACGGTGGTGAATCCCCCAGCCTTGTCCTTCAAACTCACCTGATATGTATCATGTGATACAGCCCCCTTTCTACCTTTCGCTTGGCAGAGTTGCGGGTAGAGAAAGGTCGTGGTGCGGGGTTGACTCAGGCTACGATCCTGCCATGAATGAGCACAGGCCATATCGGCTGGAAGGTATATATATAGGTCAGGGCAGCCTTCTTCACGGCTTCTGCTCATTCTATCAACAGCCCTCATCCACCTTCATTACTCCCGATCTCCGCAAGTCTGGTGCTTTTTGATGTAGAGATCTCTGATGAGGACGAGTGTAAGAAATGCTTTCCCGCATTTACCTTCGGCAATATTTCGATGTTTGTTAATCCGCTCGTAAGTCTTGGGGGTATTACGGCGTTGGTTTTTAAGGTCTGCTTGCAGCGGTTGGTAATGGACTTTCTAGGTCCGTCAATGTACAATCCACAAAGCAGAAAGAAAGAGACAAAGGATCGACAAATCATGAAGCTGACGGAAATAAACCGGAGTCAAGCAGTTGAAAAGGCTGAGTCGAAGAAGCTGGTCAGAAAGGGAAACTAATCGTACTCGCTGCTCACAGACTAACTTCACGACCTTCAAGCGAACGTGGTGGACGAGAACAGTCAGCTTGAAGAAGCAATTGTGGTTCAGGACGAGCTCCAGATGCAGCAAACAGAGAACGCAGACCTGACCAATGATGTCGACACTTCCATCCTCAACCCTTGGACAACCAACAAGGCGATCTTGTGACTACGCAGGCTGCCTACAACGCGAGAGTGGGGGATTACAAGACACTCTGAGAAGGCTGTATGAGAGCGAGACACCAATAATTCAGACTTTACTAAATCTGAAGGTCCGGTCAAAGGATAAGCTATCCCAGAGAGATATTGCTGGGTGGTGGGATGACTTGAGAAAGCTGGTGGCCAAGAAGAATATCGAGATTGAGGAGGTAGCCGGAGATAACGAGAGGTTCATAAACGATTCGGACACTAAGATCGGGGAGTTGCATCGCCCCACGAATTTTCTGGAGACTGATGTTTTTATGGTTTGCGTATGTATGGAACTCAGAACCATCTTGAGGCATATTCTATACAACGCACTCACAGACTCAAGATGTTTGACATACAGAGTTAGGAAAACGCACTGCTTAGACGAGCTCTGTACAGCTCGTACTAGGATCATTCAAGCATTCTGAACGATGCGGACAGATTTTCTTCCAGACTATCCTAACCTGTGTCTTCTCTCATATCCTCTACTTTCTTGATTCCCGCCGATCATTGCTCTACTTGCGTAGTCCTACTCCTACTTAGACGCTGGCGAAATATAATGAGGCTGCCTGAATCAAGTGTATTTTCGCTCCAACCGAGACGAATGTGTCAAATGCCAAGACTTACTTGACGGTCTGCTATGAGCTACAAGCTCGATCCAAAGAAGTAGCAGCGAGATTTGAATTTAAACCTCTCTGAATCGAGAGGAGTGAAGCTCACTTGTAAGCAGGATAAGTTTTCACTACCCATGCTATTGGATATCAAGGTTCCATTGATGGTTTACCATGGGTCTTAGTCCCAACAAATATACCAGTGTGGCAGTGAATCTCCTGACTCTTCTTAGTGGACTGATTGGTGGGTGATCTATTGGCGTGGTCGCTGTACATAGGTTTATTGGTCCTCCGAAATCCCAGGGCCAATTGCGAGGCCACGAGATCTGAAATATCCCCAAGCCGATTCCCCAAGATTCCGGCTATCCTTCGGGAAGATGCATCGGCTTAATGATCTCAGGTTGGAACAGGGTGCGACACGGTGGTGGCTGCTATTTGCTAGTTGTCATCAGTTACAGATATCTCCCAGAGCCGTTTACAGTATCGGTGTCTTTGATTCGAGGACGAAAGGGTTCATCAATGGACCGAATGAGAAGTTCTATTAGAGCATTGAAGGTTTCCCGCAATCGTAGGGGACTTGAAGAAGAGCTTTCTTGCCTTAGGACTGCTTTTTTGAGCCTCAAGAGCACATTAGGAATATGTTGATTTGGTCTACAGGCAGATACATATCAACGCAAACTTCAAACACCGATTCAACCTCAGACTCTGGGATGAGATTCCAAGTCAGCTTTCAAGTGGATTGTTTGCTGGACGAGCCATTTTTTCGACAACTAGATCGTGCTCCATCATCTGTGAATCTTTGACTCTGCCGCATGTGGTAAAAATGATGAAACTACTTTGTATCGGCATCGCACGGGCGAGGAGGGTGACCGTCTCACTGACTGGCCTCTCCTTGACGACTCCTTGCAGAAAATCCTGCAATCGTCATTCAATTTGCTCCCTACATTCGGAGCTTTCCCAGCTCTAGATCTTCATTTCATTGGGAGCCCTGAGCTCAGCTAGCGGGAGTTCGATCTCCACAAGAATACACTAAAATCTCGCAAGGCGCGAAGAAAGACAAGAAAGTTTCAAAGTCTAGGTAGTCTGGCATCACCCCTTTGCCGAGGTGTTATAGACAATCAAAAACGGATTTGTTTATTTTGGACTTCATTCTTAAGCAGTATGGAAGATCAAGATTGGAGTAGATCGACAAAACACCTTGCCTAGAGCACTCATTCCGCCGTGTAAACAGATTAAATACGACACCCTAAGAAGCCTGTGTCGTTCTCATGAGAGCGGCTCAAAGTTAAGCCCTCGTCAAACCGCCTTTCAGGTCGAGAGCTTGTGTCCAGATGAGCGTCCAACCTTTTACTTTGCAGTCTTCCGGCGCGAGTGTCCCTAGAACGAGCATCTCTTGGAAAGGCGATATCAATGGTTCAATGACAGCCAAGACTCATATCCCCAAGAATCAGGAAAGTCAGGCTGTTAGGTTACCGTAACTCGCTTGACAGTCAATGAGCTCTCATGGAGCTACCCAAGTATTCTGACAATCAGAAGTGCTAAGGCTTTGAGGGTAAGGACAGTTATTACGAATATAGTACGTCCACTGTCCTTTTCTCTCTTTCCCTGTATCCTTCCTTACCCTCCAACATGGGTATCGAGTGTAGAGCTAAGATTTCGCCGACAAGCAGTACTGGTGCCAAGATGATTGTCGAGACTCGGCTTAGTGCTACGACGAGAAGAGCCCCAAGAGTAACATCGACAGCTGGTATTCACCCAAGGTGCCTCAATGCTCCGAGAAGCAGGAGTGGTGTGGCAAGGAGAAGATCTGCAAGTATCCGAATCCCCTGTGCTGGTATGAAGAGCCAGAGGTTCAAGTGGGAGCCGATGCCCAACCTTAACTGTGCATGAAGTCAGGAAACTTGGTGCGGGAAGCAGGCGGATATCAACATGATGATTAAGTCAATTTTTGGCCTTTGGTGAGCTTGTGATGCTTCTTTGGCGTTTCTTGCGGAAGCGTGGTCGACGTGGTTTCAGGAGGAAGAAATACTGGGGTCAATCCATAAATCAATTAGCAGAAGTAACCAACATTGTCCTTGATTCCAATCAGATTGTTCAATGAGCAAGTCGTTTCGGCGGCCACGGCTACTGGAACCCCATGAAGATCTCCCGTCACTACTCTAATTGATAGCTTGTACACTACTCGGTTGGCTTTTCAGCTAGAAAAGCCACCAGCATCTAATGCTACGATGAGATGCCTAGTATCAATGCACCTAGTTGCATCATGGCGAAGCTCTGGGATATGACGTTGCACTGCATCTGTTGCTGTCGGCTCGTGCCATAATCCAATACCAGTCCTGAGACTACACCAAAGAACTTGGAAACCATTCCAATCCGGCGGAACAAGGCAGGGTTCATGGCATTACAGTAGTAACAAGAATAAGCTTAAGTATATATATATATATACACACATGGCTTACTGGGCCTTCGTCATGCAGACTTCAAAATCGTCAACAATAAGCCTTGTATCAACGACCTCCTCTGATAAGAGACCCACAGAAGGTGCCAATCTTGTAAGAACGAACCAAAGCCCTCACCTCCTTTAAATTGATCAATGGCCAATCCTCCTCGGCCGCCCCTTGTCGGCTTCTCGGAGCAATCAAAGGCTCAAAGTCGAGCTCGTGGATGTAAGCCCCCGTCACGGCATACATCTATCTGAAGCGATTCCGTGTCCTTATAATAGTCGGCATTGAAGCAATGCGGCACTTTATTCAAGAAATAGTCACCTGATGTTCGGTCCGAACAAGGTCGGTTAACACCCCCTGACCCCCTTGTTTACCTCCGTACTTTCGGTACCCGGCAGATTGGCATCATTTCGACTGCTCCAGGCAACGACGAATTTGCACCTCATGCTGGATGCCGATCGAGTCTCGACTTCGCGTGCTAGCCGCGTTGCTGAAAAAGATGTGACGCTGCAAGAGGAAATCCTGCGCTGTGGAGAGACAACGTGGCGTAATCCCTTTCTAGTACCCCACGTTGTTTTCTCCTAGACGCAAACTGTCACTGGTTCTCCGACCTTCTCCATATCAATATTAAGCCGGACATTTTCTGGCAGCTGCAACCGCTCTGAGAATTGAATTACATATCAGTTAAGATTATATTGTGCAACGTTACATTGCCTCTTTATCGCATTTTTGATAATGGCTATATCGTATCATTCTCAATCAATATGAATCTGGGGAAAATGGCCAGAACGCCCATGTCACAAAACGGAGTTCCCGAGCCCTGCATGCAGGGTCGATAAATAATTGGAGCGCTATCATGCGAACAGGCCAATCAACCGTGATGCCAACAAGGTTTTCAGAATGTCATAAGTACTGTACGTACTGTAGCACTACATCTCGGACGAACAGGCTGATCGTGGAAGCATGAGCGAAATTCAATCCACAGATCAGAGAAGGACCAAGCGATAAGGTTGTCACCAAAGCTACTACTGTGTCTTCCATGCTCGCTTTTCATCAAGAATTCTCCGAGCGCGGCAGCATGATCCAAGCCGACATGTCGTCAAAGGCTTTACTAGACTGTCAACACCGCAGCTGGTGGATCGTCTTGTCCCCATATTTTGCCTCAAAAACAACCTTTAAGCTCAAGCCAGCGACAACCGGTCTGACCCGAGGTGTCTACTACCGTATTACAGTACGGAGTACAGTAGCTCCCATACCGGACCTCTCGCTAGGAAATTTAATACCATATCGACACTACTTTACGGATTTTGAGTCCTATGCGCTTCGATCAAACAATCTTCTTGTTGAGCCCAATGTCGTCACAAGTGGCCTGCGATTTGCACACCTGGACTCAGCTTCTTGTTAGCTGGATGCTGATCCTCGAGTCTACCTATTGTAGGTCGCGGGAGTAGATGGCTGACGCCCCCCCTGTATTGAAGCGAGGTACACTTCATTATTCCCATCCGCAGCTGCCGTAGGTGCAAGCCTCAAGCCTCAAGTCCCACTCCTTCTTTCAACGGCGGACACGAACTGGCAAGTATTGTCTGGGGTCTACTTACATCCGAGCGTGGAATAATATCGAGAAATGGCTTTTGGCCCGTAAGCCTACTGGCTCGGTCTTCTCCTACAGGGTGGAGTTCAATGAATCGGCGCTGATTAAGGTGACAAGCGCGGACCTGGCACCGGACAATATTTGGGTCCAACAGGCGCTTGCCAGGGGCACTCGTCGTAAATGGATGGCGAGAATCGCTCGACCCCATTTGGATGCGTTATATTGATAAGTCAGGGGTCAGCCGTTGGTCAAGAGAGCCAAGTCTCACAGCGCTATGCTCTTCAAAGCATGCCTGCAACGGGTATGAGCTCTTTTCGGACGATGCCCGGGGCGACGGCACCATCATTCTCCCCTCGCTGTTCGTTTACAGCTTTCACCCAGCTACTCAACGTCTTTGATATCCCAATCTGATAAATACCTTGAGATATGAATTTAGGCACTGGGATGGGATATATCCATCTGTCCAATGAGACCACCGCAAGTCATTAAAATACAGACTATCTCTGACAGAGATCATGCGGCAGCCAAAGACTGCTTGTCCAGATGCTCACAAATGGAAGGGTCTAGGGATGAGTAAACGCATGGCGAGGGGCGTTCTAATATGTCCATGGGGGCAGGAATCCCATCCAGGAAGCGGAAGGAAGTTAGAACCTTGAGGCTTGTGGCCCCTCACAACTTTGGCCCCTTGAAGGCCTTGTCCATACACACGAATTAGAGCTTAGCTCCAATCCTAGCATTACTTCCACTTCGGCCTCAACTACCTTCACATCCCGGGCCAGATCATACGGCAAGATGAACCTCATCATTCTATGCGCCCTACAATCAACTTTACCCTTCACTCCCTGAACTGTTACTCCATCCCATTAAGGGGAAGATGCGTCGATGTCCATTACGCAGTCATTAACGATGGCCAACATAAAGCCAGAAGATTCGGATAGTTCGATCTGGCAAGGCTACAGTCTCCAAGCACCATTGCCGGTGTCCAGCCATGCTCATCACCCCACATACGAACCGCAATATCAACTTGAATCTTCAACCCCCTCATATCATGGACGACATCAGAAAGGCAATTACCGATCATTGGATATACCGTCAATGCAGACAAGACCGCCTTTCCGAGAAGGTCCTGGAGCTCTATCAACCTCTCCACCGAGTTTGAATACTCATCATAGCTTCCCTTCTCTCAAACGAGCTTTCCAGAGTACCGATGATTCACCTTATGGAGAAGTAGTACAGGACTTTAGAGAGGAAATTCCCGATATTCCAAAGCCATCAATCAACCAGGATCACCGTCTGCTATCTTTTAGCAAGGTGCCCGAGAAACATACTATTGTCGATAATAATGGAAGAATCCACCAAATCGATTTGGCTGCCCAGATCCATGGCATGTTTTTTCTTTCAGAAATGTCAAACACGGGTGGAGATGGTCTGCTTGTTCAGCCGGAGCTCACTTGTTATCGCCGGAATCTTTTCCAAATATCTGGCACAGTGACGACCCCACGAGGCACTTTATCCGTTATCACCGAGCGAGGGGAAAGGATCCTTATCATGTCCCTCGAGGTTTCGGTCTCAGCTTCAGAGTCTGTTGATGGCCATCCTGTCAAACTCATTGTCATTCCTTGGAAAACACCACCGCCTAACTCTCCAGAGGTGGGCCAGGGTCAGGAGCATGAACCTGCACCAATACCTCTTTTGCCATTTGATGAAGGAAATCTTGAGGTGAACAATGAACTCTCCATCTATCCTATCGCGTACAGGAGACTACAATTTAGGATTGCAACAGCCAACAATGGGCGCAGACGAGAACTTCAACAACACTTCACACTGCACTTGAATGTGGTTGCCCAATTATCAAATGGAGCAAGGGCAAACATCTGTGAGACTACCACTGCTCCAATCGTTGTGCGGGGCCGTAGTCCTCGAAACTTCCAAGCTCGAAAAGAAATCCCGCTTGTTGGTTCATCCTCTTCTCGCGGAGGACTGCCCGATTTACACGTTACTACTAGCATTGGGCCTGGTATAAGTCCAGTATCTGCTCCTACTGGCAAGCCAAAGGGACCAAAGCCTCAGAATTTGGAGCTCCCGCGCTCTTCGTTTACCTTTAGTTCAAATCATCATCTGCCATCATCCCCCTCTCTGCTGCGCACATCGTAAGTTATTCCATGAGTGTGTTTCATATTTTTTTACGCAACATCAGCCGAAACAGAGTACAAATGGCCAGCCATTTGCAATTTCCCAGCATGGAGATGAAACTTGAGCTGACGCAGCTGGTCTAGAACATACCCTTCCTACCTTGGAGCTCAGCAACCTGAACAAAGCACTGGCTTAAGCACGCCGAACTACCCCGCAACTTCAATTGGGCTGGATTACCTCCAAGTAAATCACTCCAATTCAGACCTATCGCATTCCCAATCACCGACTACAACAATACCTGGACCTCAACCTTCAACCCGCCAGTATACAATTCAACCTTCTCCAGTCTCCCCGCCTGCTCCACCCATACGGTTCGTTGACGGCAACCCACGTCCAGCGAAGTCACCACGTCATGTTGCACCCCCAGAGCTTCCATCGAACGCCCCTTATCCAGACTACGGAACACGTTTTGCTCCCTCATATCCTGCGACAAACGAGCCGCTATTGCAGCGAGACCCAGGGTACTTCCCCACATCTCTACCTATGCAAGCTTGGACAACGGCGCCACAAACGACAAGCGTCCATGGAAAAGCCATTCAAGGACCAACATCAAATGTACAACATTATGCGTTTCCCAGCGAGGATTATATGAAGGGAGAAACCCATACGCAGCAGAACTACACTTGGAATCCAGCGTAACTACGACCACGTCCCAAATGAACTTGATGATTTAAACGCCACTTTCCAGACTCGTAAAGGAGCATGAAGCCATGAGTCTCTTACCGTTCAAGATAGCCTTCAACATGCCTTGATATGCGCTTTAATATGTTTGATCAGGTGTAATTCCCAGTTGGGATGGGTGTCAGGAGAAAGACAGGATTACAAGCAGATTTAGCAGGGCTTGGATATGAATTGGACTTTGGAATGAGAGTGACTGGGAATTTTCCAGGGAGCACACGAGAAAATTGCTGGCGCTGGATGGAGAAAAAGCACGATACCCTTCCCGTATATGAGAATACTGTCGTTCTGGATGATGTAAACCTTCTGATCTGTTCGCAGTCTTTCCCAATATGAGGTTTCAGTGATTTGAGACAGCATTTTGAATTTGAAAAATATATGCCGGGGGCGTCATTGGCTGATGTGATCTGTATTTTATAAACCACAATCGATTATTGGCTAAAACCGCACCCTACTTCCGCGCTCACACCCGTAAAATGGAACCTCTGATGTCTTAGAGGAAGGAATGCACCAAACACATCCATACAATGTTCAGCCTTCCGGATGCGAAGCGGTGTGTCTAATTCTTTCTATATAATTCGTCTGTACTAACTGTCGGTTGATAGGGTCCGCCGCGATGAGCTCTACACACGTTCGGACTCTGTATCTCCAACGCCATCAGAGCCAGATCCCCAGCTTGAAGCCGAACTACGCGCTCGACTTGCCTCCATCTACGGCCCTCTCTCAGACCATCACATTTCCGAAGTCGTTGCATACAAAGAGCCCATCGATGTCGATTTCGAAGACAACGCAACAAAAGAGCATGCAGAGCAGGAATTCGAATTTCGACTCTTCTCGACCTCGGGCGCCGGAAGATCAGCCAATGACGAGGATGCAGTTGTGCACACTGTTTTACTAGATGACGAAGAAGAAGGAGACGGCGATGGTAGATTTGTGGTGCGGGATCGAAATCGAGGATACTACTTTGCTGAGAAGGCATCCGGAGAAAGGCAATTGGGCTTCGAGAGCATGGCATTAAGTGGGGAGGATGTTTTAGGCCGCGCGCGGAGAAGGGCATGGGGATTAGAAGTGCCGTGGAGGGTCCGAGTTCTGAGCATATTGAGGCGGAAAGGAGCTGGTGGAGTGCTGAATGAGATTGTAGGTACTGAGGAAGGAGAGAAGGATGCCAAACGAACAAGGCCAGGAAAGAAGCGGAGGATTATATTAAGAGAACGGGGGAAATTAAGGGAGAAGCTAGAGCAACAAAAGAAAGCCGAGAGGGAGGGGAAGGAAGAGGCTGAGAGAGAGAAGCGGACTAGGAGGAATAGAGAGAAGAAGGTCAAAAAGAAGATGAAGGAGAAAGCTAAGAAAGCTAAGAAAACTGCAGAGGACGCCACCGATGGGACGGTGAAGCTCGGAGAGCATTTCAGTCCAACTATGGGGGATAAAATTCCTGATCAATAAATCAAACTGTCAAGTGGGCAGATCTTAATTTAAAAGTAAAAGCCTCTACAAAATAAGTAGTCTGTCTGTAGTCAACGAGTCATACCAACTGAAGACCTCAGAGACCTATGGCAACATCAAAATGGAGTGCAATACGATCGGAATTGCTAGTCATAATCTTGGTTTTAGTCGAAAACTTGACATTCAAGTCAAGAGCTCTTGGCCTTAAAGCTAACAATTGACAATTGATGTCACGAGCTTACTACCGCCACACCGTTCAAATTTATCAGTTGCTTATCACAATCGATCACAGGGGGAGCTTCAACCAACACGTCAAGAGAAAAGCAGTAAGGAAGGCCTCAATCCCTCTCACTCCGACCGATCACACTCATTTCGACCTTTCCTGACCTCCCAACGTCAGGATGAGGGTGTCAAACAAGTGAAAGTATCTATAATCTTCACCATGGCCTCCCTCTGGTCCAAATCCACTCCCGAATCTCCAAATGACAACGCAGACGTCGAAGATACAGGCGTCGCAGATGTTGGGCTCCCAGCTCCCGAGCCGCCGGACAGCATCCCCATGGGCCGTCCGCAGCTCCAGCGAAATCAACCTCAACCTCCCCCTCCGCAGCAGCTTCCACCCCCACCGTCCCCACAGCAAGCCAATAACCCTAACGATTCTCTCTCGCTGATGCAACTGCGCCGTATTGTTACTGAATTCCCCAAAGTCGAGCCTACATCATATGCTTTCACCTACCAAGATACGGCAACTTTTGAGGAAGAGGTTGACGAATGGTTCTCCTACAATGAAGCCGAATTCCAGAGGTTACATCGCGCTAAGGACACATTCGAGAGAAGGTGGCAGAAATTCTCTGGGAAGCCATGGTTGGAGGATGAGAAGAAACAACATGAGATGTTTGTCAAACAAGAGATCGAAGATCTACGTGACGTGGATCTTCGAAGGAGGTGCAAAGGGCTACAGACGGTTTTGCATATCGTCCTCGGGGTATGGGACAAGACTGCTGGGTTCAAGTCTGCGGAGGTGGGAGAGGTAGAGGTAGAGGGCAAAGGGAAAGAGATAGCCACAGAGCTTGAAAATGAAGATGACGAAAAAGCTGAGACGCAACCCAAAACGAAAGCTACGACCCCCCAACTCGAGGAAATGAAAAGGGGGATTCTACTTCTTTCGGAAGCTGGGGCTATATCAGTTCTGTATCAGGTTATGCAAAATGCATTCAAGCGCCTTTGGTGACCATGTTCTTCCCGCCTGCTCAAACTTCAGCTGATCTAAGAAGGGATGACGAGTTTCGAGAGACACAATTTCTGGAAGAAGATATTCCTTTCATCCAAGACGAATTGGACAATGTCACCACCATCTTATATCTGATGATTGAGGGCGTTCGGAATGACCCCGAAAATTTAGCTCCTGCGCGGCGGAAGCTTTGTAAGTATCGTTCATTCAACAAGCGTCAATGACATTCTGACGTTCTTTAGTTGAGTTGAATCCTAGTCTAGTTGACTACTTTGTGAGAATAACTGCGAGACTTCGATGGGACGAAGATAATGAGTTACCACAAACGCGAGTTCGTCAAACCTTAATACCTTTGACGAAACATGTTGACCCTAGCAGATCTTCCTGCTATTTTGGAAATCCGTTTTACTGGTGTTCGGCGGCACTGCAGAGATTGACTCGATCAAGAAGGCCACTGATGAGTTAAGTAAGTTCAATGGAACTGGTGCCAAAACGATCACCGCGTCACCGTTAGACTACCATATCTTCCGTCAAGAAATAACGTCCAAGTACCCCGCATATACCCCGCCTCAACCTTTGATACCCCTCGAACCTGACAACAACTCAATCCTACCGCCACTCCCGAATCGGCCGAGCAGATCCAACGGAGCCAACGGTATTATCTCACCTCCAATAAATGTCAATAGCAGTGGTGCTTCCATTCTCCATCAACCTGTCCATATCGCAACGCCAGCTCCATCTCCACCTCCATCTCCACCCGTTGGAGGCAAAGCTGGAAAGAAGCAAAACTACCAGACCAATCAAAATTTCCCATTCATGTATCCCCCATTAGATAGCACAAGCAACAGTGCTGGTGGGAAAGGACCAGCTGGGCTTCAGGAGCTATTAGTTGGCCGTAAATGGGAAGGAAGTGACATCCCAAAATCGATTCTGGAAGCTGGCGATTTGTTCGCTAACAGGATGCGTATGACCAGGGCAATGCGCCAACTGTGGGAGGAACGAGAAAAGTTCTTGAAATTCGAACGGGGTTGGGAAGATGAACGTGACGACGATATTGAAGAATTTGATCTGGAAAAGGTCCTGGAAAAGAAATTGACACTCAAAGATCCGAAAAAGATAATCCCCGAAGTCGACTATGGGCCTAAGAAGGATATCAGCGAAGATTTTAAGCTCAAACTAGATAATGTGGAAAGCTTCTACGTAAGGCCTGCCTTTGCTCACTGTCTAGAAATCTAGCTAATCATGAATAGCGCGAATCGATTCCTCATCTTCAGTCACTCGTGATTGTGCTGCTGAAGGCTGTGTTAGCAAATGTAACCGCTCTCATCACTCAGCCAATGAATCAACAGCAAGGTGGACTTGCCTCGGGGTATAGATCAGAGGTAAACCTTCGCGCAAATAACGTTCAACAAAATCGACAGCAAGATCCTGCTAATATACCACTGCCCAATGCAGTCGAGCTCTCGGACTTACCGATCGATGAGATCGAAGCAATGCGATCTCGGGAAATCACCGCCAAGGCTGTATCAGGCATTCTTCTTATCCTGCTGAAATGGTTCAAAGTTTCACGTAAGGGTTTTTCGATCTTAGACAGACACTTCTGACGTTGATAGATATCCTGAAATTCGAATATTTCACACAACTTCTACTTGACTCGAATTATCTGCCTTTGGTCTTGAAGCTGTTTGCCCACCAGGAAATCGACAAAGTAGTCGATAGCAAGACAGATCGCGATGAGATGAGGTAAGTAAAGTCCTTCGCATTCCATCCCTCATACTCACCGCTTGTAGCTTCTTCGCATTCTGCAATGAGAACTGCAGACACGCGCCAACTAAACTGGAGCCCGAAGAAGAAAGCGATGATGAAGCGGCACCACCACCAATCAAAATGCGTCGCGAACTCCCTCTTGCCGTCCCAGAAGTCGAAGACAAGCTTCCTGCCCTTACATTTCAAGAAGGGCAACATGCAGGTAAACGACCTATCCCAGCTGTTGACGAGTTGGGCTACCCTACAACCGACCAACCATCCGAACCTATCACCGAATTCTCGTGGCGAAATTTCTTTTCTAGCATCAACTTCCTGCGAATTATGCAGAAGATCTGCAAAAGCAAAGCACATCGCAATTTGCTACTCGTACAATACAAATCGTCCAACATCCTCAAAAAGTCACTCAAAGTCCCACAACCAGAACTACGACTGTACACGCTCAAACTTTTCAAGAATCAAGTCCCATATTGCGGTCGCAAATGGCGACAGGGCAACATGCGTGTCATCACAGCCGTGTACCTGCACTGCCGTCCTGAACTACGAGACGATTGGTTAGCTGGCAGCGACGTCGACGCTGAAGTGGAGGAGGCACTTCCGCTCGAGCAAGCATTGAGAGCATTAACACATTGGCATAATATTAAGCGATACCCAGATCAAATGGGCGCAGACACGAAGTTATTAGAAGAGGAACATGACTTTTTTGTCCGAGAGCTGGAGCGGATGGATTGGGTGGACGATATGAGCGGCGAAGGCGAGAGCGTAGAAGACAGTGGATGGGAGGGGATGGGCAATGGATTATCATCATGGTAAGATTTGTCAGTCTCGGGAATCGTTGTCGTGTTTGGGATAAAGGCGACTAAGAGGCCATGCGTCGTGGGGACGCATGAAGCATGAAATCCGAAACGCATAATGAAGGAAGTTGAATTTTCGGCCTATTTTCTCGTGTCTTGCCGTGCCCTGACATATTGTTGCACGTCGCACTTAAATCTCCGAGAAAAGAAAGGGAAACATGTCTGCTTGTTTGCTGATCGGGGATTAAGATCGCGTCTTATAAGGAGATTTTCTTTCGAGTACAGGGGTCGACGACCAGGGGTTGGATGATTTATCTCTGAAGCACGGTCTACCAAGTGGTACACCTGGTCTTAATTCATGAGGTAATCACGGGTGTTTGTTCTCTTTGAGATGAGTTCCTTTCCATCGTATGTTCGTTTCTTAATTGAAGCTATTATGAGGCACTAGGTTGGCAGGGAGAAGTCTGATTGAGTTCCTCGCAATGACAGCCTCGCGGTCACAATGCCAAGCCTCATGACGATAGATTTCATTTACAGTATGAATTGCGCTTGCTCGTATTCCCACAATTCATGTTTTGCCATCAGTTTGTTTATCGCGTTTTTTGTATTATCAACCTCGTCAAGATGCCACTATCGGCGCTTATTTCTGAAGCGACGAGGCGAGTTATTTGGTGGAGCCCGGTATAAGTTTTTGCAGATATGAGATAGGAAGAACTGGGGCCAATAAGTCTGCTTCCTTCCTTGATGTAGGCATGTTTTGAAGCCGAAACCGCTCTATTTGATCAATATATTTCCCTGCATGGGTGGTCCTGGACGATTTCGGAAGGATGTGCGGCTCAAAATTGTAAGTTTTATTACGAATTCTCTTCCATTCACATGCTGTGTCTCTCTATGGGCCCTCATGCTACTTTAGTGATTCATTTATCAATCATCTTGTACGTTGTATCACGTGAAAGTCACTCCAAGTCTATTCCCAAGACACCTTCTTGATAGCAGCCAGAATTCCGAATCATTTTGGGTAAATTATTAATGTGTGTTCTGATATCTACAGTTAGAAGTCTTTGAAGAGGCCCTTGTTTCTACCGCACTCTTTGACGCAGAACTCCCTCCGCCTCCGTGTCCCAGCAGTCCGTCCACCCCTCAGTCTCCCAGAGCCGTAGGAAAGGAATAGATATTCTCAAATCTACCTAAGCTCTTAAACGAATCACAAGCTCCAATGTCAGCCTCACAATCGAAATCATCAACATCCTCAAACTTGTTCTGCCAATACCCATTCTGCGCCTGCTCGCACAAGTCCCGCGCCGCCAATCTCTCAGCCGCCTCCTCATCCATCATTTCCAATGTAGCGTTCATCCTCCTCAAGCAAGTATCTGCAACGCATTCCGAGAACCTTGCTGGGAAAAGCGGCATCGCCGCAAGCGCCAGTGCGAAGAATTGGCAATTCAGCAGAAGCTGCTCGGCTTGACCTCCCGGCCCAAGCTCGATCCAGAACAGCCACTTGCGTAGCATAGTCAATTTATCGAAAACGTCCTCTTCGAGGGTGCAGAAGCAAGCTTCGTCGACAGAGCGAGCTACTTTCTCGAGCTCGGCGAACCCTACTAAGTACCAGGTAGTACAGCCGATGATTTCTTTAGTGTTAGAAATGGCGTCTAGAACAGCCACAACGCGTTCGTGCACCCTGAAGCGATCTTGCGGGTGATTTTCGTCGGCATCGGGACGGATGATAAAATCGCGGAAGTTAAAGCGATCAGTCAGAAGGTCCGGGTAGATGGTCGTAAGGTTCTCCTTTTTGATGTAGGATAGGGCCTAGGGATTTAGAAGGAGCACATTTTATAACAGTGTTGATTGCACGTTACCTTTGAATAGCCGTTTACAAACACTTCCAATTGCTCCCTTTACGGAGATTAGTCCGGTGACATTTGTGAATCGGAAAGCAGTGGGTCGTCAGACATACCAATTCTCAGCTGACGAAGCCAGCCATATTGAAGCTGTAACCAGAGCATCTACACTCGAAGGGGAAAGATTCTCGATCTCTTCTTTTATCAACTTGAACGCCGCACAACTATGTGTAAGAGCTATCTCCTTAGAAGAGACACTCTTCGTTTCCTGATGATGTATAAGTGCGCCGAAAGATGCATGTGCGTATTTGACGCTCTTAAATCGAGATCCCAAGTAATTAAACCTTGCCCCAAATCAACATCAACAAAGTACAAAATCTCAATAAGGAGAAGAAGATTTACCGAGGAAGATACTCGTACAAAATCGTTGACAAACAAGTTTGCGGCCACGGCCTGCTGCTAAATATCTTGTACGTCTGGATCATTACGTCGACGGCTGCAGTAGAGAGTCCCCTTTGGTGTCCAGGAGCGAACTCGATTGCATGCTGGTGCGGTTTATTCGTAGCAATCCACGTCTGCTGCGTAGTGTGAGACGCGGAAAGTATATCTACAAGTCCTCCGTCTTTGCGACCGATTGCCGCACTCAAAAACTCTTCTGGGGCGCGTTCCGAGAACCTGCATACGCGGCCCAGGCGGAGACAGTTTCGACTGTTCGTTTGTCAATGATAGGATTAATATGAAGTCTTCAAACAACTCTAGCTTTGCTCTGATGCTTGCAGGTGGTGGGGATGGGTGTGGAGGATTGGAGGCTTACCAGAATGGACGTCTCTCATCGCAGCGCACATGCCGTTCCTTGCAAGTCATGCAACCACTTTTGGAGCGGGCATAATTTCGACGTCGAATCATCTACTGATAGAAGGGAGTGGAAAAAGGAATATTTGTTCGTAATGAGCTGCACCGTGAATTCGAATTCAATGTGGATTAAGGCGGCATTTGATCCTTTAAGTAACATCCAGAAAACCAAATTTCAGCTTGAGCGCCGACCTTCAGCCAGGAGATATTTCTTGCCTTATCATTAAGCCACTTAACTCCTAGCTGACTCATGTGTATAGATAGATCCATTCTGCATATAGGGCTATCACCTTGACCCCGACAGGTAGCCAAGGGGTAAATTTAGAGTTGCAATGCAGAACAAGGGTTACTATTCTGTACCAGAGCAAACGCTAAGGTTTTTGGAAGCTACACCGTTCAAGCCTCATCTCATTCCTGTCCTGTCAGAGAAAAGATTACGAGATAATCTGTTTATTAAGACTTGGTTTAAAGGAGGTGGACCTTGCGAGAAAGTTCATGGTTGGCGCTCTGGCGGATTTGTCAGCAAGGATCGTATAGGCGCTCAATACGGTAAGGTGGGTTTGGTGTCGGTAACCAATCGCAAAGGCGAGAATAATTCTTTCATCCATTGCAACATAGGGAGAACTCCCGAATAAACAACATGATGAAACCCTAACCCTTAATATAAACCTGGCATCATCCAGGTCTTGGAGTTCTGGGCATTTGGCGGCGATGCCGACCAGTCTTGTTGCTTCACCGCTTCGTATCTCTGATCTGGCAAGAGAAAGTTCCCTTTCGATTTTGACACGTTGCAGATATTCATAATGAGTCTCAGGTTAGGAAGTGTCCGCGACCTTATCATGAGGTTTATCTCTGAGCAACAACGCTACAGTCACATTACAAAGATCTCTGGATCCATCCAAATATCAGACAGCTCGGAGTCGAGAGCAAGAGCTAGGCTCACCTCCTGGAGGATAGTGATGCCATGAATATACCAGCTGAACCTTTTACTTTCAGCAGCTTTGGCAAAGAATTATCTCCTCGTTGACGGAATCATCGTCGATGCCCTGGCACGTTGCCGTACTACTGAACAAGGGAGCAGCGGAAAAGAATCAAGCACATCAGATCCGGGAATATTTCGATTTTGAGAACTGGGCAAGTATGTGCTACATATTTTGAGCCAGTACGTCTTACTATTGATCCGAAAAGTGCATTGAGATTCGATAATTTCGTTGCGAGAGCAGCATTGAGAAGACCCGCATCGCTGAGTCCGTGCCGTTGCACCTCGTACGAAGCAGCACAAAGCTGGCACTGACTGGCCTGAGTGCAAACAAGTTTAGAAACGCGCGCTCCAAATTCATGATAGCAGTCTTTCTGGAGCTTTTAAAGATGTCCTGATCTCTAGCCAGATACGCATGGAAAATACTCCGTCGTCAAGTGGCAACGAGCTTTGGAAGTTCTTGCAGATGCAGTTCGAAGTAAGTAAGCACGTACGGCTTGATCGAGATGGTGCGTACCATATTGCAAACAGACTCTGGATTGCGCAATATACCAATCTTTCTCTCTATCACATGAGAAGTTGTTTCCAAGTTTGCCAGAGGAGATCTGTCATGCGCCATGTATGTACGACAACTACACTTCCGCAATAGCTACATTATGTCCGGAGCATTTGGCCCTGAAGATACTGCGTCCTTTGTGATTGGGCAATATCAGGCCTTCGTTTTCTCCATACATGATCGGGACTTCCAAGGATACCGTACCGTAGCCGTAGTACGTGGCTGTGGTTGCCTTGGAAGAATCATGGAAGAGTACGCACTGCAGCTCTTCGATGCGAAACCTTGAAGAATCAAATCCTAACGTGGGACTTGTTCCGTCCGCACGCATGCGTGCAATGTATGCCAGATGGGATTCTGCTCAAAACTGGGCACCGCCACACGTCATCTCTCGATGCTAATGCCCTTAGCTCAGGCTTTTGCTGGTGCGCCACTGAATTCGCCCCTTTAGGAAAGTAGAGCGTCAGCGGGGCTGGCGTTGGAGCTTTTGGTTGGCTCGCTTAAATCATATACCCCTCCAAAGCCTCAACGTCATAGGAGAAATGCCCATCTCACGTGCAACCAAAAATGCCAAGAGAAGGGTAAGAGCATGTGTGAAGTGAATGGGTAAAGCGAGTGAATGAGTGAAACCTGTGTAAACAATGACGTGTGGTATTTTGGGGTAAGAGTTTTGAGCTAGAAGAAGGTACAAAAGAGAGGCCCGTCCTTCCAGTTTCTTTCTTGTTCATACACAACCTCAAAACAAAAACACATCAAACACACCAACCAAACCAAAACTCAAATTCACAATGGAGACCGTCAAGGTAAGATTCTTCTAACCTCCTTGGAAACCCTGTTCCATATATCGACTTCAACCTCTAATTACTTCGTCGCTGCTGTCACGATCATCAACTAACAATGACCCCCTCCAGAACCTCGCAAACCAAGCCTCTGAGACTATCCAGGGCGCCGGTGCCACCGCCTCAAAGGAGGGAAACAAGAACGTCGCCAAGGACAGTGATGCAAGCCTAGGAACGCGTGCCTCTGCCGCTAAGGATGCCGTTGTCGACAAGAAGGATGAAACCTCCCACAACACCAAGGCTGATGTCCACAAGGGTATGTCAACCTCACTGTGACCATTCCATGAGCCATGATCTGACCTGTTTTGCAGAGGCTGCTAAGCACTAAATCATCACCTCCAAGCGTCAATAATACCAAAGAGGGTCGTCCGGATGGAATCATTTGCTCATAGCGTGGAACGGAATGGATTGGCGTCGAAGGCATATGAACTCGATGGATTTACCCTCATAGCATAGCAATTAAACGCTCTGCCAAACATTCAAGTTTTATCATGATGATGATGATGATGATGATGCCTGTCCCTGCTTTCTCCTGTCAAGTCATACATTTTGAAGAATCTCACCCAATGTGCCATTTGTATCTGCCTATTGCGCTAGCAAAACCTTGCCATCTCTACATTGAAGGAAGGGAAGGTTGAGTCTGGTCCCATCTTCTTCACGTTTAGTATTCGCAATATTACACACGCTAGTGCTCTTGTCGCCCTTCGACTGTCTCTTTGACACATCGTCGCGTAAACATGTCCATTGCGGGCCTCTCATCATCGAATGAGGCTTGGACAAGATCAATACCTTAAAGTCACTAGAACAGATCCTTACGTTTTAGTATCCTTCGTGCTTGATGAAGTCACCTCAGAGAGTCGCATCAACTCGATGATTCACAGACATCAATCTTGCAAACCAGCCCCACTTTCAAACCTCAACTCCACATCCAAGAGTAAGATCGAGATCGAGGAATATATCTAGATAAATCTTCGATATACTGAGATCAAGAAAGACCAAGCTTCGATCCAACCTTTCCATGCCACACATTTATCACGGAGATTTAAAGGAACTTTCCACTGGTATCTCACAAAACGGGTACGGAGGTTCGGTAATAGAAAAGCTCATTAATATCGGCAGCTACAGTATCAGCAAAGGGTGCCTATAGCAATAATCGCCTTCTTAACACCGTATCTTCGCCAATGTTACTTATCCCGCCATTCCCTCTCGGTCACAAAGTTAATTGGAGGCGGACCTCGCTCGCCAGCGGGATTCCCTCCAAATCAACGAGTATAGCCTGCAGGAAGCTCTGTCGTCACTTAGCTTAGGTATGACGGAGGTCCTACAGTTGCTTTTATTCTACAGCTCGAATATTCATTCGGCCAGCATCAGACTCGAGATGCCGAGACTCCAGTGAACGTGGAAAGCGAACAGTCGCAAGAGCAGCATTGAGAAAAATGCGATTATAAGTTCGAACCCATACCTCGATCTATTCACAACCACGTCCACTTGGAACTCCAGGTGAAAGACCTGACTTGACAGGAATGCTTGTTGCATCCAGAAGTCTTTTCGACGTCGGAAGCTCGAGAGTCTACCATCACAAGGTAGACAACATTAAAGGTCACCAGATGTGAGATTTCCTCTAGCTCATGGACATCTGCGCTTGCAGCATATTCATTTGAGAAGTTGGTCCTGGAAGGCTACATCGAACGAAGTTGAGGAAATAATTGAAATTGAAAGTGGAACTGTACCGGAGCTTGGCGACCACGTGGGGGGCTGGTAGGCTGACTTGCGCTAACGACGATCCGTCAAAGGTCCAGCTACTTCGTATTATTCTGAAGTCAGCTCTTCTCTTGACTTCACTCCGTCACCTCGACACGGGGAGATCGAAGAGATCGAAGAAAGGTTCTCCTAGTCCTTTGACTACCGCTTCAATTAGGTATCCGTCACTCGCTTGTCCGACTAGATTCATCGCGCCCTTCCCCCCTGCCAAGTCACGTAGCTCCAAGCTCCAATCAAGCTTGTCCAACGATTCCCAAGTCATGGATTCAATACTGCAGCATGTCGACAAGACCACAGCCATCAGTCTTCTCACTGTTGTTATGATCCTTAATGCCTCATACAGTCTTTCACGGAGCGTTTTAAGCGATTCCACGCCTAGAAGACTTCGCATTCTCTTCATCTGGCACGCCTTCGATTTCCTAATTCATACCATATTCGAAGGTTCATTCCTTTATAACTGCTTCTTTACATCTGTACCTTTTGATGCCGCCATCCATCATCCGGCGACTATTACGAACTTCCTCGGCAGGTCGGATAGGGTATATGGTGCAGCTTATGGTGATAATTGGGCGACGCAGCTATGGATGGTGTACGCAAAGGCCGACAAGAGATGGGCAGGCGCGGACTTGACGGTCATCAGTTTGGAGTTACTCACTGTCTTTGGGGCGGGACCCTTAGCATTGTATATCTGTAGAGGTATCCAGAAAAAGGACTTTATGGTCAGCTTCTGGATGATTATTCTGGCAACGGCGGAGTTATATGGAGGTGCGTTCCATAACTTACTACCTTCTGTTCCCGCGATTGCATTTACGGCGGTCCGGATTATTGAGTAATCGCTGACAATGAATTAACAGGCTTCATGACCTTTGCCCCAGAGTGGCTCACCATGAACCAAAACCTTGATGGAAGCAACTGGATATTCCTTTGGGTTTATCTTGTCTTCTTCAATATGCTTTGGGTTGTTCTTCCACTATTCGCCCTACACGTATCCTTCGTCGATATAAGAAACGCCTGTGCGATTCGAAATGGCGTGGTTGCTGCGAGAATGGAGATGGACAGACGCAAGGCTGAATCTAAGAAGGAATGATATACAACATATATGGAGGTTCTGGACCGTGTGGAAAGCTGGGGTGTAATTGGAGATGCCCCATTGTCGATATACCTGTTTAATAAAACAAGACTTCGAAGCCGAGCTTGTAAGAATTTGGCCGATTGCCGAACCTCAATCAGAAGACGCTAGAATAGTCAAGTCTTGGTACCATCGTATCCGAGTGTCATATTTGGGAAAGGGCCGATCCTTTAGGTGGTGAGGGGAAATCGGAACTTCGAGTATGGTGACGATGTCATTGAAGGAGCAAGTGTTCTCAGAATCTGTTCCTTGTGAAACACGCTTTCTATTGGGCGCATTGCCTGCCACGCACGAGGTGAAATGGAAAGCGATCGGATATACGCAATCGTAGCAGATTGATATATTCAGCTCTCCACATCCTATTTGCAACCCGAATTGTAATTATATACATAGTACTTAGAGGACTACACCCAAATCCATATAGGTCTATCCCGAGAGATCACTCGCAAGCGTAGTGAAGCAAAACTAGCTCTTCGATTAGGCTTGTCACACACATTACAATGGGGACACTGAGGAGGTAGTTCTGTTTTTACTGGCATCGTCCAAGTACCGTATGTCTCCTGCGGCCTCGAAGAGATGTCTGTCATATGGGCCATACATCAAAGCAGTCCAGGTAGTCGAGCCGGCCCGCATAATCCCAAAACTTGACACTGATCCTATACCGAAAGTATGCAACTCTGCTGATTTCGAAGCAAGAAGCAGGCTCTTATTTTTATCGATTTCGAAATGTTCAAGGGAAATATGAGTGGCGAGTTCTCGGATTCGAAGCTGTAGCATCAAATATCAGGGATTCGGAGCTCAGGAAGGTCAGCGTTCAAGCTAAGTATCCCCGTAGAGGAGCTCCCTAAAGGCCTCCTGCCCGTGGATGTCTCCAATCCAGAGCAGTTCTTTCAAGCCATCCTCAGCACTTGCATAATTTAATCTACCATGAGCCCGAGCAGTCCTCTTATCATCCCTGCGAGCATTGGTTTGTCCTCAGCGTTCGCCCGGCTGGCACTTATTCTACAACAGGCACGCTCATTGGAAACTGTCACTTAGAGCAGCTGGCAGGTTCATGCACGCTGCTGTCACACGTGATCTCACGAAACCGAACGAAACGGATGAGAGTGAAAGGGGGCGAAGTACAGCTTTACTGACCCACTTAGCAAGGCTCCGAGGTTTATTCTAGGGTGGGAATTATCTGAGACCGAAGCCTGATATTCCTTGCAGAGAAACGTCTATCACAGTGCACGTGACGCTCTTTCCCGTCCCCAAACATCTTTCGTTTCGTCTCATGCAGTATCGAAATTGCTCCTTTTAGAATCGAAACACGATCCTTTCGCCACATGCTTGAGGAACGGTACTTGCACATTCTATGGCGGGCCCGCTATAGATTGCGCGGTCGAATGGGACGAGTGTTTACTTGATGTATTCTGACTCATTTTCGCAATGAGGCATCCTTGGCTCATATTTTATGTCGTCGTGGGATGTAAAGCTCAAGCGGCTGGATAGGGATCTTGAAGTACTGAGAAATTTCAGAAGATCCTCGAAAGCTGCTGTTGAGATAAGGGGGAAAACACTTGACGAGGGTGTGTGTGCAATTTAATGGAGGATCTAGTCCTCCGTTCATTCCTACTAACTACAGATAATTCGGTCATACACTAAGAAATATGACTTCTATGTACTCCTGTTCCCATTCTTCTTTCGAACTAGCCAGTCCAGCGCCGTGCCCTAAAAGAGTGTACATCACTGAAAATAAAAGGTATCAATAGAATCGAAGAGCCCCGTGAGGTAGCCCGCACATAACACATGTCGTTCATAAAACAATAAACACAAATTTTATCCCACCAGAGCCTATATCCAATCACTTTTTATTTGGCTAGTGGCCGGTTCCTGATTCGGACTTGAGCGTAAAAGTCTTGTAGGCGATCCACTTCCAATTGAATTGTTTTGTAAGGTATTAATAGGGCTCGTTTCTGATTGCCGAGATGTAGCAGCTGGCGAAGGGCCAGGAATCTTCTTCTGTGGCGAATAGACAGCGGTACTAAGTTGGATGTTTGATTCGCGGATCACAGAGGTCAACACTTTCGGTGTGGGCGGTAATAGCTTATTGATACTTGATAAAACAGGTGATGACTGAGTAGGCGCATTAACGTTTACGTTCAAAGGACTTGGCCTCCTTGGTGATCGCAATGGAGGTTCAAGTAGAAAGGGGCTTTGTGTTTCGGTTTTCAAAGGCGAGGGTGTGTTCGCATTGAACGTCGACAAAGGTATCGAAGTGCTTGGCTTTGCAGCATTTGCGTTGAACGTTGTCGATGGGAGAGCGCTATATGTGGTTTGAGGAAGTGCCAAAGTAGATGCGTCCTCCATTGAGGGTGTGGGCGCATGTGATAGCCGTAATCCGATTTGGACAGTGGCAGATGATGCGATGGACGAATCTCGACGATGTCGCGATACTCCTAGGCCAAAGATTGGAGGTGGCGGCGCCAGAGCACTGATGTCATAAATAGACTCTGCAGGCCTAATATTCTGTGGAGAACCGTTCGTCGAGCTTGCCATCTCGGGGGGAAATAAAGAATATGATTGTTTCCGTGCATGCCCTCGAGTTGCAGATGCTGGCTCTGCTATTATCTCAGGAACAGTCGGTATGATTGCCTTCTGCTCGACCATATTCGGATTTGATAGCCGGGGATTGTACCTGGGTGGACTATATGAAGGACTTCCGAGCGAGTCCAAGCTGATGATGCGACCTTTTTCTCCCCCTACTAAGCTTGATCGACTTTCTGCCCGACTCTCTAAGTCTCGTACTGGAGTTTGTGGGCCAGATACTGGATCAAATAGCTGTGTGCCAAAAGCCAACTCGTTCGGTCCCCAAATCCGGATTTGATGTTTGGCTCTGTTCCAGTGTCGTCCGTTCTTGGGTCCGAAAGCTGTTGTTGCGGTATTCGATCTGAGAAAGAGATGCAGAAGACCACTCATCAACCCGGATAAGTTGAGGACGACAGTTGCCATCATGGCAGCCTTGTTGTCGCCATGTTTAATGGTCAGAGAAGCAAAGTAAGGTATTACAAAGGCCTAGCAACTGTTAAACACTATGCACAGATAGTTTTCGGCTCGACTCACAAGAGATACAATCCCCAAGACCAGGTAATATACCATACGTGAAGCTGCAATTCGCTGATGCTCATCAATCATGGTGACTGTTGATAACCTGGTGAAGATTGTGACAGAGCTAATCAAGAGGATGCCACCCGTGATTGAAAGAATTATGAGTCCCGCTTCTCCATATCTCGAGATAAACCACACGAGTGATGCGAAACAAACATCGCGTTCGGGAAAGATATGCGATGGGATCCACGTCCCAATTAACATCAAGATAATTGTCCCACAACATATTGTAACGTCATATTTGCCCCTCGCCTGGAATGGTATTTTTCGTAGGGATCGAAGGCTGCACTCGAGACCGAAAACAAACTGTATGTATGGTACAATCATGATTGCTGGTTTGGTTAGCGGCGTTATCTCTCGATCAGAAGATATTTTCTCTTACCAGGCCACATAAATTGTGCGATTGTTGAGCATCCTCTGGTGAACAAAGCGGTGAGTCCCTGTGCTTGTACTGCAGCAAACGCGATACCTTGAAAAACAATTCCAATCGCGAGTATCAGAGGGAAGGTTTCTGCTGGATGAATTGACGAGATCCAAAATTTCCTAGGTTCTAGTTAGTAGCCTCTCCTTATCTTCAGGAAATCCCAACGTACGAGGCCTTGAACTTCGGATTGCTCCGTTTTGATGCCCAATAACAGTCGTACAGAATGCTCCCAGCAGTGGTAGCTGATGCTAGAACGTTGAAAACAGCCAGAATGATTGTTGAGGTCCGGACTGACTTGCTCTCAGCGAAGACAAGATTGTCTATCAACCGCAGCGTTGCGGCATGCGCTGCGGATGAATTCGTTGCCGTCTGATACAATGGAGTGACTCCAGTCCCATTCATCCCACGCGCCATCATCAACTTCGTCGAGCTGGCCATTGCCATCAGATTTGTCGTCCACCAACTTCTTTACCAATGTATGTGATTGTAGGCAGCGAGCCGCAGCAGTGCCTTATGATATTGTTGAAGTCATGAATGTCGAATGTGTTGTCGAAAGAGTTTGTCGAAAGAGAATAGAACTACTCGATCCCGCGAGGATGTGAAGGAAAGACAACCACCGATAGGCCAGAAAGGTGGGCAAATTGAATGAAACAAGTATCTGAGCCAGCAGTGTAAGAAGCGAATGTAGCAGAAAGGAAGAAGTAACAACAGACTGGTAGCAGAATCCAAGAAAAAATTTGTCCAGACGCAAGATTTGCGACTAAAGGAATGCATGAGGTATATGAAAGGAACCCATGTAACCACTTGAAGTGGCCAGGGCGCGGGAGGACTCGAGCCCGGCGTTCGACATACGTCTTCGTGTGGGGGAGAACATGTATCTGGGAAATCCCGTTGCCACTGACCATTGGTTTCAAGTCACGTCTCTTGGATGCCGTTCTCGATCCAAAGAGGCTCAACACCTGAGCAACCCACTTCGTCTGGATTTCATGGCTCTGAAGCCTGTCTAGTGGAATAACTCTATCCAGTAAGAACAGTATCTTGCAACTTGTACAACCCGGCTGAGTGCGAAAGCCGTTGCTGCGATGGGAACTCCTCTCTCTGGGATCCTTGATTCTTGAGGCACTCCAGGTATGAAAGCATTGACGAGGCACATTTGAGGTTTCGATGTAGTCGCAGAATCTCGCTTAGCAGGTCAAAGCTTGGCTTGTTGACAGGGGGAGTCCATACGTCCATGTAAGGGCTGGGACACACCAGGAGACAGTAACAATAGAAAGATGTCGTCGTCCACCTGGGTCTGCAACTGATGGCTGCCATAAGAAGGTGCAAAGACGGGGAATAGCCGATATCAGAAAGCATTGGCAAAGAGTTGTCTATCGGAATTCGAATACTCGCACAGCCCTCAAGAGAGTCATTGAGAAGAGAAGGGGAACATTTCACGTAGGTTCTGTATTAGATAATACATGTTCGTTTCTATCAACTCGCGAAGCTTTCGCCGTGATGTCCAACGGGTCATATCAGGAAACTATCCCGTCACAATAAACTCCTCGCTCAGCCATCTCGAGGCGTCTCGCCAACACGACCCAGAGATAGAAACGGGCAGCAGAGTAATCAGTTCGCCCAGTAAATGAGAATCATCCATCTCCGACCCGCTGTCGTTGAACATGGGTGGCTGGTCTGCCCCGCTATGGTGTGGCGTTGTATGAAGCTCGGAGGGTCTCACGATAAAGATGAAACTTCTCGGCGCTGAAGCTTCCTGAGAACGATCGTTAGCTATTCCAACAGTACCGAATCTTCACAATCAGCTCGTATTGTACATGGACATTGGGCGGTAATGAAAGCCAGGCTTCAGATATCTGTGATAGCTGCGCTTGAACATGAGATGTAGTTTAATACGAATAGAGAAGAACTCGTCTAGCGAGGACATTTCGATCACGTGACCATCAACTGCCCCTTAATCCGATACGGGACTCTCTTGCTTCTGTTTCCATCAATCATGAACAAGAAAACCTTCTGTGCATGTTTCTAAACGCTTCGGATAGTAACCGGCTTCCCTAATCTTAGATCACGGCGCGGGAAGGTTCGAAAGTTGATCGGACGGCCGTCCTCGCATGATAATCGTCACGACCAGGACTATCATGTGCCGCAGCCTGGCAACTTAGATCCATCTCCGGCCACTTATGCAAAGCTTTTTTCACCTCGTCGTAATCTGAAGGCAAGGGTGCTCCGATGGCATATTCCACAACGACGTCATGGTCTGGCCACTTCACTTCATTTCACTGCACTGTCATAGTCACTATGCAATCCGCGGTGACCTGAACATCCGGCCCCAGATCCGGGTCAGAAGCCACCACCCACAGCAAGCTTTAAGGTTATTCTGCCCCCCACTGGTACTGCAATCTAACTTCATTTCCAGGTCCGCCGGTGCCCATGTCATGCCGTTGGGTTGGAAGCCTGGCTATCTCGTATCTCGTCTCCAGACCCTGCGGGGCGTAAGAGCCCCGATCTTTCAGATTGATTACATTTGAGATTTGATCCGATATCTGTCTTTTCATCGGTTGGCATTCAAATCTAAACCTACAGTCTAGACTCTAGTTGGAAGGTGTGGAAGTCTCGACCTTTCCCGACAACTTGGCACAGAGACGAAGTTGTCTACGAGCCGTGATTTACTTTGGTCTTGTAAGCGTATACTCCCGCGATTTGGTTGTGATCACGTTAGTTTAGGCCTCTGTACCCAATCACGGCATGAGGATGAGTCAGTCTATTGTGGAGTCTACTTCCAGGCTGTTGGACCGTTAGTCTGAATCTCTCTGGATGAACGCATGAAAGAGAACAGCACAATATTGGATTTCAACCACCTGCTTTCTTATTATAGTAATCTCTGCTTATAACGAACACCAAAAAGCCGCAAGAACCGTTCGTTATACCCAGAGATTCGTTATCACAAGAGAGGTTTTGGTGTATTGAGTACCCTGCTCGTCTTTGAAACGAGTTCATCATACCCAGGTATTCATTATAACTCGGGTTCGGTATAACCAGAAACTATTGTTCATAGCAGGATCATCAGCAGCCCTAGCTACCTCTCCACAAGATTTCTGTTGGCGCACAGGGAACCCGCAACAATAAGTCGGTAATTGCGTGCAGAAGCTTCGAGCTAGATGACTTGAAACAGAGCTGCCACTCAGACATGGCCCATTGGCCTAATGCTGATTAGCTAAGTAGTCCTTGGCTCATACCCGACATCTGGAGGTCTCTCGCAGAGCAGATCTTAATCCACTGCAGCAGAACCAGAAGAGCAGAGTCGCGTCCTGGGTTCCAGCACAGAAACATCTTCGAGCCAGGCGTTGAGCGTGCGTGCGTAAGTACGTGCGATCACTGCGTATCAAAATCTATCACCAACTCACTAGCTAGTGCACAAGATAGAGATATTCAAAAGATCTAAGCAGTTTTCCGCCAGCGTGGTATGAACTCACGAGACCGTTGCACATGTGACGAAATGACAGCAGGTACGAAAAAATACCGTCAACTCGGGACAAGGATGTGTATTGAGATGTTCTGGGCAGGCAGTAGTCTCGCTCAGGGAGGGGAGCTGTAGATTCGATGCTCAGCGGAGAGAATCAGCGAAAAACACAGCGTGCGCGACAAGTGTACGTTCTCTGTTAGTTGATCGGTAGAAATACTGAGATCGGTCGGCTCATTCTTTGGGCAGGATTGGGAGGTGGGACTCTAGTTGCGTGAATGGCTGAGGGCGGACGAGACTATATGGAGGGGTTCTCATCTCCATCGATGTGAAAGCACGATTGCTCCGTCGTCATCTTCTTTAAATCGTCATCTTCTTTAAAGCCAAAAGGGAGGAAACACCCAGTTTGAATACAAACGAATATGATTTGAAATTTCTTCCAGTTGGATGTTAAATCGTCAATATAAAGCTACAAGTAAGATTTTGCCTTCAGATTACCGTAAGCTTCCCTGTGAACCTTCATTCACATGCAATTTATGCCTTGTTCGCACCGGAAACCTTAGCACGCTCACCATAAGCCTTCGTCGCATAGTCACCATCAATTACGATCAGGTCCTCAGGACGGTAGTCGTGCTTGCCGGAGAGGTATGATTGGAGAATGGCCTTGGTTCCGTCGGCGTATCTCTTCTGGGCATCGAGTGAGGTTCCCGACATGTGGGGAACCATGGCGTTTCCGCCGCCGAATGGGTTCTTGGCATAGCGGAGGGGGTGGTCCTTTGGTGCTGGTTGTGGGAACCAAACATCTCCTCCGTAGCCACGAAGGTGGCCCGACTTGAGAGCGTCGGCGACGTCTTCCTTAACGACGATAGCGCCTCGGGCGGTGTTGACGAGCCATGAGCCTGCGAAAGTAAGTACAGGAAAGTATACATGGTGGACAGGTCAGTATACCTTTCTTCATCTTAGAAATCAATTCCTTGTTGAATAGGCCACGGGTCTTCTCGTGCAGCGGGCAATTGATGGTAACAACATCACACTGCGCCAACATCTCCTCCAAGTTCTCCACTCTTCGGCAACCAATCTCCTTCTCAACCTCAGGCTTCAGGGGTTGGTAATCGAAGTAAAGGAGCTCTTTGCAGTCGAATGGCTTGAGACGTCTCAATACACGCTCCCCAATACGTCCAACAGCAACGGTACCGACAACCTTGCCCTCGAGATCGAACTCGTTCTTAGCAGCAGCAGCGACGTCCCATTCACCGGCTTGGATTTGCTCGTGTGCGGGAACAAAGTTACGGACAAGGACAAGGATGGTCATGACGACGTGCTCCGCGACGGAAACGACGTTGGAGCCGGTGACTTCTGCGACAGTGACTCCACCATTGGTCTTGTTTGCTGCGTTCAGGTCAACATGGTCAGATCCGATACCTGCTGTGATGGCGATCTTGAGCTTCTTAGCCTTGGCGAGACGCTCGGCCGTGAGGTAACCGGGGTGGAATCTGGGAGTTGAACATTAGCCGAGTCAATTGAGGAGATCAAAGGAAAGCATACGGAGTTGTAATGATGATTTCAGCGTCTACCAATTCTTGGTCGAACTTGGAGTTCTCGCCCTCCTTATCCGAGGTGGTTACGAGAGTGTGTCCTTGATCCTCGAGCCATTTGCGGATACCAAGCTCGTTCTCCGTTGTGCCTAGAAGTTCGGGGACCTGGTTGATCGTAAGTAGGGCTCGGATTGACCAGGTGGTCACAATTGAAGATCCCGCTTCAAGCAAGGAGCTTAATTGAGGACAAGGCGGGGGAAAACAATTGGGACTGCTTACCTCCTCGGCGTGCTTCTTGCCGTCATACAAAACAAGGAGTACCTTGACCTTTTCACGTTTCCCTGTCAGCGTTCTAATACTTCCAATATTGTGTTGACGGAGAGCTTGAGCGCCACGAGACACGGCTGCAGGAGTCGGCCTCGCGACGGCAGATGTGAAGAGGGACCGCGAGGCTGTGGGAGTGCGTGCCAAACGGCAAATTGAACGAGTGAGAAATACCATTTTGACTGATTTATTAGATTATTTGGGTGACTTTCGGGTTGCTGGAGAGGAAGTATGAGTGAGGGGTGAAGTGACGTGAGGTGAGGTGAGGTGAGGGAAGGGGTATTTGGTTGGAGCTCGGAGATCTCTCGCGTAGTTATGTAATGCGGGGTTGGATTGGAGCTACATGAAAGGCACGTCAGCGATTTATCCCACCCATTAGCGACGTGATCCATGAATAAAGGCAGAACAGTCTCGGGTGATAGGAGATTTTGGCGGGTGGGGTGAGAAGCCGAAGGGAAGCAGAAGTAGACGCAGAAGCTGCATGATGTCTAGACGGACAATGAACGAATAGATGGAGGTTATTCGGAAGGTCCGTTGTAACTTTATGTGTGTTTGGGTTTGGTTGCAGTAAAATGGTTGACATACCTGGTAGGATATTGATACGAGGGCAGGTGGTCGTAGGACTTGGTCAATCTCGTGGTGATTAGCAGATTGGTCCAGTATGAAGGAGAATTCAGCTCGGGGCAGATGGGAAAGCCCTCTCTTTATAAAAATGCCAATTTCCTTCCCTTCCCCCTTCCACCCTCCACCATCCCCTCTCTCGTCTTCCCTTTCAGCAGACCATTACATAGCCGTCACCCGCCCATAGCGTCGGTGGCCCTCCTCCACTCCCAACCACCCAGGAGGGAACAGGCTGGCCATACAGAAGAGTCCCACAGGATGGTTACAGTTAAACTTCCCCATCTCACGATCCACGTTGCCCCGAACGGAACTAGGGCTTTGAACCGTTGTCGGCACTGTTTGGAGGGCTTTGCTCGGTGCTCTCGGGATGTTGCTCTCGGGATGTTGTGACGGCGGGGTAATTAATCCTAAGCTTTGCGAGGGAGTTCCTTCAACATTCTCTACTGGAGTAAAAATTATATAATAATATAATATGTAATCATGCTCCAGATTCCATTGCAGGTTTCAATTTTGTATACAGCTTCTCGACTGCATCTGGACCCCATTGTAGCTGACGCGGGGTGAATTGGCTGTGTCAGTCACGCAGACAGGTAAGCCGCATCTGCCCTCGTCTACCACCGTCTTATCGATACGTCGGACATGTTTCGGTAAGTTCTCAATGCCCGATAATTGTATATTTCGGTATCTCTCCGAGCACTCTCCCCTTCACTGGAAATGCGGACCAAGTGACTACTTCTGATTACGATAAATTATTCCCCTTCCTACCATAATCTCGAAAAAGACGGAGAAGCACATAAAGGTCTCACCCATCCAGGTGTTAGACGACTCGATGCGTCGACACCGGAAATACTCCAGGATCGGTTGCGGGCGAGCCTTGGCCTATGGGCGGCCAACCGCTATTGGAGCTTAAGCACAGAGACCCCCTCTATTTAACCTTACTACCAACAACTGACCCATCCAGGTGCAAGAGGAGGACCCTCTCTCTACCAACAACCAGCTTCCAGACCATGGCTGGTGATGGCCGTTCAAACCAGCCAATCAGACTCGCAGACTCGCTCTCTTTCCCCTCCTGAGCTCTTACACATACATTGATCTTTGCCAGCTTTGGAACCCAAGTCCACCACTCGCATGCGTCCAAACTAATCCAATAAGCAGCCTCACGCTGACTGCACTTTATCAAGACCAACCACATTCCTTCTACGGTCTATAGCCACACATCGATGAGCGAGAGCATTCTTTGCCAAGTCTGCTGTGAGCGTGTGAGCAGCTCTCGAAACGGTTATGGAGTCCGTTAAGTCTGCACTGGTTGAGCGCCAAACCCTGATTCCGGAAGGTGGCAGGGACTTTTTTCCAGATCTGATTCTGAATACTAACCTGGCTCTAATGCTTTCCCCTTGGCAACTCGACCTCCAGGAGCGAGATATCTCCATGCAGTTTCGATATACAATCACGTGTGACCTCACGTGTGATCAGCTCCTCTTGTCTAAAGTATATCAAGTCTTTCATCACTCAGCCCGACGGTATCATGCCTTACATCCTATCATCACACAAAACGAAAGTCTCATGACACGATGCAGCCTCTTCACTAACCGCATCGCCTCGTAAGCCCGAAGATATACGCCTCGCCAATGTGTATTTGTATCTGGATGGAGTTGAAGCCGCAACAGAGGACGGGAATACCTTCTCCCGCCTGTATACGCTTGGAGCCTATGCCGGTTCGTCCGTTCGATTTACAGACGAAGTGGCCGTTCGTAGTCACTCTTAAGAAACTTCGAACTTGGATCGAGAAAGAAATCCCGCCTGCGTGCTTCAAGCCCGTGGGAGACAGGTCGTTTCAGAGTAACCGCGCCTAACAACGATTAGAGTAAGTCTATTCGCTTTTCGAGGTGCGATGTGGCAGTCGCATAGCAGAGAACTTGGTCGTCCAATGAGCCTTCAGGTACCGTCTCGTGGCTTCTCTGGGAAGAGTAATTGTGAGGCAGCAAGACACTCCTCCCAGTCTAGTATTTGCTAGCATTGATCTACTTTTGTTTCATTCTTTCCGCTCTTACACGAGATGATGTGATACTTTGTCGATGAGGACGCCGTCGATATGAAGCTCTCGACCAATTATGCTGGCGGATTTCTTTCGATCTTCTGATATACCGGTAGAGCTTCTTCGCCAGATTACTCTGATATATCAATGCGATACAAATCGCCCAAAAGGTGGTGCCCAGGAGGTTAAGAGTCGTAATAGGTCCCTTCTCGGCCCTCTAGACGCTACCATTCTCATATCATCAGCCTTATAGGACAAACACGCTGAGGCGACTGGAGCAAAAGAGACGTATTCTTCAGGATAGAGAACAGCGAATTGCCTTTCGACCTCCGTATCTACCAGTTGAGTCTGTCTCGGAGGATACTGTGCTTTCACCAAATCTGCCATGACTCTACCTTCCCACGCAAAGGATGAGCTGGCGCACCTAGGAATTGTGCCTCTCAAGCTCTGCCTTGCCTCACCCACGAGCAATCGTAATATAAGGCGCGGCTTTGCCCGTTGACTCTAGCAAGAAATCGAAGCATGGATCCCGTTCATTAATAGCGAGGGCGTGGACATGAGAAGAGACGAGCGCACGATCCGCGATTCTCGCATCTGATATGCAATTGTTGCAACTTTTCAAAATTGGGTTTAGTTCAGAAAGATAACGTTCGAGGAGGGCGTTTGTGACGTGTACTCACTCATTCCAGAGCCTCTGCGTGGTGAAAAACGCGCAGGTGGTCATAGAGAACAGAATAGGCCATTTTGTTTTGTAGCTTGATAGGCGGCTGGATTGCTGACTTCGAAAGGATCACTTGATCGATGAAGAAGCTCGGTTTATACCGTTCAAACACGTACATCGCTAGATGTCGGAACGACACATTGCCACATGGAGAAGCTTTGGAACACACGGACTTGAACTTGAGAGGTATTGAGGCATCATAAAGTCATAGATTGCTCAGATATATATTCCTAGCCGTCGGTCACCCCAAACACTTTTATCTAACCCCACGTCTATATTTACCCAAGGACCTTCTCGGCGCTGGAGAAGTCATGTCCGAAGTTATCTGGCTCCACGGCAACCGACTCGACCTTGCCGTCCTTGGTGACGATCGCGAATCGCTTGGCGCGGTTCGTGCCCAGCACTGGAGCGGCGGGGAACTCGAGGTCCCAGGCGCGCGTGAAGGCGCCGCCGGCGTCGCCTAGGAAGCGGATGCCGGAGGACTTGTCGGCGTCGATGGATTTGCCCCATGCGTTCATGCTGGGAAGGGTCAGTTAAGATTCATGGCTGGTTCGGATCGTGGGTAGGAGCTGGTGAGTGGACGAGGTGAGGAGGGTGGGAGAGGGGGAGATTGGCTTACACGAAAGCATCGTTGACTGAGACGACAAAGACCTTTCCGGCATCCTTCAGCTTGGGGTGTGCAATGTAGCCGGGGACGTGGTTGTCGGAGCAGACGGGGCCTGTCTTAGGTCAGAAATGCCCCTCATTGTTCGAAGCTCTACAGCAAGTATAGAGTAGAGATGCAAGACTCCGTCTCTGTTGAGAAGAAGTCCAACTGAGGGCGCGGCACTTACTGAAAGCAGCTGGGACACCAATGATGAGACCAGGACCAGAGGCAAGCTCGGTGGCAAGGTTAACTTTTCCTCCTGGGTTTCCCTCAGTGAGGTCGACGCTTGGGATGGAATCTCCGACTTGAACCATGATTGCGATGGACGGTGTTTGTTTAGATGTCTATGAAGTGTGTATGTCTATGAGAAAGTATAGACGGGTCTGAAGACGACGATTCTGGTTCTTATATGAGAAAGTATGTATGTACACATCATAGATCGCAATCGAAGCTATCCTGAAGATTTGAGAAATCGGTCAGCCAGGTCAGCCACATGGAGGGGTAAGCTTGCACGAGGAGTATTTGGAATTCCCTGCGTAGCACAACCTTGCAGTGGGGTCGGCGCAGGACGGAGTCTGGAGGGAGTCTCGAAGGCGTTAGGGGAGAAGTCCGCCTGCGGCATCTAGCACAGATCGGCCTTGGATCCGGACGAATCCGGACAAACACGGCAGTTTGCGTATTTACAGTCCCGGTCTGGCTGGTGGGGGGTTATAATGGCTGTGGCCGCCATCTATTTGGAATGCCAGGTAACTTTCGTACACCGTCTCGACCGTGCTGCTCTCCGGCAGACTTCCAGACCTGCACAGCGAGCGCCCTCCGTCGCAAGTTGGACCGTGCCGGAGCGTTTCATGTTCGTATTTGTGTTTTGCTTGCGCCGCTCGGCTCCTTTTTGTCACGATTTGCGATTTGAGTACAAGTACAGTTATGCGCACGCCAGACCCGACCGAACCGGCATAAGAGATAAGCAATAACTGTGCGACTAGCTACCGCACGTATGCGATCACTTGGATGCGCAATGGTCTCTGCTGTGGGACACGAAGCGCATGGAGAGCTGCTTTGTAAATTCTCTCTGCGTGGCCTGGAACGCTTCCCGTAGCATGTGTATGGAGAACAATCCTTTCCGTCGTACGCTACTGCGAGTCAAGAACGATATCTATAAGAGGGCTCAACATTATTGTTTCCAGCTTCTGGGAGGCCCAGGATGCCCAGCTATTCTAGCAACGCGAGGAATGATATTAGTGTTTGTATTGCGGCCGATCTGTTCTATCACCTAGCCAGGTACATGTTCCATGTACAGGTAGCCTTTTGGGCAATGCCATGCCACGTCTCTCCTTTGGAAGAAGCGGTGTATACTCTAGGAACGTGAACGAAGTTTGAATTTGCGTTTCGATGTGCGATATTTTGCGTTTTCGTCTTAGAAGCTGCCATGCCGTGTCCAAATCTGGCTGTTATGTTGTGTGAGAGCTCGGCTGTTTCTATGTCCCTCTTTATGACTTTCAATGATTCCACTCTGTTTCTCGACCTGCTGAGACAATTCAATGAGTAAATCCTCGCTGGCTGTGTGGATATCCCACGCCAAAGCAGCTATGCCATGAGTGCAGGGCCACGAATCCTGAAATAAAGATAGGGTGCGGGGCGTGTCCACGTATTCCTCTTTCAAAACTTCCCTCACCAGCCTCTTCTTTGAAGCTTCTTCGAAGTTTTGCTACGGAGTTGCTCCTTTGCGAATGCATTCGTGGTTTCCCTTCACGATGGTGGTGCTCACTTCCGTCACGGGGCTGCCAGCCTTGCCCTTTGAGCGTCCACCGGCTGCCTTATTACTCGCCTTGGGATTCTTCTTCTCGAACGTAATTGAAGCAACGGAAAAGTGCCAGCGTTTGTCAAAATACAAGTACAGGGAATCCAAGCCTTGGTAGGCTGTCTTGCAAGAAGGTGTGAGATTGGACATGGACTCTGCGACGTGATAGAGCCTCATGTAACCCTCAGTGGCAGAGCTGTAGGCAGCCTCGACGATCCCAAACTCAATTCTAAGATATTATTTGCTCGTGGGGAAAGGATGTTGAAAAAGACTGCTACTGACCTGATTTTCAGTACATAAGACAATATGAATATCCTATTGGATTGCTTGATCAAAAACTCGGCACTGTGAATATAAACTGAAGACTTTTGCGGCTTCCAAGTACTCCGTGTTGGAAGTCCAATTCTTGGCCATTCCCTCTCAGATCTTTCTTCGCTAGACTATCTCCAGACTCTCCCAGGCTGACGATCCTAGCTTCGATTTCTGCTACGATATACTTCGATTGGTCTCTAGGCTGTTCTGATAGGGCTTCTTCCATGCGCTGAATTGGTTGAGACTTGAGATGAGGCTGAAGATATCCTTGATATTCCCTTTTCATTCCCAGTGGAGACTCCTCCGGCGAGAAAGTTAGAATGAACATAAGATAGTATTCTGAATTTTCAGCGACTCGCCGTTCAAGTTAAGGTATCGTATCATGGGGGGCATTGCAGCAGCAATTCCATCCGCTCTGCAAGACAGTGCGAGTATTGCTGGCGTTATCTCTCATATGTCCAAAGGATGGAGACGACGAGAACCATGAAAGGTTCCCTGTCTGCGATGCTTGCCACTCATAACAAACATTTCGTGGAGCTCCTTTTTTGGCGCTTCGCCTCGAGATGCTTATCGTATGTTTCCATGAACAGAGCCTGACTTATTCGAGCCATTTTCGCCAAGCTGGAGATTTGTCGCTTGATTCGAGCTTCAACGATGAGTTTATTTCACCTATACATATTAATCAAGAACATAACTTTCAAGGACGAGAGAATCATTGAAGTGCTGCGCCGTAGAGTAACCAAAATATTGGCGAAGGCTAGGAATAATCCTTTCGCCAAACACCCCCTTCTTATATCGAAATCATAAGTGATCGAACCATTGGCACGAAAGGCAATTGCTCGCTGCGATCGGTGCAACAGCTCCAAAATGATATGAACGCGCTGACATACAGTCTAAAACTTCCCCTCGCAACATGTCTTCACTAACGAGCCGAGAAGATCACGGATTTCTCGCGAGACCAGATATACGGTTACGATCAAGACAGAATTCGGTCGACACTGAAAGTACCACCAGCATCTCAGCCAACATCGTTATGAAAAGATCGACAACGGAGTAGATTTCATTAAAGCAGAGGCTGCTGACAACAACATCACCGACCAAACGGCGCTCGTATTAGAAGACTGTAGACTGTAGACTGTAGTCTCTGTCTGTCGTTGTTCAATCAGCCGGCTTGTGTGTACTGTCTCGAAGAAGAGTCGCCAATAAAAAAGGGACTCGTCAGCGACAAGCGAGATAGTTTTTACTCTAACAAGAAGCGGGTTTAGGAGGCAATGGCCAGCTTTAAGGTAGAGTTCGAGTTATCTCGTCTTACGTGAACTCTCAAGCCCAATGAAGAAAGACCGGAAGCGCCAAGTCACAGATTCGTAGTTTACAAGACATCTGAAAAATTGATATTGGAGTTGCGATTGGCGTGACTTCTGACTTGAGAGCATTATCCCTAGAAAATCTTGCTGAGTGCTCGCTCTAGTTGCCACACTAGAGATTCCATACTTTTTGCCTCACTGTTGAGGACGGTCAAAGGTCAGGAACAAAATGCATATCAATCATCTGCCATCCCCCGAGCTTCACCTCCAGCCCACGAGCTCCTGGTGTTTCTTTTCTCCGCATATCGGTGCCCGTAAGGTTTCGTTCTGGGCATCAAGGACCACCCTAGCAATCCGTCGTAATTACTCACCCTACGGCTCCTCCTCCCTCCATACCTGGTACCAGAGTTTTGTTCACTTCGGCTTCCACTCTCTTCTCGACGATTGCGTCTGGTTTTCGCTCGGCGAGGTTGCCGCACGCGATCACCTCGCCTATTGCCCCTGCCGAAGCCTTCTCCACCACCTCCACGTCTGTGAACTCGGCTTGATCGCGAGCTCCTCTCAGAATCTGAGTCTGAATCGTACGACCGCGAGATTGTAGGGATCCAGGCTGCTGAGCGATTGTCGACGCAGCATTTGTAGAGGAATACAATGAGGACTAATGTTCCCAGAATAGAACCGAGAACAGCGCCAATGACGACGCCAGTGTTTGAGGATCCGGACGACGTGTCACGAGGAGTATTCTTTTGTGTTGTTTGGATAGATCCTGTGGAGATGGCTGTTGAAACGGATGTTGCTAAACCACTGGAGCACGTTGAAGTCAGTGAAAGTTCTACCTCATGATCGAGAAATGGCTTACTCGGTAACTACGGGAGTGGAAGCTCCTAGGAGGATAATGGAAGTATACGTCGTAGATGCACGACTAACAGATAGGGTGATCTGATCGGGTTCTCTGCGAGCGATTCGGGGCTGAGACTCGATGATTGGGGCCATTTCGAAAACAAAACATACGCCTTTTATGAAGAAGACTGTGACGGATGGACGACATCGTCGGAAGGCTCTGGAAATCTATTATTTGTTTAAGACATAGGCAACAGGAAGAATCCCCACGGAAGGGTGGGTTGCCCAGAATATGCGACCGTTGCTCAGCCTTGCGTGGACGCTACACGGTGAGCGATAACCACGCCCAGAGCCGCAGCGGAATGTGAGGGGTAATTGCCAGGTTATACCAAGACGCAAGATATATGTGACAGGCCTCTTCAATGATTGATCCAACGCCGAGAGGCTTGCATGTGGGCGATGAAACAGTCCTGGTGGCGCACTCCTTGTTGTCCAGTGGAGTGGAGTTCTAGCCGAGCTTGGCAATTGAGTGTGGATGAATAGAGCTAATAGCGCCTAATGCATCTGGATGTCGAGGGTGTCGAATGGTCCAGCAGCTACAGCTGCATTTGCTGTCCATATGTATTGTCTGACATATCACCGGTGTAGGTAGGCAAATCTCCGTCCATAAGGGTTTGCCAGTACGCCCAATCATTCGGACCGAAAGCTGGCGTGGTCATATCCATTCCAAAATCAATGTCAATATTTTTCCACTGCTCGGTACCCGTATTGTATGGTGACTGAGCCGGTAATAGATTATTGCCGTATTCGATCATGGTGTTCGAAGATACAGCTAGTTTTGGATCTCGCCAGTCGGTGTTTAGCTGCGAGGATGTTGGTGTGGAAATGTTTCGTTGCGATCTTAGTATCGATATAAACCGCGGGGGGGCCAGTTGATGCGAGCCTCGCGACAGATCTCCATCTTCTTCTCTTGTTGTCCATGCTTTTAGAGTCAAGTTCCCAATAGCATAATACAAGCTGTTCTTCGTCTCGTTGAGCATCTCGGGACGATGCTCAAACGATGTCTCTACTAGTTGCCAAGCCCGATCTATTTGGTCTCCTGTTGTCCGATGCCTCAACTCAGACAAAATGTATATGAAAGCATCTAGTTGGAAGTGCACGTGGATATCTTGAATTCCCCAGGGTTAGCATTGATTCGCTTGGAAAGACGTGGAAGCACCAGAGTGTTTTCGGAAATCCTTGGAATATAGAAAATGATAACCGGGAACGTGACTTACGCCATTGAAATCCTTGAACAAGCTTGTTTGAGTGACCCATGGCAGCGATCTCCAGCTCTTTCAGACTTTCCGAGAACAACATGTCTTTTTCCTTTTGCGGCATTGACGCACCTCGGTCAGGATATTGCCGCGGATGATGTGCCATCATTCTCATCGTACAAATGACGGACCTGGACATATAGATAGCCAAGAGATGCAATGGTATTGATGGATCGCAATAGCGAATATATTTTTGTTCAAATCTGATTTCAAGAGCATCGATTGCTTTATCTTTTTCAGCAATGAGTTCGGGGCCTTTCTTGATGAAGAATTGACCCAATCTGGTGTGTCCGACGCCACCAGTTTTGCGAAGGGCCTCGGCGACTTCGTATCGAAGACAGCAGAAAAGCATTTCAGTGGCGCCCTCTTTCTCAATAGGGACATCTTTCATAGCAGGACTCAGATCACTATCACTGATGTTGAGGGGCATCTTAGTATCGAATTTAGCAAGCCAAGCAGGAAAACCTGCACCAGCGAGCTTTGACGCTTGGCCATCAAGGGACACGACTTGCCACCAAGTCCGTCTCCTCATCTCGGCATCAAAGGGACTGACTTGATGATCCGCTCCATCACGATGGATGCCGAGTCTTTGTGAAATACGCACAGCAGCCCCAGTGAGAACCCACATAGACTGAGGATCATATTCTCGTCGAAGAGCAAGCTACATGTGATAAAAGTCAGTTTTTGCCCACGTCGATAGATTCAGTCGTAAAGATAGTAAAGGTAATAGTAAAGGTAGAGCATTTGTTTGCCCCTTTTTCTGTTCTCTCACCGAAAACAAGTAGAACAGGCGCTAATCTAGAGAAGTGCATAGAATTAACTTACGAGATAAAGTGCAAATGCCTGTAGTGAATACAGGTTGATCGATTTAAGGAATTTCCCGTTGACCAATGCTTGTTGCGTTGCCTGAGAATACTTTGAAACGAGTGCTGTGCGAGTCTCACCGAACATAGTCTCGCATTCCTCCGGTTTTAAGGACGTGATAGATAGGAGATAAATGGCAAACATCAAGGACTCTGTTGCTCTGGGGATCTTTGACAAATCTCCTGTGGCATCGAGTATGACTTGCTGAACCGTCGGAGCATGAAATATCTTGACTAGAGGGTTCACATTTACGAGATATGTTTGCCAAAGTCGGAAGATTTGAACTGGTGGGGGATGCAGCGAGCTCAAATCTCTGTTAGGAAAGCCATGCCTGAGATAGAATATCCCAGCCTCAGGGAAGATGCTTGTCTCGTTAGACTCATCATCTGAAGACGTTTGGAGAGCATCTTTTGGATCTTGAATTTCGTCGCGTAAGTTCTCCCACAGAGTACTGCTTGGGTCAACGAGATCGTGCGGGGATTGGGGGCCCAAACGTACTTCTCGACATAACGCGAGTTTTGATGATCAGTGAAGAGCATCCCCTTGTCAGCATTAGGCGGCCTCGGAATTTCAAGAAGGTGCAATGAATGATTATGGTGGTGAGGAGGATCCTCTGGAGCGTCATCATCGTCGTCATCCTCAATCTTGATGCCATTCTTCTTTAGCAAATGCTCGTATCGCCGTAATCTCGCTGCAAGATCTTGTTCTGAGAACTTTCTCCTCCTTCGACGTGGAACAGTTGGAGCACTGGGGATACATTCTGCACGCGCCTTGATGCAATTCGAGCACGGCTTCGACCTGTCGCATTTGACTTTGCGCTGTTGACATAAGATGCATGAATGTCCTCGAGTGATTTTTGGAGATGGAGGAGCAGGAGGTGGAGGCTGCAGCCCTTCAGGAGTTCCAGATGGAGTCGCCAGCATTTCTAGTGTTGAAACGTATATCGAAGCCGCCACCGTGACTGTCCTGCTTCGTTTCTTTAGGCATGGATATCCACTAAGCCTTTCTGGGAATAGCATCAAGTCGATCACATGTAAAGTAAGCCACGTGACTAGGCCGCCGTCTCCAGGCCAGATCTTGAATGCTCAATGTAATTGTGAGCGATCTGAAAACCACACACTTATGTGGATCAACCATGTCATCCTCCAGAAACTATTGAAAGTCTATGTGAAACTTTAGGTCTATCCAATCTATGGTACGCCCTCAGGGCCGAAAGACGCCACTTCACGTTTTGTTATTGCGACATTCCGAAGTTCCATTCTCTAGCACCAATCACCAGTAACTTTGAGCAATCCGAATCCGAGTACATCGAAAGTAAATTTATTAAGTCAAAAAGAGATACATGGATGGGTTCCTATGCCACAGATTTCGATACTTTGACAATCTTACAGATCTTACCTGAGTGTGCTCTCAATCGCTCACAGATTGCGAGGAATTCGGATCTTACAGACCAACCAATACGATTTGGTATATTGACATCCGCTAAACTTCCACATTACTCTCAACAAATATGGTTCTTGTATCTGGGGGACAAAGATGTTGGTCCAATTGGTGGCTTGTTGTTTGTTCTGTAAGAGCTCGGTCCATCGCTTGATGTTTGATCCCCTCTCAGTTGCTTTCTACATTCGAATTGATCACAACCTCACATCACCATAAATCTTTGATATATTCTGTCTCTGAATTGCCTTACTGCTGCCTAAAGTTTTGAGCACGTGGTGCCATAATTTAAGATCGATCATCAGGATCGTATCGATCTGGGGAGTAGAATCGCTTGAACAGCTTCTTGCCCTCCATGAAAATCTCATCCATCTCGTCCTTCGTGAGCTCGAAAGTCAGGGCTTCTGCGTATTCCTGTAGGCGCTCCTTCTTGCGCGTGGTCGTTAGAGCAACGATGTTCTGCTGCAGGAACCACCGAAGCATGACAGCAGAGTCTGACACATTATGAGCCTTGGCCATGCGCTCCAGAGGTCCTACAAGTGGTCCTTCTGGGCAACGGGCTAGTGGAGTAAGACCCTTGAACGCCTCTACCTGGATGCCTTGCTCCTGCATCCAAGGAATATAGGGGACGCCATCGTTCTCACGTTGTATGTATGGGTGATATTCTAGCTGATTCACAGCGGGAAGCTCCTTCGGGCTGCCCTTGAGAATCATCTCGAGGTCTTTGCGCACAAAATTGCTGACGCCAATTGATTTGGCTTTGCCCGAAGCCTTGACCTCCTCCATTCCACGCCAGACATTCTGGTAATCTTCAGCGGTGTGAAGATTCCAAGGCTCATGAACAAGATATCTAGTGGAATATGAGTACTTGTGAAGCTGCGATTATGCCTTGGGGGGCTTACAGGTCAACATAGTCGAGGTGAAGTTTCTTCAAGCTCTCATTGATGGCTTTGGGAACGTCTTTGATCCCATCCGCGACTTTGGTTGTAACGAAGAGCTCTTCACGAGGGATTCCACACTCTTTGATGGCCTTGCCGACCTCGGCTTCATTGTCGTACATCTCGGCACAGTCAAGGTGGCGGAATCCAGCTTCCAGAGCGTCCTTGGCCATTAGAACCAGATTTTTATCAAACTTGTCATGATCTTCCGGCTCCTTGTACCATGCCGTGCCGGTACCGAAAGCAAGCTATGTAGGGTCAGCGGAGGCTACAATGACGTGTGATTTTCAAGTCAGGCTGACCATGGGCACGTTATTACCATCACGAAGACGCAGCAGAGGGGTCTTCATAGCCAGATTGCCCGCCATGACGTGCTGAGTGGGTAAAGAGAACGTTGAGGCGATGCCTTGTAGACGCCGAAGGGCTGGTGTGAAACTGTTGATGATTTTAGAAGGGAGCGGCGAGGAGAACTGCGACGCGATCAACACAACGACTCCGGCGGACGCAACGAGAAGAAGAGCTTGACGTACAGCGGCAGACATCTAAGTAGCTACGTCAAAGATGAGCTATGCTCTGTAGCCTTTTGTAGTTAAAGGTGAGGCAGGCGTGTTGGGCGGTCTGTACCTCCACGATCTCCGTATGTGAATGAGGGAGAAGTCATCGACTATGCGCGTCTACTAGGGGATGTCAAAATTCATGAATAGCCGAGAATTACCCAGGCCGAGTTGGCATACTCAAATTTACTTCTATATTACCACAAATCACTCTTATGGCCTTCTCACGGGTTCAAACTAGTAATTTACATCGATTGGGCATTTCGGATATACATAAAAGAGGGTTATATTACGATTTCTATATTCCGGCTGATTCTTGGCTATTCACGAATTTGGACACTCCCTGATGGTCTGCAAAATGAGGGTTGTTGGTGTGTGAAGGGATCCTGCAGCCGGTGAAACCGTGGTCTACGAAAGTATTCGGATCCCACCAGGCAAGCTGCGAGCCCCGGAGCCGCATACAAGACAAGGCAGGCTTTGGGCATAGCCTGCCAACCGATCTTGTCGAATGGGTTGGTGTCCACCCATCAACATACAGCCTTACGAACCACATTCAAGCACGTTGCTATCCATCAACAAAGAGGCTGTGCTTTGGCTGACCAGCTGCCCTATATTGGAACCCATCCGTGACCTCACAATTCATGCCTACTAAGCAGAGAGCATAAAACTAAAGTCGCACCACAACAAGCAAGTCTTCCTCGGCATCATCAGTCTGATTGCTCAATTTATTGGTCTTGTACTATCAGCTGGTCAACTCAGCATTGCGCAGAAGTTGTATGCTGCTCAGCTAAAACAGAACCAGTGTACCTAATAGCTCGCGAATAGAATTTCTTTTCATCGATTGAGAAGGTCGCAAAAGGTGTCCCATGACTGACTGTCATCGGGGGCCTTTGCATAAGCCCCTGTCTGCTCCAGCTCCAATTTTGTAGTCTCCGCAGCGGCCCTGAATGTCGCGGACTCAGTAATTGAACCTTGACGCTGCAATATCTCAGCGATCCGAAGCTTCACTCGGGCAGAGTCGACCGCATCGCCCATCTTCGGCTCATTGAATTCAGCAATTTTCAGTGCCAGTTTCAGGCACTCAAGCGCCTGCTTATCATCATCCTGCCGTATAAGGACGCACGCTTGATGATACCTCGTTGCCGTGATGCTCTGGTGGGTTGGTTTGCCTGGTGATTGAAGTTCCTCCGCAAGACGAAAGTAAAACAATGCACTATCAAGCTCACCTATAGCCTCAGCTAGTCTCCCACGAATATACGCAGTCCTACACGATATAAGTTAGTCAAAGCAGCCTCAAAGCATTTAGAACGGTTTCCGTTGCATACTCTCCGTGGAAATGACTCCTCGCGTCATACACACTAGTTTGAAAGGCGTCAGCCTCCTCGAGATCAGCCTTAGCGAGATCGAAAAAGCCAAGTGCTACTTGAGGTCGCGCTCGATTACGGAGATATCTGTCATAGTTCCATGTCTTTCGCTCCTCGTCCGAGACCCCTCTTGCAATCTCGATCGCCCGATTGACTTTCTGGATAGCAGCCTCACCCTGGTACATCCCAAAAAGAGCCAGAGCGACAGAGCTGTAAGAGTCGGCGAGAACTTTCGCCGTCGTTTGATCAGCTGCTTCTTGGATGGTTAGCGCTGTTTTGGAGTACTCTAGCGAAGCTGGGTATCGGCCTCGTCGATGAGTCATATGGGCACTGCTCTCGCACAGGTAGGCATATGGGAGCGCAGTTCTATCTTTGCAATTGTTCATCGCACGTTTGGCAATGCGTTCGCCCATCTAAATGGTCGAAGACTCTACACAATACCTAAAAACTTCAATTAGATCCGAGAAATAGAAGTTCGAAATTCCACTAACCAACTCGCGTCCGCAGCCAGGATAGCGAAGTTTGGCTCCTGGGTGTCAAATCCCTCAACCTTCAGCTCTTCGTACTGTTCCTGGAGAGCGTCGACATGATGAATCAGCTGGCTGCATATCGTGGCGGAAATCTGAGGGATGGCTTGTTATTTTGGAAGTATGGTAAGAATTCTTGGATAGACTTCTTCTTCACCAGAATTTGCCGTGCAATAATGTCGATGCCAAGAGGTAGACCACCGAGCAGGCCCGCGATCTGCTCCGCGCTGTTTCGCTCGGCGGCATCAATTGTAGATCGTCCTGCGAGGCGAAGAAGTAATTCACCGGCTTCATGATCGCCGAATGGCTGTACCTCTAGCTGATGAGCTGCGGGAGATGCTGCTATCAGCTCGCTGCGGCAGGTCACAAGAACTTGACCACTGCCAGATTTTGGCCAATGTTGATTCAACAGCTCATTCGATTCCACGTTGTCAAAAATAATGAGCCAAGAGACATCTAACATGATTAGTATATTCTTCTAGAAGCGCCACGCCCTGCGCAACCAACCTGTGATTTGAAGCCAGTTCCAAAAGACCAAACGCATTTTGTCCAGCGAGTCGCCCTCAGTAAAACCCGGCGGCTTTATCTGAGTGACTGCCTCGACAATAGCATTAGACAGTTCGCTCATAGTCTCGGCGGAGAGCTAGAGTACAAGTTGCACCTCCTAGTCCGCAGTTTGGACGTGCGCATATTCAAGCGCGACCTGCGATTTCCCAATACCGCCCGTACCCCAAACTGCAATAGAATTCATGCCGCGCGTCGGTAGGACTGGTCGTAATTTCTCCTTAATTTGCTCAAGGATCTTTGATCTCCCGAAGAAGTTGTGGTTTCTTGTAAATGGTAGTTGATAATACGGCAGCTGCGGTCATCGTTCTTATGGGAATGCTTAATGGCCGTGGCACAATTCAATAGCAGTTGCACCAATATATCAAAGAATTTAGCAACGATCTCGGGATGCGGTGTCACCTTCTCGCGATATTTCTCGAACAGGTGCAAGTTCTCGTCAACCTGGCGCAGATAATGGGATATTTCTTGCAGTGAATCCTCGGATCTGGTTTTGGTGGCTGACTATTTTTGTTATTGAGCAAAACGTTTTTGTCGAGAACGCTAAGGACAAACATACATTTAACAATAAGAATGTTGTGCCTCATACGCACCCTAGCTGATTGAGTTCGAGTTGATGCTGAGCATCAGAAAGGTGATAAGGTATTGCATGCGGTAGAAATAAGGTTTGAGACCGCGAAACATTCACGAGACAAAGTCGTTGGTGTCTGCACTTCCACGAGCAGTCACTCAACGCTGGTTAAGTTCTGCACAAACTCAAAGTCTTCAACCCCCAATATGTCACGACTACGGTGCAGAGCTTCTTGCCAAAGAGCCTCACAGTCTTGCACTTGTCCTCAGCAGTTAGTAGTGCCATAATCTCAGCCTTTTCTGACATACATTAACCCATGAGGCTGTTAGAGAGAAATGCAGGACACTCAGCAGCTCATTGATTTTCCCAATGAACGTGCGTCGTGGCAAGGGTTTCGGTGTGGGGCCTCGAACCCTCTTACTGTACAAAGAACGGCAGTATCTCACCGAAAGTCGCATCTCATCGACATCTCATTGCCACAACAAGCGGGAAAAGTCCATTTGATTCTTGGTTGCGCTTCATGATGGCACAAGAAATCAATGTTGCAGTTACTGGAAATGAGGTAAGCATAGTATCGCGACACAGAAAAGCACTTTTGACTGAACATTGTTCTTGTAGCCAATCCTTGACTTCGACTACAATTCTTCCAGATTGGTGCTCGATGCGTTACCAGAATTGATTACACGAGAGAGCAAAAAGAACATACGCGTCCGAAAGCTTGCCCAAGATAGCCTTGATACTTACACAGATGTCCGGTTCGTTTCCCGCAAGGTGTGGGCTGGAAAGCGAGCCGGACGCAGGGGACAAAGATACCATGATCGACATCGATTTTGCCATGCATCTTGGGATTGAATTGATAGAGGAAACGTTCAGACTGGAGACGCAGGCTCGCCGTGACGTATACGATAAGCCTAGCAGCGACAGAAAACCCGTCGAGACTAACCTGTTCGTTGAAAAAGGGCTGCCAGAAGTGCTGAAGACAAGCTTCGACGTGCATGCTGCATGGGAGAAGGTGCACAAACAATTTCTGGTGAGTGAGTCCAGTAGCTAATCAGCTCCAATATTCGCCCGCTGTGGCTCACTGTATGCCTAGGATCCGCCCTGCTTCGTTTCTGATGATGCCGAGTCGCACTTCTGCGAGTTTAGGCTCTATTCCTTACTGGCAGAGGTCTTGGAGCATCATGAAGAGAAAAAAGGGAAAGTGCTTTTCCTTCACGTTCCGAAGAAGCGAGATCCGGAAGCCATTCAGTTTGCAGCTGAACTTGCTGACATCTTGATATACTTAGGCGATCCTTTAGAAAATGCAGGTCATATTCGCCAAGTCCTTGAAAGATTGCGTCAGTTCAGTAAAGCTCTCTAAATGCTCATTTGGAAGCCAGCGTGTGGACTCCTGTATTGCTAGCCACGTGACTGTATGTGAGCCGAGGTCATTCCCTTGCGTCCTGAAATTCCCGAGGCCTCTGCTTTGAAATTAGGTATATCATCACTCTTTGCAAAGCTGTTTCCTCTTTATCAATTCTCCAGTGGGAAACGAACTAATGGCTGTCCGATGAGGCCCCGGAGTCCTTCGTTAGGAGTCGATAGTCGCGTCGAACCAGGCAATGTCTGTCTCTCTCTAATCTTTAGGCGTGGAAAATGAGGGTCGATTTTCCATTCTGATATCGCTTCATGTTCGGAATGTGTCTCACCGGGACAGGTTCGACTCAACCAGATTCTAAAATACCAAGGGAAGAGGCTTGAGATGCGGACATATAAGGTTTCCCAGGTCTGGTAATTGGCCGTCGGCTCCACATTACCATCCTTGATCGCAATCTTGCTGGAGCCTCTTGGACATCCCGTTACACGAACAACAGCAACTGTATTCAATATCTATGTGATCCTGCAGTCAAAATTTCGGAGGACGAGCAATATGCAACACCATGGGTGGAGGCTGTCGTATCTGTGGAGAAGCATGGCTCTTGCACTCGTGAAGATCGTGCTCAAAGTCTCTCCTATCGAGAGTATTATTCAATGATCCCTAGCACAGGCTTGGGAAAGACTTTGCTTGGCACCTCTTCCCCGGCTGTCGACATCAGAGCAAGCGTGCTTTTGAAGCTCTAATGTTGATTTCTGATCATGTTGAGGAGATATATCTACCTAGCCTTGCCCATACTATGGAGTCAGGGGTGGATAGAGCTACTACGTCGAGATGTTGTATAATTTCCCGGGGTTTTCAATTCTATGGTGGTAGGATCCAGGCCTTCCTTTTGAATGACGTTCTTATTTCATTCAGGTACCAGGATCTCGTCCCCTCCATGTTTCGCGCGGAATCCTCGAAATGTGAGATCAAATTAGGTGAATTCGAAACAGACATGGAAGGATATGATCTCACGAGACCCGTGTGCCAAATTGCAGTGTTCCCTTATTAGTGTCTTCAATACTTGGCTTACGGTCCGAGGCTATTCCTACGTCTCCAGAAATGGCACAGCTTACAGCTTTTGTCTCTGATGCCCAACAATTCTCTGGCGGAAGACAATCCTCTTCATTTTCTGGAGATAGCCCAATTTGATGCCTCCACAAAGTACACTCGGTTGCTCACACAGCTGGAATTGGACAGGCCTCTCGACGCCCTTGGTGAATAAATACCAATCACATTCTCGCCATCTTCAAAAAGAGGTATACAATATTCATGGATAGACAACAAAATGCACACCTTAGGAGTTGTGAGATAGCTACTGAGCTACTCGATTGTATCATTCAAGATTTGGCCCGCTATATCGACCAATCTCAACTACTGAGCTTTCAGGAGGCCCAGGCTTACATGAACATTGCAGCATTCGCATTATTCGGCAATCTTGCATAAAACTCCAGCTTCATCAGCTGATCTTTAGCTCCACCTAGTTCGTGGTCAGGAGCAGCGTACCCACACTTTGGAGAAGCACATTTTGATGCGTTATCTATCGACAACACTTCGACGTGGACGTTGACGAACGCAACGACGGTTCAGAAGTATATTGATGAAGATATTAAATTTCCGATTATCTACAGTAAGTGTTTTCGCATCTACTACAATACGACTACGCTTTTGAACGGCTATCTAAGTGGCAAAACTATCGCGCTGAGTGGCGGCCAGATGTATTTACAAATCATGTCACGGACGAGAGGAATTGCCATATTCAGACCGCAGTAGGAAAATGGTGATTCGCCAGGCGTCAGGACTTTTCCTGCTTAATGCGAGGGACAATTGTTCTCCTAGACCAATACGCATGGGTTATTCTATCTCAGTATTCTTCATAGCGTCTACATAGCCCCACAGGTAGGAGTCCACACAGGTTAGAAAGTTTGCCTTTTTCATTAGACAATTGGATCAAGGCGTAACAAGTCTTGCATGGAACCATGTGCCGTAGTGGCACAGGTAGTTGTTACCCCACCAGAGTCTCGCTGCCTAGAGTTTGACAAGACGTCAAAAGTCTATTTTCGGGTCAACATTGTTATTACAGGTTGGAAGTGAAATCCAACTAAGAGCGGCAAGTACCCCCACAGAGGTGAAGCAAGAATGTGGAGTGCGGAGGCGTGAGGGGTAAGCTTTACGCGAGCCATCCTCCCAGTGGGGATATGCGAGACCATGCGCGAAAGAGCTCAAGGATGATTACTTGGCGGCTGTGTATTGCAGAGCCCCAGTTATCTGTCTGACTGATTGATTGCTGATCGTAAAGATCCCTGGGCGGACGGCACACCCTGCGTAAGCCATGGCCGTCCGGATCGTTCGACAGCACAGGCTAAATGTTCGAATCGGGGGCTCAGCTTTCTATCCTCTGCATCTCAATCGCTTTTCAGATTCCCATTACCTTCGTAATTTGGAAAATCCTCTTGGGTGTCTTCATCTGCTGAGGGGTCCTCAATCTTTCGAGTCGACATGGCTTGATGTTCGTGGGCAATCCCACATCGGGGAGGAGTTGTGCACGGGACGTGAGCTTTGGTATGATGACTCTCTTTTCATGCAAGAGCGAGGCTTCTTAGTGGGTAGCAAGGCGCAGAAATGCAATTCCAGTGTGTGGAAGTGAGAGCGTTTCATTGCGTTGCGGGGTAAAACTGGAGCTCCCCCGGATGCTGCGGGCCAAGCCCTGAAGTCCATGTCTTGAGACCCCCAAAGTTGCATTTGATATCGAGCTCTCATTCGACGTCCTCAATTCCGGTTTATTTCCAGCCATATCGTCCACAGGAAGCTCAAATCTACGGCTTCATGGACTTTACTCGGGGATATTCCGGTCTTCATTCATTTTGCCAATTGGCTCTTCAGGAGAGCCAAGTTGCTCAAGATGAGGGGTAAGGAGCTGTAGACTTCTTCGAGACTGGAAAGCTGCTGTGAGACGGCTTCTTGGGATCCAATTGACTGGTCTTTTGACCCCTCAATGAAGCACGCCTGCGTCAGAGCTCTGCTACCCCTCCGCAATTGCGTGGAAGTGTGATAGTTTGCGCCGGGCTTGGAGAAGATTTAAAAAGGGGATATGGGCCCTGTTTTATCTGAGGAAACATCGAATCTTCTGTTACCTTCTACATCGTGCAGTGTACCAAACCCACTTAGAGAATATCACAGCATACTTCAAAATGACTGTCCCAGATGAAGTTGATATCATTGTGTGTGGAGGTGGGAGCTGTGGATGCGTCGTTGCTGGCCGGTGAGCTTCTCTCAGCTCCTTTCGGGCTATCCTCACTGACCTTATCTCAGCCTAGCCAACCTAGATCATAACCTTCAGGTGTTGCTGATTGAAGCTGGAGAATCAAATTTGAACAACCCCTGGGTCTATCGTCCAGGAATCTGTAAGACTCTCTCGTCATCTGCCTAAAACCAATTAAATCTAACAGTTCTTCAGTCCCTCGTAATATGAAATTAGACAGCAAGACTGCCTCGTTCTACCATTCACGACCTTCTGAATGGCTGAACGGTAGACGAGCGATTGTCCCCGCTGCTCATATCCTGGGTGGTGGTTCATCCATCAACTTCATGATGTATACTCGTGCATCAGCTAGTGATTACGACGACTTCCAAGCCAAAGGTTGGACCACAAAAGAACTGATTCCATTGATGAGGAAGCATGAGACCTACCAACGCGCTTGTAACAATAGGTGAGAATCCCCAGCGATGTTTTGTCGTACCTGATATCCTAAGAAAACTAGAGAGCTTCACGGATTTGAGGGACCAATTAAGGTCTCGTTCGGCAATTACACGTATCCGGTTATGCAGGACTTCCTTCGAGCTGCTGAATCGCAGGGAATTCCGACGACTGATGATCTTCAAGATCTTGTGACTGCTCAGTAAGTCTGAAGTGCGGCGAAATTGATACCATCCTAACGTTTGAAAAGTGGTGCGGAGCATTGGCTGAAGTGGATCAATCGTGATGTCAGTTCAATATTGATCTTTGATGATATAATTAAAGCTGATGAATGACCAGACCGGACGACGAAGTGACTCCGCCCACGCCTACATCCACTCAACACGTTCGAAGTATAATAATCTGCACCTCCAATGCAATACGAAAGTGGACAAAGTGATCATAGAGAACGGCAAAGCTGTGGGGGTGCGAACCATCCCAACCAAGCCTCTTCACCCATCAGTAAGCAACCCCTTTTCTCCACACGAAAACGTTGTTAATGCGAATTCCTCCAAGCAGCAACAGTCCCGCACTTTCCGTGCCAGGAAGCAAATCGTTGTTTCGGGCGGTACTCTCTCGTCACCACTCATTCTTCAGCGATCCGGTGTCGGTGACCCCAAGAAGTTGCGAAACGTGGGCGTCAAGCCCATTGTCGACTTGCCAGGCGTGGGCCTCAATTTCCAGGACCATTACTTGACGTTCTCTGTGTTCCGCGCTAAGCCTGGTAAGTCCTGCATCCCAATCACTGAACTTCGACTGACGAGGGTAGACACCGAAAGCTTCGACGATTTTGCTCGAGGCGTTCCTGAAGTCCAGAAAGCAGTCTTCGATGAATGGAACATCAAGGGCACTGGACCACTTGCTACTAATGGTATTGACGCTGGTGTTAAGGTTCGTCCTACTGAGGACGAATTGAATGAAATGGACACTTGGCCCACCCCACACTTCAGGAGCGGATGGGACAGCTATTTCAAAAATAAACCTGACAAGCCGGTCATGCACTACTCGGTTATTGCGGGGTGAGTTTCCTCGTGCATCCGCATTTGAGTCTTTGGACTGACTTGTAGCAAAGATGGTTTGGTGATCACATGTTGATGCCTCCTGGAAAGTTCTTCACAATGTTCCAGTAAGCCACACCTCTTAAATTAACTTCACGTTTTCTCTTTTAATTATTTCACCTTGTCTTGCTTTGAGCACCACTGACGCCTCACTTCAGCTTCTTGGAGTACCCATTCTCTCGTGGTTCAACTCACATCGTTTCACCTAACCCGTATGATGCGCCAGACTTTGATGCAGGCTTCATGAATGATGAGCGTGACATGGCACCCATGGTATGGGGCTACATCAAGTCAAGTAAGTGGCTCCAAAAAACTATACCATTTCACGTGGTCGCTGACAACCCACTAGGAGAGACTGCCAGGCGCATGGACGCCTATGCTGGTGAAGTCCAGGCAATGCATCCCTTCTATCAGTTCGATTCCGAAGCTCGCGCCAAAGACATGGACCTTGCTACCACCAAGGCGTATGCTCTTCCCGGGAATCTCACAGCCGGATTGCAGCACGGCTCGTGGTCGTTGCCAGTCGAGCCAGCCAAACCACCAACGGCGTCCTTCCTCAACAGCAACCAGCGCGATCTGTACGATGATCTTGTATACTCCAAGAAAGACATTGAACATATTGAAGAATGGGTCAAACGCCACGTTGAGACTACCTGGCACTCTCTTGGCACCTGCTCCATGGCCCCGAGGGAAGGAAATAGCATCGTCAAGCATGGCGTCCTGGATGAGCGTCTCAATGTCCACGGCGTTAAGAATCTGAAGGTCGCTGATCTCTCGATCTGCCCTGATAATGTTGGGTGTAATACTTACTCGACTGCTCTTCTCATCGGCGAGAAATGCGCCATGCTTGTCGCTGAAGACCTGGGCTACAGTGGGAAGGCGCTTGAGATGAAAGTACCCACTTACCACGCTCCAGGGGAGATTTCTTCCATCGCCAGCTCCCGACTTTGAGCATCAAATGAAAATTGCGGGAAATATTGATAACTTTGATATTACGATGATGCGTTTATGTCGATGCAATGAATGTTTCCACTCTTTTGACATGAGCCATGAGCTTTGTTTTCATACGGACAGAGACGTTGTTAGCAGCCAGAAAATTGTGCACAGCTCTCATTCGACGTTGTATTGTGCAAAGAAACGAATACTTTTGACTCAACCGCACTTAACTTTGTTCCCCGTGAAATAGAGAATAAAAGTGGTCATCACGGGATCTGCATGTCTCTAGCCTGAATCGTATTCGTCCTACTCGGTGGCAAAATCTTGATATACACATATCACGTGCGTTTCAGCCCAACCTCTAGTTTCTTCCCAATCATCATGCCAACTCACAGATGGAGCAAAATCCTTTGATAGAGCAGGATGATACGCCAGAAGGCGTCTTCATTCTCGCCTCGTTTGAGATCTCCTATTCGATGCATCTCCAAACATATTAGTACACGTCACCAGAGGCAGCGGCTGTGCGATAAATAATTGAAGTCAGAGGCTCAGCTGAAGTCAGATACATTCCAGTAATTTTGATACAGGGCATTTAGAGTCATGCTTTTGAGTTCACGAAAATAGAAAACAGACGGTGTGTTGCTTCAGAGTCATGTTAACCCCCGAAATTCTGCTACCAGCCACCCTAGTCTTCTCGCGGAAGTATATATGTATGGCAGTTCTGATAGAAGCTTCATGGAAAACTTACATACCATAAACCCTAATTTCAGGAAATTTTGCCTTCGAAACCTTTCTACCTACAATTTCTTAGATGGCACCGCTCTCTTCAAAGTTGCCTGAAATTATGGCACAAATCACACAAACGGTTGCCGAATCATTCGATAAAATGGCCGAAATTCTGATCACTCGATTGCAGGGCCAAGAGAAAGAGCTATTCAGTGAAGCAACGAAAGAGATCAAGGAGATCAGGGACGACGTTAAGGGATTGGAAAAGGCTCTGGAGGACGTGAAGCTGGAAGTTATCAAGGCTCAACCTGTACCTCTACCTGCCCCAATAGTCAAATTCGAGGTACCTTACGAAAGGAACCCGAACTTTTTTGGACGGAGCAATGAGCTCGGGAGGTTGTTTGAGCTATGGAGACCTGGAAAGAAATCCAGGACTGCTGTTGCAGGACTAGGTGGCAGTGGGTGAGTGATCTTAGTGACTTCTTTCGGCACGGCACATACTGACCTACGACAGGAAAACAGCATTGGTTACGGAGCTGGCGTACAGAATCCTTGAGATGTCTCCAGCCACCTCGATTTTCTGGCTTGGATCAGATGACCTTGGAGAGGGTACCGATGAATATGCAACACAATTGAACGAGTTTCTTGCAGCCGATCACCCAGCCAGCTGCCTCCTAATTCTTGACCGGTTCAAGGACCTATTGGGACCATCTCAAGACCTATTACTTGCGAATTTAGAGGAGTTCAAAGGAAGCATTATTATCATCACACGAAGCAGCCAAGACGGCAGTCTCCTGGCCGGACCCGACGATATCTGTGAACTCCGTGGGTTTGCTCAGGATGCATCTATAAAATTGCTGCGAGAGCGATTGGGATCGTTGTCTCTTGGGAAAGCGTCGGACAATCAGCTTAGCCAAGTTGTCGGATCGTTGGCTTGCTCGCCTCGCGGTATTATTCAGATCTCTAACTTTCTCAATAACAGTAGAATGGAGGTATCTCAGCTTCTTGATCTCTGGCAAAAGACTGAAGAAATCGGCTTGCGTCTTTTCAGCAGACAAGAGCCTCGTCTGAAATTCCCTGAAGAGACATCAATCATTTCCAAAGGGATATTCGATACGAAGGCTTTTCGACATGAGTATCCGGATGCAGCGAGAATCCTGTATCAGATTTACTTTTTGGGAGGAACTTCTGTACCAGCCTCAATTTTCGCCGCAACTGATCAGTTAGAGATGATCATTTCAATTGGCATTCTCAAGGGCCATTTTCTTGTGCGGACAGACGAAGACACCCTGACTCTTCATCCACTTGTCTTTTTAGCCATCAAAAATGTTCTCGACACGGCTGATCGCAAGCCAGATGATCCCAACGTTAAAGAAGAAGATCAATGGCGGAATGAGATCCTGCTTGAGTTTGCCAAAGCGTATCCCGATCAGGATTCCAAGGGCAAAGATTCGAACTGGTGGGCAAACTGGTTTCCTTCAATAATTTCCAGCTTCAAAGTACAAACTGACTCTCAAAGAGTTGCTGTGGCCACCATCTACGACAAACAATCACGGATGGCGCTGGACGAGGGTGACTTCTCGAAAGCCCTGGAGCTAGCCTCCAAAGCGACAGAGACACTGCCGGAACCGATCCCAGTGCAAAATCTCCACGTACTGGAGAACAAGCTCTCAATCATCGACTTACTATCAAGATACGGAGATCTACGATCCGAACTCGAAAAATATTATCATGAGAAATTACCTCCACGGATCCTCCTTCGAAAGCAGAGATTTCAGGCCAAGTTGTACCTCGCAGAATGTGCTGAAGGGTACCAATCTAGCGTGAAGTTGCTGAACGATATTCGGATTTCGGGTCTGCTTAGCGGTGCTGATCACTGGCGCATCATGACTGAATATGCCGTCGCTTTGATGCTCAGCGGAAATTACAAGGAAGCTGAAAAACAGAGTCGAGACGCCCTCGGGATGAAATCCAAACACTTGGGTCCTGATCATCGAGACACTTTGACTAGTTACCACGTCTTGGCGGAAATTCTGGCGAAGGCAGGGAAATTAGAGGAAGCTCTGCGTCATGTTCAATATGCTTTCCATGGTAGAGAGACATTATTGGGGCCGCAACACCCCGACACACTCTACAGCAAAACTGTCCTTGCATCTGTGCTGTTCGCTAAAGCTCTGACTTTGGGTGATTACGAAGATGCCGAGAAACTCCTTCTCGACAGTTCAAAGGGCTTGACGAAATTGTCAGACAGGCACCCCTGGGTCCTCACTTCTGACAGCACTCTCGCGCTTGTATTGTTCGCTCAGGGAAAGTACGCCGCTTCGGAGAAGTTGAATGGATCAGTTCTTGCATGTCGTCAAAACGGACCATGGTCACAGCCAAAGACACATCCAGATACTTTAACAAGCATGCATCAACTCATGGAAATCTTCCGCCTTGGAGGAAGGCTATCAGCAGCGGATGAAATGAGTAAATTCATCCTTGAGGAGAGAACTCGACTTTTGACAAACGGAACTCAAGCCGGCAATGATTTTCATCCCGATCAGTTGAGTAGCTTTCACCACCGCGCTATAGTTCTCTCTATGCGAGGCAGCCTTGCAACGGGGACCGAAGCCACGAGGTTGCACAGCGAAGCAGTGCGAGCAATTGAGACTGCCTTGAAGGGCCGAACAGCCATCCTTGGCCCTGATCACCCGGACGTCTTCCTGAGCATGACATGGAAGGGTGAGATTCTGCGTGCCGAACAGAGATCTCAGCACCTCTATATCGCCGATCGCACAGCAAAACTGAACATCATCGATGGTCTTCATTCCGGCGCCTTGAAGAAGCTCACCTTGATCTTTGGGCCCGAACATCGCAGTACGTTGCAGTGCAAAGTCAATCTCGCTGCAGCAAAATTGGAACGGGAAGCTCCAACTCATTACGAAATCGCTCAGGGCTTATACAACGATTGCCATTATGCCGCTCGTCGAAATCTGGGGGATTTGCATCCTGAGACACTCAAGAGCAAGATGAATTGGGCACGCTCTATGAGATTGAGTGACCCACAGAAACATGAAGAGGCCAAGAAGCTATGGATGGAGGCATGTGCAGGATTTGCGAAAGTATTTGGCCTAGATGGCATTCCTACCGTCACTGCATATAGGGAGTATGAGGAGTTCTTTGCCGAGAATAAGAAGCCTTGATACCAAATGGCATATGGAATGTTCGAAGTTTTGGCCCTCGGTCCAGAATTCATCCTTTTCATCTTAGCCTATCCACAGATGGGGAGTAAATAGCTGGCAACCCAGGGGCTATTCTCGACTTCACACCAATCGCAATGCGTTCGATCTAAATAGCTCAGTAGCACGACATCATTCTTGCACAAATTATCCAGTTCGAACTACTTGCGGCACGAAAACGTGGGATTGGACACTGGACAGAAAATTATCGCTATGCCAGCCCCTGTCGGCTGCCAGCGAACACCACATGAGGCTGGTTCTGTCCCACGCATCGCGAGCCCAACGAGCCACATCACGAAGCTCCTGCCCGCCAATCATTTTCTGCAAGGCTGATGGGTTCCTTTGTAACTTGCATAATATCTGCAATGTTTGTTCCGCAGACGATTCTACAATTTTGCTCGATTCGAAGTTCGCAGTCGTCGAATTGTGGGGTCCCTGCATCTTGCTGAGCCAGCCAGCACTCCTATGTCGCCTGTTTTGCGGTCCACAAGTACGATATTGGAAGTACCAAGCGGTACGCCTTCAATCGATGTCTTTCGAGGAGAAGAGGTCGCGCCGAATGGCTCCTCTTCATGCACCGAAGTCGCAGTCTCTTCCCCTTCGTCGAACTCGCTGTCGGTCAATGACTACCTCCTCTCTCAACCCGACCCTACACAGCCCATTCAGATTAATCAGAAAGACAGCGTCTATGGCTATGTAACTCTCTCAGTCACTTTACCGTACACTACCTACACTTCCACCGTCCTGCTCGGCGATTCCTTCCCGACAACCAGTGAGCTCGTACCCACCACCTACGCAGTCCCCCCTTCAGCCCAACGCGTCAGGGTGCAAACGCCCGGTCTCTCATCTGGGACCATTGCGGGGATTGTTGTCGGTCTGGTGTTTGGATTCGGGGCGTTGATTGCAGTGTTTTATGTTTACCTCCTGCGAGCAAGGCAGGCGAAGAGGAGGCGAAGGAGAAGGAGGAGGAGCCGGAGAGGGAGCTCGGCTACTGCTGAAGGTGGGTTGGATCCGATGTGCCTCTGGCTGCGTCTCTCGAAATTCAGATCGAGGAGCCGGATAGAATACTGACTGACAGAGCAATAGGAGCGCCTCCGGCAGCTGCACCTGAAGGACCTCCTGGGCCGGGCCCGGGACCCTTCCCTCCTGCTGCATGAGGGTGGATTGTGGGTTGTTCCTTTTGGAACAAGATTGGACGTGAAGAAGGGAGGAGCATTGACTCAGCGGGATGTCAATAGGGAATGTAAAAAGGACGTTCATTGTACAATCTGTACTCAAAGTAGTCACTGTATTCTTTTTCGGCGGGCATGTAGGCTAGTTTAAAGAGTATGTTTTGAGGAGCCTGTTCGTCCAATTTCCAAAGTCTTTTTCAACAAATTCACATCGACCAGAAACATAAATCAAAGTTCACTGCGAGGTCATCACTTGAGTCGGGTGTCTCATCCAGTATTAATAGAAGATGGGGAGCATCAGAGGTAAAACGACCTCTTGCGACCACAATTGCAGTTTAAGCCAATGCGAGCTATTTCAGTCATCAAATCATTTCCCCAAATCCTCCAGTTGATTCAGGAAACGAGGATCTAAAGCCACAGCTGCTTTCCCAGATCATCATATAAGATGTGTTATTGTCCTTTCTGTACAGACTATTGAAAACAAGTTCTTTTATAGAGATTCCGCCTCCACCCAGAATGACGAAAATACGCATGGAATAAGAACGGCGCCGCTGGGCTCTGATTAATATACGATTGATTTGTATTATATGTGTCTTGATGAGACTCCCCGCTCATAAATGCGTGGTATCTACGAGCCGCTATGATTAGAGCGACTAAACACTATACAGTAAGTCAACCAGTACTTGAACAATCTAGGCATTATATTTCCGGATTCCAGCCTATCTTTCTCATCTGCTCGATAACCTAGTAAGCGTAACCAAAGCAACTGACCAACCGCTTCCCATCAAATATTGACTATTTCTTCCCTCTAACCGGACTTTGTGCGAATCTGATTCCTCTACTTCTCGCCACCGGCGGCCGAACACGCGGAGTATCATCATCGTCAGAATCGTCCTGGTCAAAACCCACACCAAGCGCAGCTTCTCTTCTGCGTCTCTCGGCGGCGGATTCGCCTTCCATGCCCGGTGATCGAACTCTAGCGCTCGTCTCACCACCACCCTCCGCTGCAAGCCGTCTCCTCCGCGCAGCAGCAGTTTCCTTTGGCTCAACAGGCTCATCCCTCGCCGGCGATCTCCCCCTCTGAGCATCCGTAACATCGTCCACGCCTCTCAGCGCTTTCTCTCTCCTCTTCCTCTCTGCTGCAGATTCAGGCTCGTTGCCACTCGATGTCGTCATGTTCGAGTTGATAGTAGTTGTCGTTGCAGTAGGTACGGGATCCGCTTTCGCCTTCCTTTTCTCTCGCGGGGCTTCGACTTCTTCGTCGCTATCATCGACTATTGCTCCCCTCTGCTTCGCCATTTCAGCACCCACACTCTTTGCCTCCCCTCTCCCAGCCGCAGCCTGCATGTTCTTCGCCTCAAACAACATGCTTGACCCGGGGCTATCTTTGCTCGCATCCTTCTTAGCCATGGATTTCATTGCGGGTGGCGCATCGCTTTCTTCAATGATCTCGCTTCTTGCTTTCGGATCCAAACTTTGTATTTCCCTTAGAAAGTCCTCTTTTGTCAAGCGTCGCCCTGCACCACCTATCGTGAAGCGGATTCTGCGATCGTCGTCTTCGTCGCTTTGGTCGGCTGCTCTTTCGTTCTTCGTGGCTTCGGAGCCTTTCCCTCCGAAGCCCCAGGTTCCCATGCGTGAGAGACCCTGACGCACGGGATCAACCCGGGCTGCTGATGAAGAGGCTGCCGCTCTGCTAGACTCGGCTTGTGGTTGGGCGGTTTCTGGTTTGTCTTTGCCGAGACCTGTCCATGTTCCTACGCGCTTGACGCCTTGACGAATTGGAGCGCCTACAGAGGGGTCTTCTTCTTTCTTAGGCTTGGGAGGGAGCTCGTAGGTCTTAACTACCTCACCGTCTTCATCTTCGACAATGATCTACATTTCGTCAGTTCTCCATAACGGCATAATTGCTCTAGGGCCTTACTGTGTTGCCAAATTGATAAGCCAATGCTGGACCACGCTTTCGCTGTTGCGGTTGCTTCCTTCTTGGCCTCTCCGATGTCTCGTCGTCTGGGTGCTCGTCCTTGTGTCTCCAAACTCCCATTTTCTTCCGCAGATTCTTGTATCCCAGAGTTGGATGTTCAATGTCTTCTTTTATCTCCTCCTCAACTTCCTTTGCTTTTTGACGATGTCGCTCTGCTCGGGGTGACACTTGTGTGGCCAGAACGTCGCCATCGTCATTCTCGATGATAATGTCATCACCTTCCTGGTATACATTTGAGTGTTCAGGATGAAGTTCGGCATTTGATTTATGCTGGTCAGTGTTCTCTTCATTTGAATGTCTGTGCATGATTTCTTCCATCTCAGGGTCATGTTGCACGTCTCCCAACGGTGACTCGAGCTGTTCATCATCGTCGTCTTTTTCATGGCCATCGCCAGCTCTCTGCTCAACGAGATCGTTCTTTTCATTTTCCGGAGAATTCTCCCCGGGTGTCAACGTATCAGACGTGCTCTCTCTTGGTTGATCACTGTGGCTGCGTCGCTGTGGAAAGATAGCAGACTGGCTAATTGGTCCACCGGGACCACGTCCGTCATCCCATTTCTTCTTTCGTCTTCTTGGAATGAGAGACGAGGATCGGCTACCGTGATGACTTGGATTATCTTCTTCCTTCTGCCGACGCAGGAATTGACCGCTAAGTCCCACCGGCGGAAGAGTTCCAGGAGGCATATCTTCCAATTTGAGCTCTTCGGCATCCGTTTCTGATCCAAATGATTTTGCTTGCGATCTCGATGTAGATGATATTCGAGGGAGTCTATTTAGCCATCCCGGTCCATCTTCTCCCGCTGTTGTGTATGACATGGTAAGCGTCAGTGTATTTATGTGTTTGCCAAGAGTGAAGACAGCGATTGAAGAGCCATGCACAATGATCGATGCGATGACTAGGAAAGTCGTGATGGGCCAAATCAAGGCCACGACCGTGAAGTTTGGAGCGCTGGGGTCTGGATAAGATGCCAAAGGAGTTGTGCCTCCAGTCTCGAGGTCAGCTCGAGCAAGAATAGCCACAAAGATGGCGCCAACTCCTATGGGACCAAAATGTCCAGCGAAGAGTGCTTCTCGCCATGTTTTGATGTCCGGTATGAATGGCTTCAGGGCCATCATGATCGGGATACGACGGAAGAAGATGACGAAAAGAGCTATAACCACCAGCCGCCACGGCGTTGTGCCCAAGTGTGGGTTGTTGTATTGCTCCCAAGGAATGATGGTCCCAAGATAGACGAAGTAGGCCAAATTGAGGAGTAAATCAATAACATTGGAGACATGAGATTCTTCAGTCTTTTGCGTAAACCAACCATCGTTAGAAAACCCAACACCTGCTGCAAAGCCAACAAGTAGATCGTCGACTCCCAAGATACTGCCAGAACCGGCACAGAAAAGTGCCAGAACGAAGTAGAAGACGAGGAAACTTTCTCTGTCAACGAGATCCTTCTTCTCGGCGTATTTGATACCATGTCTGCCAATGTAGCCAATGAGGAAACCGTAGATAGCTCCGAAGACACATTCATATAGAATGGTGATACAAATCCAATGGAAAGCTACCTCACTCGCATCCGGTCTGTACTGAATGAGATACAGCGCAAGGTAGATAAACGGAAACGCCATTCCATCGTTACACCCTGACTCCGCAGATAATAGATCTCTCAAATGTTTTGGCACCCTCTTCGCAAACTTGCCCTTACCCACCACGGAACTGGCCAAAACGGGATCAGTAGCAGTGACACAGGCCGCACAGCACAAGCTCTGCAACCAATCGAGCGTGGGTATCATCCACCAGATGAACAGACTGGTGACCAGCCATCCAAACGTCATAACAGGGATGAGCAAGAACACCACACTCCTCCAGTGCTTCTCCATGTAGTATTTGGGCAATTCGACTCCGACGGCGAAACATTGGACGACGAGGACGATACGCGAGAATTCGAGCGTTACTTGATCGGTGTTGCCCCATGATCCCGGGTTGATCAGGTTCGCAGCGTGTGGGCCAAAGATGATTCCGCAGATGGTCGCGACGGTTGCTTCACCGATGTAGAGTCGCTCCTTGATGAACGAGGAACATAACATGAATAGGGAGGTAAAGCCGCCTAGGATGATGTAGACCAGATGCGGCCGGTTGATAGCAAGATGATCCCATGCCATTGTGTCGTTCGAGGTGAGGTAATGTGAGATCTAAGATCATTCGTTGTCGTCGAAGAAATCAAGTGGCGGTATGTAGCGACTCCTGCCGGACGATCCTCCAACGCTCTCAAATGTCCTTTCTCAACCTGGTTGTAGGCCGCTGCCAATTCCCCAGTCTGTCGATTCCGTCAAAAGTATTGCGTGGTGTCGAAGCATTCAGAGTCTGGTCGCGCCCAGTCGCCGCTCCACCGCTGTAGAGAGAGTTTGATGGGGGAGTTGAAAGTCCCAATGTGTATGCGGTGAAGGGACTGAAAGCACCTTCTCGTGACTTTTTGATTTTCGGAAAATGAGGATAATCTTGACGTTGATAGAGGAGGATAGAGGGGTTGGGACGGCTAGACGGTTAGAAGTAGAGTGAGAATTCGTGGCGAAGCACTGGGGAGCTGGATGTCTTGGCACTCGAAGATTTTAGTCAACGAACGGGATTGACCGGCCAGAAAAGAGCGGACGGGAACAGATTTGATAGCTGAGTGACGAGTGACGGGAAGATTCTGTTTGAAGATATACACGTCAATTGACGGGCCAAGATATGCCCAACATCAGCGGAAGAGAATAATCAATAGGAGGAGGGTGGATTGGAGGAGAGAGTGGAGGGGAGGTGCGTTGGATCGTCAGCTCGGTCCATTCACGTTCAACACAAGGGCATTGGCGATATCGACGATACGATATGATAGATACAACAGTTCTCTACATAACTGATGACTGCATGTTTCCCCGAAATTCTCTTGATCTGCGGAAATCTATACATATCCGGAGAATCAATACAGCACATTGCTATGCCGTAGTACGAGGCAATCCATCTCACCTCATCTCCAATTGATTTGTGATATTGCTTGGACTCCAGTACAGGTAATTGTCATGGCTTCGTGGACGTTTCTGCCAAGCCATCAGAAGAGAATGCTGCAATCCTTGCTGGGCGGTGGACAGTAAGTACAGTCCCCCCACGTTGGTTGAAGCTTCCAAAAGGGGGAAAGGGGCAAGGGGAGAAGACGGAGAGAGAGGAGACATAATTAATCTTGAGTGGACTTCGCCAGCTTTTTATATCGGAATATCGAGTTGCGAATCCCCTCAAAGAGTTTGGATCCCTTCAACCCATATTCGCCCTCCCCAAGTCTCCCCAGCCTCCTGTCAGATCCTCCCTTCTTCCCTCTCCGTTTTCTTCTCGCCCAGAGCGCCGGCGAGTGTTCCGGACTGCGTGGCGCATTTCATTGGCAATGCAGGCCGTTTGCTCTGCCTCCGAACCGACTTCCCGACCCCGCGTGGGCCGGTGAGCAAAACGTGCGTGGGATGTCTTCTTGAACATCACTGCAAACGCAAGATTAGGGATAGTTCGTGGGACAATGCGTTGTTGATTGGAAAGACATTCTGCAACTCGCACTTCTTTTACTCAGTTGTGTTCTTCTCCCCACGCCAGAGGAGCGAGGGAGTGGTGCAGGACTCACAATTCTTAACGCCAGTGAGCAATAATGGAGTCAACGAGGAAACGTACCCTGCCATCGTTCAGGCAATCTGACTCCTTTGCTATGCTACGCAATATCCATGCGTCTTCCCAATCTGCACAGTGTCAGTCCGACAGTTGGAATTGTCCAGACACTTCCAGCCGTCCAGATATCTGCATACCAAAGTTCCACTATGCGACTTCCTCGATGAATCTCAACAATCCAGATATGCTAACCTCTCAAAGCACTTGAATCTCCCATGCCATCCCCAACTCGTGCCTGCCAGCAGCCATGAAGACCACAGTGAAGGCTGCTCATCTGCCCTACCGCCAAGCGTGTATCACTGAAAGTTGGAATGATGTCAGGCCCTAATGACTGCCGGAGTAGCACAACATCATTCAAAGCTACTGTCATCCCCCCACCAGTCAATGGGTAACGCATATGGAATGAGTCGTCGAGTATTGCAGAGAGGTTACCGTACATCCTTGAACATTCTGGCCTAAGCACTTTACAACCTCTTTATTGCTGATTTTATGCATTGCCCCTCTTCCGTCAATGCTGCGCCGCTGAGGATTAGTCTCTAAAGATCCTCAACTCCAAGTCCTTCAACGGGCATTCATTCGTTATAAGCAGCTTGGCGGAAAATGAGTCGGAGAGCCAGTGGACATTCACACAGGCAATTAAGGGGTAAAATATTTACGGCAACATCAGCATATGCATCATTATCTATTTCTCCATATATCTTCAAGTTTTATGACTTATTCACATATGACCTGCCAGCTTGGAACGGACACAGCACTCGTCACTCATCAGCCAGCTATCTAAACATACATCTCCTCCCCTCGCATTATTTACATACCCCATATCGTCCTATTGTATTATCAAACACCTTTTTTCTTTTCCAGTATTCTTCCACGCAACGTAGTACTCCCGGAAAGGATCACAAATAATGGCGAAATTGACCTCCAGCTAAGCTTTAGACATAGGCTTGGATTCTTTCTTTTAACGTCCCTCCTCGGACAATAGGTAAGTGGGTATGGGAATGACAAAGAACGAGTTATTGTACTGACAGCAGGTTAGTAAAAGAATCCAACCTTGGATTTGACAGAATTTCGAATTTATCTAGAGTCGGCGATACCAGCCAGATCATTGTACCAACTCAGAAAAGCAGCGAAAAGAGCGAAAAGAGCGGAGTACCTGCCAGTCTTGAACACAAGAAATATTGGTCCCAGATCCTCCGCTGTGATGTTTGAAATAGCCACAAACTAACAACCCATGTCGAGGAAAGGGAAGAGACGGAGAAGGAAGAAAGCTACCTCAGATTTAATTCCAGATTGGAGAGTACAGAGGAGAAGAATGAAGTTGAATATAGACTAGCCGAAAAGGAAAAGTCTGAGGGCATAGCCAAAGTGCTATTTGGTTCAAGATAAGGCGCTGTGCAATCAACTTTTGAAATCTTTGGTTCAGTGCTCTGTTCTACCGCCGGGAAACCGTCAGGAGACGGCAAATGCCTGTCTTGAATATGTTTCTGCAATGTAAGATTCGTTGGAGCAAGAGAAGGAATGATCGGATATGAAGGGAGCAAGCAATGACTGTAGCCTTCACTGGTCTTGTCGCAATACTCCGCCAGGCTGGGATGAGCCTCGATCGAGTCGGCTCAGTCCAGGAGAATAAGGGCAGCGCAGTTATGGGTAAAATGCTGTCAAGCGAGATGGTTAACAGGACAGTAGTATTAACACAAATTTATACGATGAGTATATTTATTTATCTTCGCGAAAAACGCTGGCCTGTCTCTTTTAACTACATCTCAGGAAGTTAAACTTAATCAATCGCTCGAAATGACGCCAAGAATGCCGCGTATAAACTTACACACATTAAATACAGTATACTTCCAGCCTAGATACGATAAGTCATCTAAGCAAGAAAAGCTCTTTGGGCATTGCGTCCCTGCTCACCAGAGACTGCATCAAGCTTCACGGCCACCAGGACGCACTCGACGCCACCCTTGCCGTTCTTCGCGTTCTGCACTCGCAGCCTCCACTGACCTGTCTTTACTATCCAGGTTTCTTCAGTACCACCCGACATTTCCACTCTTTTTCGTTTCCTCGGCGGTTGCCCTGATGCTGAACTCGCCGGAGATTCGTGACCAAAGCTCACCGAGCTCGTCGCACTACTGGTATCGTCTTCTCTTGGACTGCCATGCCACTCTTTATTGTCCAACAAGACATATGCTTCGGTGTCAAGGACGATGCGGACCTGATCCTCGCTAATGGGTGTATTGCCCGGACTAGCGGGTTGCGATGACGCTCCACCCTTCGCCATTAATAATCCCAAAGGCATTGTTGTAGGCAAGTTCAACTTCGTTGCAATAACTTCAAACAGTCTCGAGATCTTCGTTTTACCGCCACCAAAGAACTCAGCTCGCATAGTATGTAAATGAATCTTAGTACACTCATCGCCAATTTCTAAGACGAGTTCGTACGCTTTATCGTCGACGAATGGACGAGCGTAGTTTACCCAGCCCACCAGTCCAGGTTGAAGTTGAGCCTCAGGAGGGGCAGGCATCGAGGAGTCCCATACGACTGAGATGCCGGACTGTCGAAGGTCTTCAAGACGGAGACATATTTCTTGCCGCCGGCGAGCGAGATTGAAGGAAATGTGGTGTCGGATGAGTTTTTGCTCTAAACCTTTCAGATGGAAGTATCTGCAGTCTCGCAGCAGCTCAGTTCGATGATCATCACTCCTGATGTGAAGAGGGTAACCTTGCAGTAGACGTAGAATCTCTGTGAACGTATCGGCTGATCGATTGGGTACCGATGGGGGTACGATAGATGGGGGCCGAAGAAGGCCTTCCCTGTCGAGGCCAGGAAAAACCTCAGTGGGGGTAGAGAAAAATACGGCAAAGCCCAGTGAGAAATAGTTGGGTGAATTTCCCGGATCTGAAAACACTTCCCGAGGAATCTGGAAGTCGCGATGGCCGATCGAGATGAAGATACTCTCTTCATAAAGTTGGGATATCAACCGTGGCACTGAATTATTAGCTGCGTTCCAAAGCTCGAGGAAGATCACCTACAGCTATAGAATTGCGCATCTGCAAAGAGCCTCACAAAATGACCCCCATCGCGCGGCTCAATGTGATAGCCTTGCAGATGTAGTGAGATGTCTTTGAACGTAACAGGATCTCTGTCGATGTACAGAGTTCTGACCGTATTCGAATCGTCGCCATTATCTTCAGCTTGCTTCAGCTGGCACTGGAAAAACTGGGAAAAGTACGAGGGTGCTTTTGGTGGTCAGTCGAGGCTCCTCTACTCGTTATATAGGTGAGACAAACCATCAGAGCTAATACTCGCACCACTTAACCGAAACAGTTCACTACCGATCTGTATAGGGAAGACTCTCTCGTGAGGTAATATATTTGGGATGTCCGTATTCTGCTTTCGCGCTTGCATTATAACAGGATTACGCAGGATTCCCGGTGGGTCCGTGGAGGTCCTTTGCTCAGAACCAGGTGGCAAAGTCGATGCTGTGCCCGGTTGAGCCTTCCCGCCGCTTCCAGCCCCATTTGAAGCCATCTCTCCTCCCTGAGACCCGACCGCAAATCTCACTCTCAGCCCTTCAGCCCAAACTGCTCCGCCACGTGATCAACTACTCCTCTTGATCAACAGCCCGTTACGTTTCTCTTCATGATCGGGATCAGTGATTACCCGTAGGACCTAGTATATCATATTCGAGGGTAAGATGGGTGGGTAATGCTTATCTTGAACTCGATGGAAAGTTGGAGTACTGGAGCTGAGACGTTTGGGGGATATCAGCTCTTAAAATTGATTAATACCAGATCAGCCCTAGGCTGTTTTTGGTAGGTAGTGCAAGATCTCACGTGACTTAATGTCCATTTGCAGCCACTTGTCACTGAAATACTTTAGAGATGTGAGAAATTGGTTGCAGTGTAAGCAGTTGAAGCTCTGAAAGAGATATATATGAAGTGTTTCACTTAATAAAGGAAGTATTTTGAGCTCAAGAACCTTTTCGTCATTGGATCAGCTGCTGAGAAATTGGTGCAAATTTTGGTGTCAAGTTGATATCTCCCTTCTTTCAGAACTTCTGCTAGGACATAACGATGGCGAAGTATGTATTTGGGGAGGTTTTTTCACAATCCAGGTTTCCAAGGTCGTCTTTTCCCGGACCCAACCATCCTACCTAGCCTAACCAAAGAAGAACAGGTTAAGAGGGGAGACTTCTTGACTTAGATCTACCCTTTGGAAGCCCGAGAGCATCGCAGTGAAAATAATATTGAATATCGATTCTCTATATGATTTCTGATATCGTCCCAGATCCTCCTACGTCTTCTTCGCCGCAAATCCAATCCTCAAATTTCCTACATCAAAGACCACAAACTGAGTTTTCAACAACACATCTCCAAAGACACTAAATGAACTACCACCTTGACTCTGAATACCACCATAACACCACTTACTGCTCACTGGTCCATAATCTATATACGAGCCTGGAACAACGCCGCGATAGCTTTCTATGCTAAATTCAAAATCCGGAGGAGTTGAAGAGCAGGGAAATAGGTAGGCACCTAGGGATTTGTCGAGATATGCGGATGGGACTTGTGCCCAATATGATGCTACCACTGCAGATGGAAGGAGTAGAAGAGTTGTTCCTGTGTCGGCGATGGCACTCATATTAGTGCTAACTAAAGACGATGAACCAAATTGATAGCCTGAGAATGTAAACTCCCATAGTCCTTGAGCGGTGGAGACAGATGTATAAGTGATGTTGCTAGTGTATGCTGTGCTGTCAATATACCCGAAGTTGTACGTCCCAGCTACACTTTTATGCAGATTGGCAGTCCAGACCTCCGCTGCCAGACTGGTCTTGATGTTATCGAACCATGTTAACTGCTGTCGGGGTCTGCAAGTATTCAGGCTGCTGAATGCCATTCCTAAGAGGCCCGAGTTCGCAGTGTCGGCTGCGAAGGATGATGACACTTGCTGAGCTACTTCGACTGCCTGTGACGGGACGAGCACATCTCCGATGGTGGTGGAATCTAAGTACACGATCCCTGAAGAGCTGCTGCTGTCGGCGTATTCGATGGACCACGTCTCGCCGGGAAGGAGTTTCGCACAAGTAGAGGCGTTGCATGTGTTTGGTTGGTAGATGATGTGCCCAGTGGCTTGTGCTGTGGGAGTGGAATTCGAGAATACCCATCTGGAATATCCGTCAGCTTCTCTCCTTACACTTCTTTCCTTTTTAAGGATATAAGAGACACGCAGTAATAATACTGTAAGAATGGGAACTTACAGGTCAGAAGACCCAGTATCTAGAGCCAAGTTAATGGTCTGTGGAGTTATCGTTCCGATAGTGACTGGAACAAGATACTCTCGATCAAATGAAGAGGGATAGGGGTTCGCAGCTGCGCTTCCTGTAAGATTCCTTGTTGTTGGTTCGGCAATGACAGTAGGTATAGGGATCTTGTGTTTGAGATATGCTTGTCGTAAAGCTGCGGGGCCATAGCTCATCTCCGATTTTTGAAAGTGTGGATTGAATATCTCCTTGACGGAGAAGGTCTTGTGTCCATGACTTTGGACACGTTTTGCATATGCATGGCCGTGAAGATGTTGATGTTGGTGCTGTTTGGGGTATCCAGTGTAGGGAGCCGCTAAGACTAGGGAACTGAAGTAGATCGTGCATAGGATTAAAAGGACAGAAAACATGATCAGTTGGCCTGAAAAACCTTCCACTGAAACCATTCCAATCGGCCAAACGATTTGCACAATTCGAATGCCGAATATGCAAATACTATCAACAATTGGGATTCTGATTCGGCTATCTTGAAAGCTTCCAACGATTTGGACGGGTGTTGGAACACGATATCTTAAATGCTAAGAATCCACTTGGAGGGACAACATTGCTGAGTTTCGGAATTTAAGATTTAACGATACCCATACTTCCCGGAGGCTGGACTGGTCCAAATTAAAAATAGGGAATGGAGGCTGAGACTGTCAACCATTCTGCAAGGGAGTACCGCCCTATTTCGAATTGGTATCGGAATCATTGAACAAACAATATCGATACTTAGAAGCCCCGACCGTTCAAAAAGTCACTGCTGATCTCTTTAGAGGTTCACCACGGTCTCTCAAAATTGATTGCACGAGCGGTTCGCATTCGTAATAGCCATTTTATGTGACACAAATGCAGCCGTAGCACGCCCCAAACGCAAAGAGAAACCCCATACCATGCAAAACCACAACCCTTTACCGATTGCTCTTGGCGACACGCTCCAACTCGTCCTTCTTCTTGATGGCATACGAGTTACTGCTTCCCTTGGCAGCGTTGATCAATTCCTCAGCCAAGCATTCGGCGACTGACTTGACATTTCGGAAAGCGGCTTCACGGGCACCAATTGTGAGGAGAGCGATGGCTTGGTTGACGCGGCGAAGAGGGGAGACGTCGACGGCTTGACGACGGACGGTACCAGCAGATCCAATACGGGTAGAATCTTCGCGAGGTCCACAGTTGACAATCGCATCAACGGCGACTTGGATGGGGTTCTGATCGGTCATGATGTGGATCTGTAGCAATTAGTACTTGACTTCCAAGATATCTGTTTCGACGTACGATTTCGAAGGAGTGAGCGACAATTCGAACAGCCATGAGCTTCTTTCCGTTGTTGCGGCCGTTCATCATCAAGGAGTTAGTGAGACGCTCAATGATTGGGCATTGTGCCTTTCGGAATCGCTTTTGTGCGTATCGGCCGGCGGAGTGAGAGATGTACACAGGTGCTCGGATTTGGATATAATCGCTATATCGAATTAGCCCAGTCCTTCCGATGCCCCTCCCTCTATCATGTGTGTATTTCCTCCATAGTATCGTGATGGGAGTCCTTACGTCAATGAGATATCACGGATCTCGACATCTTCGTATGACCTGAAGCATATCTGTTAGCAAATTTGCCCTCAGTGCGCAATGTTTGTACATACCACTTGTTGAACAGCTTGATGCTTCCAATCTCCTCGACGACCTCCTTTGGCAAAACTTGGTAGCCCTGAACGGCCTCGACTTCGACTTCTCCGCTGTCAGACATATTGACGACTGACTGTGTGAAGTTGGCGTGATATGGTGATTGACGACTATTTTCGAGATCGAGAGGAGGTTTTGAAGTTCCTCAAATTTTGAGTGGACAAGTGCGCGACGACTTGGCTAGTTCATTGGCTGATTAGGCGAGACAGAGCCCTCGCTCAGCACACAACCTTCCGAAGCGGGACGGATTTTTGAACCTCGAAATTGATCTCCAACCCATCTACGACTACACCAAATCGTCAATATGGCTCCAGCGAACACAGGCGCAAAGAAGCAGAAGAAGAAGTGGTATGTCTCAAGTGTTTATACTCTCGCAATTCCCAGCCAAGCCCTTCGCTCCCCTTCACACCCCTTCAGCATCTTCTCCCTCCTCTGCCCCTCACCAAGAGATTACAATCTGACAACCGCACAGGAGTAAAGGAAAAGTTAAGGATAAGAGCCAACACGGTACGCTCATTCCATTCCAGCACTGTTCTGTTTTCTGCGGCTAATCCTGGAACTTCCAGCTGTCATCCTTGACAAAGCCATCTCCGACAAGCTCTACAAAGATGTCCAGTCATACCGCCTCATCACAGTTGCCACCCTCGTCGATAGACTAAAGATCAACGGATCCCTCGCTCGGAGATGTTTGGCAGATTTGGAGGAAAAGGGACAGATTAAGAAGGTTGTTGGACACAGCAAGTTGAGCATCTATAGTACGTGATCTTGGAGTCGTGCGGGAGAGAAGGAATCATTGCTAATACTCATTTAGCTCGCGCTGTTGCTGCTGCAGAGTAAGGATCTCGATACCAAGTTTTACGATGTCAGGGCCACTCTTCCTTCGAAATCGATCATGGGTAGCAGTGGGTGAAAACATGGATTGGGCATTTGCAATGGGCTTGGGACTTTCTTTGGTGTAGCATATCAAATCGAATTGCTTCTTCACAACAAGTAAGGTTGGATGTGATCAAAGTGATTTCGTGACGGGTCTATGGGCAACACGGGTGACCTCTCAGTGCAAGAGCTTTCTTCATGAAATCCAGATGAGGGAAGGTCATATTCCCTCAACTAGATCTTCAGCCTGCAGGACCAGTCCTGATGTCTCGATACTTGAGCGATTGGCAATCGAATTTTCCAGGAAAAGAACGGCATTTTCTTGCTGGAGCAAAGACTCTAATATTTCTGCACAATTGAAATTTGATCGTGTCCTCCTCCTCCATAACCCATCATTTTGTCTTTCAAACTGAAGCCAAATCCTCGATGTTCGAATTAAGGCATAATTATCCAATGAGTCTACCTAGAGGCTGAAAAATCCTGTGCCTTCAAGGCTATGCAATGATCGTCCATCTCGCGAGGCTAAGCTCCACCCCTGACGCAACCATCTGAACACATCACCTATTGCTCTGTACACTGACAGCCAAATCCGCTCTCTGAAGTTAACCTCGCACTGTGAGAGGAGGCAATCAAAAATGTCCAAACCATCGGAACTTCGCCAGCGAGGGGCCAAGCCCTCCGAAGCAGCAGGAGTAGAACCCTCAAACGAACAGGAACTCGAAAGGATCGTGGAAGTCGAAGATAAAGGCACCCCCGTCTACATAGAAGCAGCCCGCACCCTCCTCCTCCTCTTCATAGTATCCAGCGCCTTGTCCTACTTCGTTACACGGGAAGACATATTCTGGGGCCTGAAAAGACCAGCATGGACACGCCCAGAGGTGCTCAAGACCTGGCTCGTAAGCCCCTCTCCCCCTTCCCACCTCCGAGCCCGCAGCTAATGGATTGCGGTCCCAGAATGGCCCACAGGAGTTCACAGATGATGATCTCAAGAAATACGATGGCAGCGATCCCGAGTTACCGATCTACCTCGCTATAAATGGCACCATCTACGACGTCTCCCTAGGACGCAAACACTACGGACCAGGGGGCTCCTACCATTTCTTCTCGGGTGCGGACGCCTCGCGGGCGTTCGTAACAAATTGCTTCAAAGAGGATATTACACCGGATATGCGGGGTGTAGAGGAGATGTTCCTGCCTCTGGATGATCCGGAGGTGGACAGTCTGTACACGAGTGGACAATTGAAAATACTGAAGCAGCAGGAGAGGAAGAGGGCCAAGGAGCAGGTTCATTCTAATTTGAAACATTGGGTGGACTTCTTTGAGGGAAGTAATAAGTATCCTAAGGTGGGACGGGTGAAGAGACAGACGGGGTGGGAGACGAGTGGGGAGAAGCCGGTGCTTTGTGAGAGGGCGCAAGAGGGGAGGAAGAAGAGAGAGCCACCGCCTAAGGCGTAGGATGGTGAGGTATGAGGGCATTGGGAGGGGATAATAATGTATCCATATCATGAGAGGGTCAGAGATTGCGGACAGATATGTTCGTTGTAAGATCCAACAGAAATACTACTAAGGGTGGGAAAAGGGAAACATGCGAAATGGTTATTCATACGGACGGGCCGGGCTTTCGAGTAGTGGACGTGTGTATCAGTTACGACGCCTTACAAAATGTACATCGTTGAGGAATGAGATAGATTCTCATTGCCATGATATCATCCGGGCAAGCAAGTTGTACAGCTATGACCAGGAGATTATTCGGTGAACACTCTGCTCGCTCTTACAAACAAAGTACAATTATCAAACCGTTTTGCTCACCACAATAAGATCCTATTCCTTTATCAGTGGAAGTAGGTGTAATAGGGCTCGATATATCATAATTCGCTACGATTCATCAGTCATTCCGCTATGGACATGAACAGTAGCATACATAGTTGATTAGGGGAAGGAAAAGGAAAAGGATTTAGAAGGCTCGCTCATGTCTTAATACCGAAAATGCAAGTCGACATTGACTTTCTAGGTGGTGTGGGCATTGATGGCGACCTGCTCTTAAAACATGGACTTTCAGGCAGAACTAGGTCTTAAACAGTCACAGGCTGAAGCTTCAAAATCATACCGAATGCTTTCTATTCATCAATCTACTCGCATCATCAAACGCGGAACACACAACATCAAGCCTTCTTTTACAATTAAACCAAAGTAGATTCTCCACTCCACCAACATACACTACTCCACTCAAAGGAACAAAGCCATACCCATAGCCAAAAGACCCCCCAAGGTAAGAACCTGGGAAGGCTTGATGGTAGTCGCGGCACTGGCGTTCGTAGATGAATTTGAGGATGAGGTCGACGTTGACGTTGCGGTCGAGTCGGTGGAGCTACCAGTTCCAGTTGCAGTTCCGGTTGCAGTTCCAGATGCAGCGATTTCTCCAGCCGTACCGTTGGAGGCAGCTCCAGCGGCGAGGTTGGCGGTAGCGGTCTTTGCAAGAGACTCGAACGCAGAGAGCGAGCGAGATGCATTGGCCTTGGTGCTGGAGGGACGTTAGATAATCACTTAAGAGAGTAAGTGTAGGGAAGCGTACTTCTCGTTAATAACCATGACCATTCCCTTCTGGCAATGCATGCCCTGCGAGCAGTAAAGCCACATGGGGGTCGTGTTGTTGATCTGAATTGTATAGGTAGGAGTCTCAGTGGCAGAGGCTGTAACGGGCATGAAGCCAGAGAAGACACCCGTCACGTTGGAGTTCAGGGAAATAGGTTGGCAAGGTTGGTCGAAGGTCGATTGGGTGACTGTGTGGTTGGCGGGCGCGAATTGAAATTGTACCATATCTCCAACAGCAGCGACGACCGAGTTGGGAGAATATGCGAGGGTTCCGTTTGCGTTACCGACCTTAACTACATGAACTGTAGTTGCTGCTGATTGGCCGTTAGTACTCAGTCTGATGACCCGGATCGGGAGAGCATACCACCAAGGGCGCTGCCGATGCTCAAGGCAGAGATTGCGAAAGTTGTGAATTGCATATTGGCGGTAGTGAAAAAAAAGATCCTGTCTCTCGAAATAATGAAGGCGTGTGAAGTAAAGGCGTCTAGCGCTGTGTCGTACTAGCCGACAATTAAGGTATAGAGTAAAAAGAACGAAAGATGGAAATTAGAATAGAGAGAAGATGTTGAAGTTGGATGAAGAGCCAAGACAACTTTCAGACGGGGACCTCGAAGGCATAAATAAGATTTTGCTTCGCTTGAATGATCCCCAAATTCCGAACATGGCCCTTGTCTGTTCCAACTCCTTACTAGTAAGCGATGGTCGAGATGTAGTCAAGGACCTTGGTGGCTGTCAATCGAAACACGTTTTGACCAAGTTCAAACGGGGGCGGCAGCTATATTCAGCAAGAACCTGGACGGCGCTTAGACCGAAGACTAGATGCCATGTATAGCAAAAGCCGATGTAAATGATCTGAAAAGCGCTTAAGTCGACAGTTTGCAACGACATGATCGGGGAGAGGGTTGCTATCATCGCCAACTAGGCGCGCAAAGCTATGCTTTTTCTACTGTAAAAACAACATCTTGGTGCGCATTCAAATGATCGACTCATCTCGAATTCCTTCATCCGTGAATAATCCTATCTCAAAAGACCGTGCTCACCTGGCACTGGGGTGCCGCATGAGGACAATTTCCGGCGCGGCGAAGAAAGATGAAGCACGGATGTGTGTCAGTTGCGACACCACCAAAACATCGTGAGTTTCATCCCTTCCCGTGACCAGGCTAGGGATGATGACATAAGATGCTCGGATAACATCTCTGCCCAATGCGATACCTTACTGTATGACAAACCAAATCTAATGTTTCGAGGACTGTGGCCAAGTGTTGATCTTTACAAGTGGAAACAAATCGAGTTGGCTGGTAGGGGTGGTGAACAAATATTTTTAGCACAGGCCCTTTGAGGGGCTCATACCTAGAGGCTGATAGGGAAATCTCCGTTTGTTCTTTATACTGATTTGCTAATATCTTGGAACAACCAGCGGTTCCATCCAGGAGGTGAAGAAGGGGGAAGAAGAAACGAGGGAGCTTGCCTCTTGCTAAGGGGTGCAGGTAAGCCGACAGACACATGGTTTCCATCAACAAGTTGGAGGAATCACACGTCCATCGAATTTTCAATTCAACCCCTAGAATCCGCAGCAATCTTGACGAGCGGTTCCATCAGACCCATACATGGTAACCCAACTTTTAGAATGCAGTAAGAATATGGCTTCTACCCCTGGCTGAGATCTCGCCAAAAGTGATGAGATGGTTGGGTCCAGAAACTTGCTCCCCCAGATTTCTCCCTCAAATGTCAGACAAGCTGGCAAGACGACCTAGAGGCTATTCTGTTCATCTGATCTTTTGATAGATTAATAGATCAGATGCACCCTTCCCTATTTCCGTCCTTCTAAAGATTATAATGGCAAGACTTATTCATTCGCATTGCGGGGACGAGTCCAGATGAACCAGCCCCCTCACCCAACAATCTCGTTCAAGATCCAAGTCACATCACTCCTCCTTTTCTCCTGGTGCTCGTCGCCGGTAATGGTTGTGTAGCTGGCAGGCCAGCAGCCCAGGTCCCTGAAGCCAGGGGCTGTTGTTCGTTTCACGGCAGAACTTAGCAGTTCTACGATGTTCTCACCAGTTCGAATACAAAATGGTACTAGAAACACAATCCGTGCATCCCAAACAAAAGGAAAACAAAAGGGGAAGAACAGGAGTTGTGCTTGATTGTTTTCATACCGTTTAGTTGAGATGGGAGAGGACTGCAGCTAAATAATTAACGCAAGGGTATCAATACCAATCACCGGCATTACTGGAGAGATCTCTATCTGTGGTTTACAACCAGACGAGAAGACTGTCTGCTCCCAGTTTAGCCAAATCGTTCGAACGAGTGCTCCGAGCCTTACCAGAAAAGTACACTCCAAGACCATAGGGCCATCCAATGTGGGAGATGATCTCGGGACATTTCGTTTATCTTCGAACTGAAAAGTCCACATCCATAAGTGATGCTAGGTAATGTGCAGTCCCAATGCCCCAGCCATGAACGCCAATGGCCAAGGCTTGTTCCCAAACCCATCATTCATCCATACCATAACATCCTCACAGCTGTCCCGATACACGTACCTCCTACCGATCCCATAATACCAACTCCTCAAATCATTGGTATTTTCTACCAAACTCCAGACCTGCACTTGAATTCTCCCTCTCCACTAAAAGTCCAACAACAACTGCGGCGCCAAAACCTCCAAATCCTCGACCTCTAAAAATCCATCTGTCACCCCTCTCTTCTCCTCCGCCTCAACCCTTGCAAAAGCAGCCCTAGCCAACGCCTCCCTAACAAAGGTCTCCATATATTTCCCCACTGCCTTACTCGCCTCCTTACTCAATCTCGTACCTTCCTCCTTGAAATTCTCATGTAGTAGCTTCGTCAGAAGATCAGATGGTATTCCTTCCTTCCTCTCTTCCTCCTCCGCTGGTTCCTCACGATGGTCAGCATCGCCATCTTGCGAATCGAGTTCTATAGCGTCGTCATCGTGATTGGGAGATGATTTGGAAGATGCGAATGGATCGTCGCCGGATTCGTCGCTATCGGGGGAGAGAGAGGGCAGGCCGGATAATCGTGGAACATTGAAACCACTACCACTGCTGGATTTGTCCTTCTCTTTTCCTTTGGGCTTGGTTTTGGTCGTCGAGCGGGGTTTGGAGGTTATTGAGTTGGTGGATTTTCGTGACGTGATGGGTTTAGACTTGGTGCTTTTGGAGATGGCGGATGGCGTGGGGCGGGGAGGTTTGAATGCTTTGGGGGGCATTGCGAGTATTTTTGCGGGGTGTACGCTTGTTTATGTTGAGAGTCTGGTGTGGTTGTTTGAGTGCCGGCATACTTGACGCGTTCGAGAATCGCGTTCAACCCCACGCCCACGTGATCAATTCTTTTCCCCAAAAAGAAAATAGGTGATTTTGGATGGATGAGGAATCCAGATTTGACGTTGGAAATCCTGGTATATAGAGACGGAGGAACTGTCCTTCCAGCTTTCTTCAAATGGAATCAACGCTCAGTATCGACATTTCATATTCTGAACACTAATTACTATATAAACTCCACAAAGAGAGCAGCGAAACACCCAGGACGCCAAATAAACCCCAGGTGCTATGCTGCCAGAAAACTCGCTCAATAACCCCCACCCCCCAACCATGCTAGAACAATAGGTATATATCCGACCCTCGTTATGCACGGACTTGGCTTCTTCCTCGAACATTTCCACTTCTGATTGCTGGGGCGCTAATATCCCTTCTTACTCCGCCCTCAACCATCTGCTTTCTTGGAGTCAATGTGCCTTGTGCCAAGCTTCTTGCCCGGCCTCGACGCTCTCGAATCATTGCCAGTGCTTCTTCTCGTGACACAGTTGGGCTCAAAGCCGGATTGCTAGTATTGGCCGGTAAGTTTGTAGGTGTAAGATCGGGTGGGTTGGCTAAAGGGATGCGTGTTGTTGTTGATACAGTGTAGAAAGTTTGGATGATCGTAGTGTTTCCATCGTCGCTTCCAGTTGGGCTACTTGGGCTATGAGGTGCATCGAGGAGAGACAGTAGCGATGTATTGGCATTGGAGGCCACAGCTAGAGCTGGAGGCTCACATGATGGAGTACGTGCGAAGCTTCTTTCCGAGGGAGTTGGCTCAGGGAAAATAGGTGCAGAGAAGGTATTCTTTGCTGGGGATATCCAAGGAGATTCCTCTGGGGCCGGAGAGCGAGGTTGTGTAAGGCCTTCAACTGGTCTCAACTCTGTTTGTGAACGACTCATAGCTCCTTCGGCCGTTGTAGGTCTCTGTAATCCGGCGCTTATTGCGGCTCTTGATACGGAACAGTTGAGGCGGCATTCTGCTTCCAAGAACTCGACATGATCAAGTGCCCGGCTTGCTTTCTGCTCCTCCCACTCCAGTCTCATTCGGAGATCGTCTAACTCTTCCTCGCCAGCAGCTGAGGATAAAACAGTAACAGGGTCCAGAGACTTTCTTGCCTTCTTTGGTGACGCGAATTCATCGTCCTCTTGGGAGGTTGGTAGTGGAAAACGTCCCTCTGCAGCTATTCTAGCAATCTCTTCGTTCTTCGCGATCGTCTTGAGCGCATCTCGTTCCTGTTCAACCAGCTTGATCTCCTCTTGCATTTGAGACAACTCCTCTTGAACTCCAACCAGCTGATATCTCGCAGCAAACGCCTCTTGCTCGCGCTTTGCACTGCGTTCCTTCTCCTGCTCTAGATCGGCTTGCGCAATCTTTGCAGCATTTCGTGCCGACTTGAGCTCTTCTTGTAGCTTTACTACAACTGACTGTGACTTGAACGACTCTTTACGTGCTCTTCTGATCTCTTTTTCCCATAATGTTTGTGTATGCGCGTGTGTTTCCTTAGCTCGACCGTAGTTCTCCTATGCGCATATCAACAACTGTGCAATTTGAGCAAGAAGCAATACATACCATTACGTTTTCCAGCCTCTCTCCAACCTTGCGCTCTCTTTCCTTGCCCTCATCAACCTGTCTTCTCAAAGCTCTAACATCGTCCCGATATCTCCGCATCTCGCTCTCTGCCTCCTCTCTCCCCAGCATCGCACGCTTCAATGCCGCATCGTTCGTTTTGCGTTCCAACTGCTTGCTTTGAAAAGCGAGCGTATTGAAAGCAGCAACCTTGTCATGAACAGAGCTATCGCGCAGCTGTCTTCCCTCCCCTCTTATGCTCGCGGTGGGAGATTCGGGATCGTAATGGGGGCGTTGCTGGTTTACGCGTTCAGGTGAGACTGCGTACAGAGGTGTGCCTGGTGAGCCAGGGAATTTGTGAGATGTATCCATGCCTCAAATGAGCTCGTTGAAGAATTTGTTTTATCGAGATGTTACTCATGCACATTGATCGGTTCACTCCGACAATCTTGTTGATGGTCTTTGCTTTTTCGCAATCTATCGCGCCTATTCAGGATTAGACTCGAATATTTGGTTGCCTGGCAACCACGGGCCGAAGGATAGTCGCCCGGGCCGGAGTTTGAGGGACGATTTTTGTGATTATGCTACGAATATCCGAATTGGGCCCAGGTATCAGACATATCAGATGCGTATCTATGGTTTCTTTCTCGGTCCTCAGTATAGCGTCCTTTGAATGAGTTCTCAATATCCCTAGCAGTTTGACCTCTAGAGAACAATGCCTAAAGCTCAATAACCTCGAAAACTATGCACTGCCTTCCAAGATTTCAAAAGGCTCGAAGATCGTGTCGATTCAAAAGCCTGGTAGAGACCTGGCAAGTTTGAGAATATTATAACTGGCTACAAGATTTTAAGTCTGAAGTGACGAGGTTCCGACAGATCAAAGGCAATGGCGAGATTATTAAATATGGACACTTCACAATCAATTGAAAGCGCTATAGTTACCCTTTTATTTAACTATAACATGTGGTTTGATGAGTCCGGATAGTCCACAAGCTCTGAGGAGATTAGCATCTTGTAAACCAATTACTACTTCGTACTCTTACAATATGTCTACCCTGCGCTTCCATACCATAGTTTATGTTCTAAAACTGCTGCAAATAATAAGAAACATACTATAAGCCTAGTTTAGATTGCTATCGGTTTATAGAGAATAGGTATAGCTTGGTCTGTTTGGAATTTGTAGAATATTGAAAATGCTATGCACAAGACAAGAGGATCCATCGCAATTCCGATGCCAGGATGTCATCCCAAATTTGTAGAACAAACGACATTTTGCAGAAGATCAGAAAAGGACCCAAGACCTCTTGATCAAAGCTCAGGACATATGAGTGCGTATCACCAAAGAACACACCTATCAACAGCATATGTCAGCGCGGTGTGAATTACCCGACGTAGACCGAAATGCTTGTGATTGACAAAGACGAATCTTAACACGGCCTTATTGTATAGCTTTCTTCCAAGAAAATCCAAAACCCACTCAAGATTTAACATCTACTAAGAACACTACATTTGAAAATGCAATGGAAGAAACGAAAATATTTTCAGTTGTTGTCCCCTTTTCCACGCTCGGGAGAAATCGGTGAGGCCCACTCGCCCACACTAGACAGGACTAGCGTCATTTTAAACGCAAAGCTGTCCGCCCCGAAATCTCTCGACACATTATAAAATTCTTCCTCCATCAACCGTCCCAGAAACAACTTCTACAACGCCTTTCTCATCACATCTCCCCTCAGTCCTTTGATCGCAGATCACCTACCTCAAAATGTCAAATGAACCTCCCAAGAAGCAGGCCGTGATGGGCGTGTGAGTGTCCCCATTTTCTTGTTCCCTTCGTGGAAGTGATTTCAGAGATTCGTCGACCAATAATCTCAATCATCACCATTTGACCTCGATGGAGCTCAATCGGGATCTGTCCACCTGTCTAAGATGTCCATTGTATGCTACAGATCAGGTGCCAGTTTCATTGACAGTCAATGGCGCCGCGATGGAAAATTTGCTCCCTTAACAAATCACTTAGTTCGTCAAGCTGACATATTCTTCACCAGGCCTCCATTCGTCATCGACTTCTTGAGTACGTTAACCATACCTGATATAAATCATACCTCCCTGTCGTCGTTGTCAATAGATATCGATGACTTGAAAGGATGCCGGGGATTCGCTACGAAATACACAAAGCTAACCTACGATAACAGTGGGTGGTGTCTCCGCTGCCGTTTCCAAGACTGCCGCTGCTCCCATTGAGCGTGTCAAGCTCTTGATCCAAAATCAGGTATGTTATCTACTCTGACAACCTTTTTCAGCCCTTTGGCAAGTTGCCGGATATCCGTATCGGGATAAGCCGCTTTTGCGTCTGTCAACAACATACACATCTGCGATAACATTTGTCCTGGCATTCGAAAAGCATCTGGTCCCGATGGTAGCGATTGTATTTAAATTGTGCCATTGGCTAACATGCTTTCTCCACAGGATGAGATGTTGAAGTCTGGCCGTCTTGACCGAAAGTACGATGGTATCGTCGAGTGCTTCCGCCGAACCACCGCCCAAGAGGGTGTTGCTTCGCTGTGGCGCGGTAACACTGCCAACGTTATCCGTTACTTCCCGACCCAAGCTTTGAACTTCGCTTTCCGTGATACCTACAAGTCCATGTTCGCCTTCAAGAAGGAGCGTGACGGATATGCTAAGTGGATGGCCGGTAACTTGGCATCTGGTGGTGTATGTATTTCCAATTCCCAATGGAACGAAATTGTTCTAACTGCTATAGATGGCCGGTGCTACTTCCCTCCTTTTCGTCTACTCCCTCGATTACGCCCGTACCCGTCTTGCCAATGACAACAAGAATGCCAAGACTGGTGGTGAGCGTCAATTCAACGGCCTGGTAGATGTCTACAAGAAGACCCTCGCCACTGATGGTATCGCTGGTCTCTACCGTGGTTTCGGTCCTTCCGTAGCTGGTATTGTCGTCTACCGTGGTCTGTACTTCGGTCTGTACGACTCGATCAAGCCTGTTGTTCTTGTTGGTCCTCTTGAGGGTAACTTCCTTGCCTCTTTCCTCCTCGGATGGTCTGTCACTACTGGTGCTGGTATCGCTTCTTACCCATTGGACACAATCCGTCGTCGTATGATGATGACTTCCGGAGAGGCCGTCAAGTACAAGTCTTCCCTCGATGCTGGTCGCCAAATCATTGCCAAGGAGGGTTTCAAGTCTCTCTTCAAGGGTGCTGGTGCCAACATTCTCCGTGGTGTCGCAGGTGCTGGTGTCTTGTCCATCTACGATCAAATGCAGGTCTTGATGTTCGGCAAGGCCTTCAAGTAGATGGTTACTCCTGTAGTATAGACGGTGGGAGTGAAGTGGATGTTGGTAATAAGTGGTTGATTGGTTGGTATACGCAGGAAAGTGGTGGAAGTTGTCCAGACATCCATTGCTAATGGTGTTGAGCAACTTGCAGTAGTTAAGGGCTTTATTGGCTGCTGCTGTACTTTATTACCTAGGCAATGGTCTCGATGTGTTTCCTTTTGCCTTGTCACTTGCGCTGGTTCCTCTCTTCGTGGTCTGTTCCTCTGCATGGTCTGATAGATTACTGAAGAAGGCGGTGGTCAAAATCGAATGGAGACATTCAACCTATAATTATCTGCATGCCGTGATAGCCGTGTAACAATATCTCTCGAAGACACTGAAGCCGGAAGCTCCCATGGTGAATGAGAGAAGGTGTAGCTTCTGCTCAAGTTTTCTACGCTTCTAAGTACAACTCTCTCTATACCTACTAGACACAGCAAATCGCATGAAGCGCGCCTGCTCTCAGTCGCTGATCTAATTCTATCCTCGATGTCAAAATAATTATCCCTCATGACTGCGGGGCTCCACAATATACGAATAGCTGCACGTGCTGCACAAGCCGATCGATGTCTTGTCAAACCTACCCCATCCCCGCTTCCCTCAAGCAAATTCCATCAGAAGGTACAGATATCGATTCTAGATTCTTGCCGTCTCATTTTAAATCTACCTCGCTAAAGCAAGGTCTTCAAAAACTACATCACGTCGGAATATATCCTAGTCTTTAACTTCAAGCTAAGTGGCTGCCAACATTTCAAGCACTGGTCACATCCAACCCTGCTTCCTCTCACGTCATGTCCGTTCTACACAAGGTGCTCCATCGAGCTCTGCATGTAACTCTGTATCTCTCATGTAGGCAATCCCATTTGAAGATCATTTTCTTTATTGCCTCTAGTTAGACCGGTGAGTATCGTCTGGATTCGACCATGCTGCACCACCCATGCATTGTATGAGCTCATGCCTAATTTTGCCTTTGCCCACCCTCTTTATGTTGAACCAAGCTGCGCTGTGCATGATATAGTATCGCTCCTTAAGTAAATTGAGCCGTTGAAGGAATGCGCCCGCTATTAAAGTCATTCGCTATTTTACTTTTCATTGCATTTGTGAGAGGGGATGCAATTGAAGTGGAGAAGAGGGATAATATCACTCTAAAGGCTCCCGTAGTCGCAACACCTTCGGAACACTGGTAAAAGCACATCTACTCAAGTCTCGGAAAGAAATTCTAATTGAGACATAGGGAAGGAGTTGACGGGACCTGGAGCACGTTTGAAATCCGCGTAGGCACGCCCGAGCAAGTCTACCGTGTATTACCGGCGACGAGCTGGCAAGAAACTTGGGTTATATATGGAGATGCGGCCTCAGTGTGTGACAGTTCTGTAGGAGTGGCATCGAATTGTCAGGATGCGAGGGGTGGGGTGTTCAGCAATTTCACATCATCGACTTGGGAGCAGGGAAAGCAGTATACGTTGGGGCTCGACACAAATTTTGGGGAATCAGGAGAGGGGCAATATGGTTTGTCTGAGGTCTCTGGAGTGAGGCATGATGCTGATATTTGCAGGCTTTGATACTGTTGGACTGGGATATACGAATGATACTGGGCCAACTCTTGCACATCAGATTGTCTCCGCGATTGTCTCCGATACTTTCTGGTTTGGCATGCTTGGATTGGGCTTCCAACCGACCAATTTCTCTGGTTATGGGGACCCACAGCCAAGCTTCTCGGATACCCTCTATTCCAATGGCTCTATATCAAGTATGAGTTGGAGCTATACCGCAGGAGCATACTATCGGCTGAAAAGTGTCTTCGGAAGTCTAATCTTTGGAGGATATGATGCTTCACGTTTCACACCGAACGATGTTGTCTTCACCATGACTGGCGACAACCTGCGGGATATTGTTCTCACTATTCGATCAATAACTGCTACAACACCCACCGGAAACACTACATTGATGACCTCTCCCGAATTAGCATTCATCGATTCAGTCGTACCAGAGTTGTGGCTCCCAGTAGAAGTCTGCCAACAGTTTGAGAAAGCCCTTGGCATCAGTCTCGACAATACGACAGGGACCTACCTAATCAATGCCTCAACACACGAGAATCTCCTAAATATGAACCCAAACATAACCCTTACTCTGGGAAATGAAAAGACAGGAGGCCCAACAGTCGATATCGTGCTGCCCTACGCCGCATTTGATCTGAATACCACAGCCCCGATTTTACCTAACTCCTCATCTCTGTACTTTCCCCTCATGCAAGCAACCGACGAATCCCAGTATACACTCGGAAGGACATTCTTGCAAGAAGCCTACGTGACGGCCGATTATAATTCTAGAACCTTCAATGTCTCACAATGTGTCTTCGACGACACTGCTTCAGCACAGGTAATCGCCATTCCCTCTGCTGAGCCCACCTCAAACAGCAACACCACAGCCGGCTCCGGCTCCGGTTCTGGTTCAAAGCCTGCTTCACATCACAGCAAGCTTGCCGGAGGCGCTATAGCAGGAATCGTAATCGGTGTTCTTGCCATTCTCCTCATCATTGGCGCCATCCTATTCTGCTGTTTACGCGGGCTCGTCTGCTTCAAAAAGCGTGAGCAACGTCCTTCTACGCCCGTCCACGAAATCGACACTGGGAAACGAATCGAAAATGGACAGGGTATATGGGGCCAACAAGCATCAGCTTTCACATCAGAAGTATCTGGCCATGATGCCAAAGTCGAGATACAAGGGAATCCGATCATGCATCCTCAAGAGCTCGAAGCTGAAGTCCCAATGGCTGAGGGAAGAATTCCCGCAGAGAGGGTTAATGGACCCAGCGATAGTAGTAGGGAAACAGGGGTTAGTAGTCTGAGTCCCGTGAGGGAGGAAAGGAAGACGCCGATGGCGGAGTTGGGTGTTCATGAAGGGGGCCTGGGTGAGGCTCGTGGTCTTGGTGAGGGGGATAGGAGACGAGTCTCTGGGGAGCATGTTGTCAGTCCGACGACGCCGACGAGATGGAGTACTATGCTGGGAGGAACAACGGGTTTGGTGGGGAATAGTCCGACGGTTAGTGACCCTAGTGAGGCGACTTGGACGCCTTCCACACCAGTACAGAGGACTGGGACTAGGGGAAGTAGGTTTGAGGAGCAGTGGACTTAGAATATTTATGAAGATGTGATATGCTAAGATTTGGTATTGTATGCAATGAAAAGCGAGATGGGAGTTTCAGATGTGAGTCTGAATTTGGATCTCTTCTGTACAAATATTATATTAGCTAAATGAATAAACGTACACTTTCTGAGATGCATGATTTCGCTGCTGTGGGTAGTGGTAGGAGGTTGGTAGAAAGTTTAGGAAAGGTGGTTTTGAGTGTAATTCTTGCTGCGCTATTCATGTTCCATAGCTTTAGCAGGAATGATTTGATAATTGCAATGACGTTACCCTGTGTACTCAAATTGAACCAAAGAACTGGTTGAAGCAGCGACACCATTTAGTTCACCCTGATGTCTGCACTCATGTGCAAGGCTCTACAATTCTTCTTAAACACTGTTTATCTCTCTGTCTTGTCTTGTACTTGAGAGAGACCGTTCACCAGCCCAATTTCAAGGAAAGAGATTGAAGTGTTGGAGTTACTGTAGCTACATACAAAGGACATTAAAAGAAGATCCACAGCACTTTTCCGCTTACGGTTATTCAATGGGAGAGAATGTTCTGGCTTATGCGATTTCATGACTTGCCGCGTTATGATGTGTTAATGCCGATGCTGATGGGGGCCAATGACAGCGACAATCCTCTCAATTGTGAGCAATCTTTTAATTTTTTCTGTATAGAAATCGAAGAAGCTATTCCCATCTCTAAAAGTGCAATTGTTCGACTGGAATCCAGATGGGCCAACACATGATGCGACCTAAGCTCGGCGGAGATAAAATCATCAACCGCCTCCACTTTGCTCCCGAATTATCTCCTGTTGTACTAATGAGATTTACGCTATCTACAAGAACACGTTACCTCAAACATAAAAATTTCCCATTTCAACCCTCTTCGTACTCCCCTCATCCCCAACCGCTAATATCCCCACACTGAGTGCAACACCCGTCCCAATCTCCACATCCCTCTCCGCATCCCCAACATCCCCTAGTCGAATCCTCATATTCCTCACTCCCTTCGCCCGCTGCATGCCATCCATATCCATACCTCCCCTCGGCACGCCCGCATACTGACTTTCCCTTGCAATGCTTGACACGAAGCCAAGATAGTCCCGCGCTTTGGTCATCCGAGATAGTATGGCTGCTGCGATTGCGGAGACGGGGAGGATGAGCGAGGAGACGAGGTAGGAGATCAGCCAGGGGTAAGAGGCGACATAGACTTGGGTGTGGGATGTGATGTTTGTGGGGACGGTGATGGTTGACGTAAGGTTCTGGATCGAGCTCACCAGATCATCATCTTCTGTTGCCGGAATGAGGGTTGGGACGGAGGAGGACTGGGTAAGGATTTCGGGTGAGTTGAGAGCGCTGCCGAATAGGAAGGTATTTATCAATTGTCCAAGACGAGTTCCGAAGTCTTGGAGTGGTAGATTGAGAAAGCGGGACTCTTTGTGCTGGCTGGAGTTGGAGGAGGATATGGATGGCCATTGTGCAGATTCAATAAATAGGTTGTCATCGGGATTTATTATGTAATTTTGTAGAAGGTCGATGTGATTGAGTTGCTGTGTTGCTTCAGGCAGGAGCGCACTGAGACCAGTGAATATTTGGCTAAAGCTGAGGTACGTGAGCTGGGCCGGCATGTGCGGGAGCGTAGATAACCGTTGTGCCGTCACAGCACACATTTGGCCGTTTTGAGTTTTGTTACAAGTGATAGCAGATTCCACATATGCTTGTGAAGGCGTGCAGTAAATGCTGGTGACGTTTTGGGCTCCTTCGAAATCTTGGTAAAGAAGTAAACCGGGGAAGAATATCATGTTCCTGACATTGTCAGGTAGGCTATCTGGACATTTACCTGATTCAAAAGATTCTGGAGAAAGTAGCCCAGTTACATCGGTACCCAGATAACCGATTGCCGAAGGCGTTGCGTTTGTGACATTCTGTGCGCTTTTGAACGGGCCGTTTGTAGATATCAAGCCCGAGTTGAAGAATTCGGCACCATCCCTCGTGATGTTTGATGTAATATTTTGACAATCTAGCTCCAGATACGTTGACTCGAGATTGAATTTTATATTTCCTGTTGGAAGGCTAGAGAATGGGATCCCGAACAAAGACGAGTACGTTGTTATGTTGGTGTCATGTGGTACTTGGATCCAGCCGTCTGAGTCTGCTTGGATGCCGGAGAGACTCGAGAAATAGGGGATTTTGAGATTGCCCCATAAATCCTTCCCACTCCTGACATCTGGTGTTGCAACTAAAGTTGCGCTAAACAATGATGCAAATCCCGAAAACCAAGAGTCAAAGGAGATGTATCCCGAAAAGCTTGGCTGCCTTGTGTTAGAGTAGGCGACGGTTCCTGAACTACTCGTGGGTCTGATAGTGGTTGTGAGGACGCGTAGAACAGCTTGGCTGCCCAGAGGAGACAGCAACCACAAGAGGATTAGTCCAACGGCCGGCAAGCTTACTGAGTATAATCGAAATTGTGTCGCTATTGTGCCGCCAACAGTGCGGCTTCCCATAAGCTGCTCTAGCAATCCAATCGTAGCACCCCGTTCTAACCTCCAGGATGCGAGTTTGACCAGAGCTCTTCCAACAACAATGGAAAATATAAGTGGAAACAATGTAGCGACCTGTTCTATCTGAGAAGGTGTTCTGACCGGGGAGAGGAGGTACTAACTCCTTTGATACACTGCTCCAAAACATTAAGCTCCTGCCTTCCAGTGACCCTGCCATTTATCCATATCACAAAAGCAGCCAGAGCGAGGAAAGGCAACCCTATCGCTATCATTAAAACGTCAAGAACTAAATCCCACCACCATTGCCGCCTTGATCTTCTCAGGGTCTGAGGGTCGAAAGACCAATCCGGGAATCTGGGATCGCTCTGCCTGGACTCTGGAGATCGAAAGTGGGTTGTGGCAGAATATTCAAACAAATTTGTTGGCTCAGGTAGAAGCTGCCTCGATTCCGACTGCTGTCTCGAATGTCCCATATCTCGTCTGGGCGACTCCGAGACTGGACCAATTGACCTGATATCAGTATCACGTGATATAACTCTTACCGACATGTTTGGGTCGAAATGCTTTTCGACCGCCTCGAAGACTGAACGAATGAAACGAAAGTCATCAGGAGGTGTTATCGTAGTCTTATGTATAAACGAATGGGAAGGATTATTGTAGAAACGGTGAGACCTATTTCTGGAAGGAATCTGGAGTTGGAGGTCTGTGTGCCGCGCTCGCAGCTCCCCTGCTTGTTCGCATGAAATATCAGCCTCAGCCGCACAAGAAAGCCTGGCACATAAGCTGCCCTTGTAGGACTCCTGCTGTCAACCCAAAGAGTGACCCGGGTCGCCAATATGGTTGGTTGTGACACCCCTGTCTTATCACACACGCAATCAATTTGAAACGAAGGGCGGAGAAATGCTGGTTCAGAACAATAGAATGAACGTTTGTAGGCAACCCGAATATCTAATTCACAGCTCATCATGTGGCTTCTTCCCGGTTTCCTCATTCAGCGGCCCATTTCCTGCTTTCGATGCAGCGTCAGCCGTGTCTGCGTTCTCTTCCGCCTCTGTGGCTGGATGTTGTTCCATGAATGCTTTTAATTGTTCATCCAAGTCTCCGTCTGCATCAAAATTGAAAAAATGTGGCTTATTTCCATCACCAAAGTCTAGGGATGGCGCAGCTTTATCAGCCGAGCCAGTCTTCGACTTCTTTTTTGAGACCTTCGCGCCCTTTGGTGGCTTTACTGGTTTGCGGCTGGTCTTGTGTGGCCGCTTCATGCTTTTCATGAGGATGTCTATATGTATATCCGTGAGCTCTTTGGTTTTCGCCGTCATATCCTTTACCAACAGCACTGGGTCATCGGTAAGAGAAAGTTTCTCTTGTTCAGCAAGCTTTTCTGCGAGCCACTTGGTGATGGAATCGTAGAGAGACTGCGGACGGACAAGATCGGCAGTAGTGTATATGGGTGGATCTAAAGTTTCCTCTTCGGGCGATGCAGATACAGTTGCTGTGGCATCGTCCTCCAAAGCGGCAAACTCATCGACGGTTGCAGATTTGGTAGGCTTAGTTGACGCGGCTGATTTGGAGGAGCTGAATGAGGAGTGGATCTTCGTATCGTTCTCAATTTGGCCTGTAACTCCATCGATAACTTGTTTCGTTTCATTGATGGCTTGTTCCAAGGCATTGATCGCCTCTGGTCGCCCAGCAGCCTCTTCTTTCCGAATTTCAATGGGGCCAACAATATCTTTCATTTCCTTGAGCTTTGCCTTCAATTCTTCGCGCGTTGCATCTGAGCCACCAGAATAGATCCACTCGCTCGCTGCCTTGGCTTTGGTCTCTAGACTTGTTCGTTCTTGCTGTGTTGATGCAGCAACAAAGTCTTCATCGTCTAAGAAGTCTCTCGCCTGGTAGGTAAAGCCTTCAAGCTGATTCAACGCCTCTTCTCGCAATCTTCGGGAGCGGTCTGAATCATCAAAGGCTGTAATACGATCCTTCATGCGGCTCTTCTCTAGGGCTGATAATTGTGAGCGACCTTTGATGTCAATCGTATATTCAATTGGGATGATCTCGAGATGCTTTGAGGATTTGGATTTGACTTCCTTGGCGTCTTTTGATTCTTTACTAGAAGCCTTGGCAGGAGTCGAGGAGGATGTTGACGAAGTTGTACTCGATGTAGTGCCGGACTCAGTGACGCTGCTTTCGAGCTGCTCCTCACCATCCTCTGATAATGGAACCTGGTCTTTCTTACCAAACCCGAAGAGACCTTTCACGCTATCAACCATGCCAGACTTCTCGCTGTCCTCCACCTCGCAGTCAAGGGCCAACTTCAGGATTTCGACCTCACCATCAATCGAACTGAGACGAGTGCTGAGGCGGAGATTAATTCCAGCATCATCACAGCCAAACTTGGTCTTGAGCTGAGCAACAGATTCGGTGAGATTCTTAGTAGTCACTGTCAAGAGTTCCTTCTCTGCGGATCCGGGAGAGACGTTTTCAGCGGATCCGACATGCTGGTAGAAATTAATTTCGAATGGGTCCATTTGATTTTTGAAGGTGTATTGCTTCTCAGCGCCGAGGAAAGACGTTGCTTGCCACAATTGCTGATGCTGGGGCTTTTCGTAAATGTTGATCCATTTGATCCCAGCACGGTAAGAGACCCCTTCGGAACTTCTGATCTCCTTTACGCGGAAGGATGGGCTGAGCCCAGCACCTCTGAAACCAGCACCAAAGACAGCGGCTTCGTCAGCATTTACGTTGGTGCGGACCTTGTCAGAGCTGCCAATGAACTTCTCAAGTTCCTTCTGGACGAATGGGGTTCGGATAGCACCACCATGTAAGATGATGGAGTCAATCTCTGTAACCACCAAATCGGCCATGTCCAAGGCTTTTTGGGCCGCAACGCTAACGCGTTCAGCGTAAGGCTCCGCCAATTTCTCGAAGTCTGCCCGACTAATCTTATATCGGAAGTCAACATCTTCGTAGAGACCTTCAAAGCTAGCTTGGGTATTGGTATTGGCACTGAGAACTTGTCTCAATCGCTCAGCTTCTTTCCACAGCTTTGCGGTAGCCCGTCCATGTCCTTTCACAGCCTCAATCGTTGGTGACACACTCTTTGCTGCCTTGGAGTCGACGAATTGAGCGACCATATCATCCACGATCACTGCATTGAGAGTATCACCTCCTAGTGTGCGATCCCACCCACTCCCCAAGACCTGGACCTCCTGGACTGTCTTGTTATACTTGCCCACATCCTTCACAGTCCTTCCCTGGAACTTCAAAAGTGTAGCCTTCGTAGAACCAGCCCCCATGTCAAACACCAAATGGATTTCCGGCCTTCCACCCTCATTAACGCTAGGAAATGTTCGAGATGTTGCGTAATTCAGGCCGACAGCCAATCCATCACTGACCAATTCCAGAACTCGAAGACCTGCCAGCTCCGCTGCCAATTTGACTGCTCTCTTCTCCTCCGCCGAGTAGAACGGTGGAACAGTCATCACGACATCTTTGACTCTACTTCCAGCAAGAGCTTCCGCATTCTTCTGTATGCTCTGAAGCTCCATAGCCAATAGCTCCTCCACACTGAAAGGCTCCTCATCTTCAGTAAATGCCCCGCTCCGGAAGGCAGCTGTGCCTCTTGTCTTCTCGGCTTCTAGTCGTAAGGCAGGGTGCCTCGATGCGTATTCCTTCACCAAAGTGTTGTCTACGGGCAGACCCAGAAGGACTTTGAGATTGGAGTAGACGTCTCCAGGAAATCTCGCAGACAGAGCTACAGCGTCAGATCCATAGGCTCGTTCGGGGAATGATCCGCTCTGGGGGTTCTTCGCAGGCTTGAAGGCCACGGTGGAAGCTTCTTTGCGTCGGGAGTCTTTCGTAAGGACGATTTCGAGAGGAATTCCTGGCTTGACAAGAGCTGCTTTAATGTATTCGGTGCCTAAGTCCACACCTAGCACCGCAGACGCAGCCAGTGCGGTCGAACTCAATATACAAAAAAGGCATAGTAAAGCGAAAATTGGTGAAGATAAAAATCTATTCGAGTTCCGTGATTGAGCCATGGTTGGGAAAGTCCGTGGGGGAACTGCTAAAGGAGTAAAGCAGTTGAGAGGACAAAATGGGGGCGGACAATTTATATGGCAGATAAAATCGTCAACAAAGAATCTGTCCACAACTCTTTGCACCTGTTTGCAAGAGATTGTCGAACTCCTGGTCGTCGAATTATCCTTGTCTTCTCGCAAAAGGACACGGTAATTCGAAGCTTTGAAGACGGCTCGGCATCAGGACACTATTTGGCGCCTGAACGTTAAGTGCCGTCTACCTAAGGCAGGTGTGTAGAGCGTAGAGTACAGTAGCGCAGGTTATTACATAAGCCGCGAAACATCTGTCCCAGTTTCGAGGATCAACCTTTGACTCCATTGCATGGACGAGGCGAGAGACGACTCGCAGAGAAATCGACGACAGCCAGTAGAAGATCTTCATATAGTAGGCTGCATCTGTCGAAAGATCTCCCGAGTCAGCAGACTCATCAATTTTCATCTCGTTATCCTCCTTATTGCTAAGAATAACTGACAGTTCCCCACTTCACTAATATCTCCAACCTCATGTCAAGGATTTTTCTGCAGTCATAACCCTATTGCAACAATCTGGCAGATCAGACCGCCGACAAGTCCCTTCTTGCAATCAAGACAGCAACTTCGAGGTTATAGTCGTAGGAGAACGACATTATCCAACTGTCTAACCTCAACAAAAAATAATCTACTGGCAAAACAACCACAAACCACAAACCACTTCCAAAGACTGTCACAATGTCAGGAACACCTTTCATTACATTCCTGGGACCTTCGAATCTCAGCGAGTATGACCGCAAAAGGTCACCTCATGAACAACCATCCACTATCCCCAAGACATTCATCGATGCGATGGAGGTACGGGAGCAAGTCTTCGTTGAGGAGCAGCGTGTGCCACTTGAGAACGAATTTGATTCAGATGATGCTCGAGCCTGTCACTGGGTAAGCGAACGCTTTTGTCATACAAGGTTCCTGGAAGGCTCACTTAACAGGTTGTATATGCCTCCATCAATACGACAACGGATCCCGAAGTGAAAGACGCAAGTGGCAACATTGTTCAACGAAAACGTAGCCTTACAAGAACGACCCCTATTGGGACTATTCGACTGGTACCGTTTCCCCACGCTCCACATCCCGAACCCGGCTCACGTTTTACTTTCGATCCCTCCGAAGACATCGTAACTGGCCCTCCTCCCTACATAGTTGATCGAGCCACAACATATCACGATGGGGTCGAGCCCTACATAAAGCTAGGCCGGATTGCAGTAGTGAAGGAGTTCAGGGGCGCGGGCGTTGCAAAGATACTGGCAAATGCTGCTATAGTTTGGGCTCAGCAAAACCCGAGATTCTTCAACCCCTCCGTCACAGAAATGGGAATGGAGAAATTAGGCGCTACTCGAACAGATCAGATACCAGTATGGAAAGGATTGTGCTGTGTACATGCGCAGGAGCAAGTGGAAAGTGCATGGGCGAAGTGGGGCTTCAAGACTGACAAGGAAATGGGCTCTTGGGATGAGGAGGGGATAATGCACGTTGGCATGTTTCAGAGGCTGAATATTGAGAAGCCAACATCATGAGGGGTTTACATACCAGGGACGTTTCGTCTATCTAGTGGAGATTGATACCACTACTCTTTTAATGCATGAAACATATTTCAAGAACAGGCCTTCCGGTGCGAAATTTGATATTCTATTTCTCCCGAGGCTCCGAGAGTCACTGTTACAGTCTTACGGATCATTTTCTTGAGTAGTCCATTCTGTGCAATAGACAAGTATGCTCAAGCACTCAATACATATGCTACAGAGTAGACCGCAACTCGCGAGCACAGAAGAGTCTTACTGTAGCTTGATCGCATTAATTATTGGCCGATCTGCTAGCTATCAGAATAGCAGGTCTGTATGCTTCAAAAGTGTGTCTAAAACACCAATTCATGCCCTTGTGATCCCATGATATGTGCATTGCCAAACCCAGAAAATGTCCGCTGACGCCGATATCTAGCCAGTATTAATAACCTCATATTTATCATCAAGGGCCGTCTCGAGTCGGCATTTCTGGCATTCCTCGACTCCGCGATCTGAGAATCCACCTCTTCAATCTCAGTCGTGAATCGTCATCGTAGGACTTACTCTTTCACTTTGCAGCTCTCATATCCTAGAATCGAACCCTACGCAGCGGCCTACTCAAAAGCTTAGGAATAGCTCTCTCTTCATCTTCCGGCACTCTCGTCAGGACTCCAACGCTCGCGCTTTTCCCCACAGGCACCGTCTCTTTTCCTTTCTCACTCGATGGAGCACTCGCAACGTTCTCCCTCAGCTCCCAAGCCTGCGACCACATGAACCAGCCCGTCCAAATCGTGAGTAACAGCACAAAGACGGTCAAGACCCATGCGCCCGCCGTCTCCGCTTTCGAAGGCGGAATAACAATCTGATCCGGCGGTACACTGGAGGCGTTGAATCCAGCACTTGGATTAGATGTACTAGTTCCGCCAGTCGTGTTCGTTAATGGCACTGCTGTCTTTGCGATCAAGGTCCCGAGAATGACCTCTAATGCAGCCATTTGCTGTCCGACCCCGTCCGTTCCATCCCACGTACCGTTCAGATACCACTTCAGTCCACATGTCTGCCCGGCTGGCGCGACTGGCCCATTACCGTTACACTGCGCTGCGGCCGCCTTCGCAGATACCTGGAGAAGGTCGAGAAATGTCTGGTAGGTGAAGGGTGCTAACTGGGTTGAAGCTGCCATCCAGCGAGCAAGATATGCTTTGAAAGACTTTTGATCCGTGTTGCAGGCGTTATACTCTTCGCAGATATCTTTCATTACCCCGCCGTCATTGGCCGGAAAATAATCAAATGCTATGGATTTCATGAGTCCGTTCGTGCGGTTATACCAGAGCGGATTGCCGTCCGTCTTGAGCGATTAGCTTAAGTATCCGACGATTCAGGAACAACATACATAGTTAAACATTGTTGCAGCACCCATCAACATCGTTCCTGCATTGTAGCACCATTGATTCCTGTCAAGTTGAGTACAGTTCAGCCTATCTGCCTCTGAGTTGTCATAGACGTTGTAATTCTCGTCTATCAGGCCGATGGTTTCCATCCAACTCCAGATCTTCTCGGCCCATTGAGCATAGAGGTCATCGTCAGTGAAGCGTGCCAAGCGAGCAGCAATATTAATCAAAGCTCCATTAGAAATGGAGTTTTTCAGGTCGTATCCTGTATTTGCCTGGAAGACTTGCCATCTCAGTCCGCCTCCGCACGTAGATGTATCCCAGCGGCCGATTTGCTCATTAAACACTGCTTGCGCTAAAGCTAGCCATGAAGGCTCATCCTCAGGTGGATTCGGAAAGTTATTTTCTGCAGCGGTCAAAGCAGACATGGCCCAGAAAGCTTGATCGTCGTTTCCCATGTCGAATGTCTGATTTGGAGGCATGAAATCGTTGTGAGGTCCAACTTGAAATTGCAATCCTTGCGTCACAACTTCATTGTATGTCTGATCGCCCGTGTAAAGCCAGTAATCGATCAAGCTTCCAAACATTGCCCCGGCCTCCCACCAGTAATAAGGTTGTGGTAATAGACCCGGGGTCTGTCCACTTTCGTTCCCTTTATAATAACTCATCATTCCGTATGCGACTGTACCAGCTGCACTCTTGATCGAAGCTGCAGAAAGAAATATATTAGATATGTCTGTTGCCGAGGTGGGAAAGTACTTACTCGGATCGTCCCAATCCACATCGATAGCCAGAACAACTTGTATCAGGAGCCAGAGAACGGCATGAAAGCTCTGCAATCGTAGCATCTTGTCGCAACCTAAGTGATTCTACAATTCACTTGAAAAGAGGTTGATGTAGTAAGAAACGGAGGAACAAAGCTATGTCAAGCTGATATCTGCAGTTCTGGGTACGACGAGCGCAAACGACCGAATTCGGAACAATACGCAAGGCTGCGCCCGTCATAGACAACCGCAACCCACGGATACTGAGGTCTGCAAGCTCTCGCAAACGTCTGCCGTTCGTGCTTTCGACGGGATCTTAGCGGAGAAAAGAAGCATTGCAGTCCAAGAAGCTCGGGAGTGCTTAGGACAGCACCATCGTGAGTCGGTGGAGGCATCATCATCATCCAATAATTGCACATTGCATCCCGCCACACACTTGGCTGCTTCAACACGAGGCATTACACCTTTCTGGTATGATGGGCTGACAAAGATGCCAGCCTCTTCCCAATCACAACATCCTGACGCATGCAGGTTGGGTGGGTTGTATTCGAGAAGGAGGGGGTGGATGGTGGCGGATCGGGATGCTGCGCGAGACCGTTTGCAGAGGGCGGATGCAGATGGATGACTGGGACTGGAGTGCTGTTAGCTGAAGATGGAGTGCTGCTAGCCGAATATGAAGTGCGGGGTGGGTCAAGCGAGAAGATCACCCTTAACACCCAGCTGACCAATCAAGTCCGTGCTTCTACCGGAAAACAAAAGCGATATGTTTTCATCAAAGCGCGAAGTAATCCAGCATAGGTTACTCGACTCAACTAAAACGACGACAACTGCAACGTTCTGACAATCACAACCTAGAATTTCCTTCTGCGAAGAAGTACAACACCCGGAACACTTCTGTGAAGTTAAAAAAGACAAATCAGGGTTGGGATGTATGTTGTGGCTTCGTCTTCAACCCAAGGCAATATCACCGATGAACCAAAAAAGAACCGAGGCCGTCGCTTTAATAACAATAAGAAGCATAGTCGATCTCGATCCTAAATTCGACGAGATGCTCTTTCTCTTATTTTCCCTGGAAATGTCTTTATGGGTTTTATCAAGGTTTGTTAGGAACCGATCCGTGTAGTTAGTTACAGACAGAAGTCCCAATGGTAGCTGGGGAAAGAAATCCCAGCTGTGGTTAGTCTATTAAAAATACTTCAAACTTTGAAGTTATGCTACCTCAGCAAACGTAGACAACGAAACAAAAAATTCATCAAATGCATCCTTCGGAATATGAAAGAAAGAGTCATGCATCATCTCTGATACTCGTCATATGTATTTCTTCACGCCCGCTAACAACTCAGTCAATCAAGAAGGCTCAAGACCGGGAAAAGCAATCTTCCCTACTGCTACCCTTGTGGGTCTGTTCGTCTCCTCGAGGACGTGCTTGATAAGTTTGATGATTGAGAGATCAGTATCTAGAGAGTTAGACCATTAGCAAGTTCTGATCAGTAACTATGTTAGTCATGAACGCTGTCGCGATAGTATTCAAGAAATGAGCAGACAAGACTGTTGAGACAGAGACTTACTTTTCGCGCCAACGATTGAAATTACTGCTGGTAAGATTTCCTCGCGCTCTGTGACTCGAGAGTCATAGGTATATTGCCCGACTATTCCCTCAAATTAGTGCTTGTTTAAAAAAGGAAAAGCAAAAGGGAAAGAGTAGTTCGTCTCACTTGGAATGGCAACTTGAGGAAGACCGCCCAGGGCAGCGAACGAGATAGATCCGAAGCCAAACCCCTGAAGCCTTTTGCCCGTATCTTCGGCTGATCTTAAGCCTTTTTGTTAGCCACATGGAAATTTGGTCTCGGGATTCTGAAACTAGAGATCTGGAAGATAGAAGAGGGAGGTCTCATTACCCGCGGTAAGTGTCGCGATACGAAGGCCACGGTGCGCCGACAGGGAGGAGCATAATGGTATCACATCCAAACACACTGTTGCTCAGGAAGTCATTAAATACGTTCTTCCTTTCGAGGGCTTCTTCGTAAGATTGCTTTGAAATCTGGGCGCCGAGGTTCCTTTCCTGAAGATGAGCTTCTACTGTGCTGAAACGGGAAGAAGAATGGATAGATCCTTACCACTTGAATCGAATCATGGGATTCACGTACGGCGGACGTCCATATACGGATTGAAAATCATCTCGAAACTTGGCGTTGTTATGGTAGCAATCATAGAGCTGGATCGTGGAGAGTGTCTATGGCAGCATGAGCGTACATTTCTATCTCCCTTTCAGTCCAGGTACCCACAGTGGCCAGATAATCTTTTAATGGTGTTTCAGATGGCGGCAGGTCTGCAGAAGCCCAATCTATTTCAATATCATGGTCGATGCGTTTAGTGCCGAGAACCTTTTCGAGATCTTGAACAAATTTCTCCACGACGGACGACAGATATTCTGTTTGGTACGGTTTCCAAAATCTTGATGGAAACAGTATTCTTTTTGGGAGCTGAGGTAGATGATCAGCAATATTGGCACTTATCTAAAAGAGGAACAGACTTGAAATTTGTGCTGCTTGGTGCCTTCGAACCAGGTTTCTCCTAACTTATAGAAAGCATCCACACTTCGAGAAAAGTGGCCGACTGTATCGAGGTGCCTAAAGTGGCGTTATTTTGAATTTCAAGTCTTTCTATTGGTAAATGCAGATGTACTCAGAAAGGCGAAGCACGCCTGAATTGTTCAGAACATTGTGTGTTGGTCGAAGGCCAAAAATCCCCTGTGCTGCAGCCGGCCAGAGAATACTACCGAAAGCTAGATAATTTGATTAGCAACCGCGGTATTAATTCGACCTAACAAGATTGGCTTACTATCTGTTCCAAGTGATGAATCTATCCAGTCATAGGATGCTAGCCCAGCAGCACTTCCGACGCTACTCATTGAGGTATCTTGATAACCGTCGCCACGAGGATTGAAAGAGCATTGGTAGTCTACCCAGTCCATAGAACCTTCTCCTGAGGCGAACTGTGTTGTTTTTGTCTTTCCAATCACCACAGCTCCATAATCAATGAACTTTTGGATAGAGAATGCTGACTCTTCAGGAGGAGGATACAGAGGCAGGAAGTCGCGAACTGAGCAGCCAGTACCGACGCCTTTAAGATCATAAATATCCTTGATGGCTAAGCGGAGGCCCGACAATGGTTTCTCTGGAGTTGGTGGATCATAGTAGAGTCTCGAGGGAACTGGTATCAAACTGGATCGGAAGGCGTCGTACCTGTGTTACTGAGTAAGATACCAAAGTCTATATCAGGCTAATTTGATCACGCACCTATCAACTTCGCTCGAGTTTTGAATTACTGGTTGTATGAAGGCGCCGTTGGGGTCAGGATACAGCCTCCACACTTTGAAGATATGACCAAGATGCCATATATAAGGCCCTGAGGGAACTGTCGTTGTGGAGTGAATGGACTCAAACCATGACGTCCCCAAGGATTTCAAATACATTTCACCGTCAGGCGTGATCTTGACTGTTCCGGCACCACAATTGAACAGGATAATAGTGGTAAATCCTAGACTAAAGACATCGTCTTCCAAATCCATTCGACTCAACTCTGACTCAAGCCACTCTCTATCGATCAATCGGTGCTCCACATTGATAATTGTTGCTGGAATGAGAGAATCGGTCGCATTTCTCGTGATGTGAATGCTTGTACCTACGATTGGTCGCTCATCCATCAAGTAAAGAACATCATTAATGGTAGTTTGAATCCTTGTTCCAGGGCTACCGATTACGATTGAGCTTGCAGATTTCAAGGGCCGAAGATGAAGGAGCATAGGAATGTTCCCCATCTTGAGCTGTCGGTAGCAGGTCGTGAGGAGCAAGGTGAGCAGTACGAGAACGGTACAGAACGGTATCTCGGGACGTAAATACATTGAGACACACCTTGATAGCAGATGACGACAAAGGAACTCTTGTTGAGAAGTGAAAGCGGTGGCTAAGTTTAAGATAGGTACAAAGGTGAGTCGGCGCGTGAAAGCCGAAGCGACTAGTCGTCTTGTGAGCCAGCAGCCTCACGCTCGAGAAGATATTATAGATAATACAATAAAAGCACATAAGAATACTTCGATGGCTCAATGCCTTGCTAAGGTCACTCAAGGATTAATGCCAAGTGAAGTTATCTTCTTGATGGTCAGAGCTGGTCTATGCCAGGTTTCACTCCCGTCGAGGCCTTGATCCCAGGGCCGCCACATCAGCTTTAGAGTAATTACTTGTAGTACAGTAGTCGGTGTCTTCATCCACCCGCGTGCTACCCTCCACTCACATCCTACCTCAAGCAATCTGCAGATGGACTCCTCTCTCCTGCTAGTGTATCTTATTCTTTACTTTTGAACAAAAATTTTGACAAAAATTTGGCCAGCTATCAACTTGCGAATGTCTGAACTGCTGCCTGCCAATACAAAATGATTGAGCATGTGCGGCATGGGATGTAGAGGCAGATTGCACTGGAGTGGACATTTAATCATGCCGCCTTAAGAGGGCTACTCTGGCTTGTTACATCAGTAAATTTGATGTCGTACAGCTTGGAAGTCAGACTATCACATGGTTTGGGCATCAAAGTGTTTCGACCAGGGGAGAGAGTCCACGACGCCGCGACGCAAGAGCCACTGCCATGTTGTCTACAAGTTTTTGAGATCATTTCCCATTGCTGAGAATGGTGCCTACCAAGTTCCAAACAGATTTTGATTAGGACAAGCAAGATAGGGGGACGGAAACAAAGATGTTGGTTGTCGTCTGGGTTAAGACATGGCGCCCCGAGATAAAGGCCGATCGACGGCTCTTATGCAGAAGTCTCTATGCCACTGCATGCGACCAGTAATCATTTGTTCAATGGCAACTCGTTCCACGGTAATTACAAAATGTTGGACAGCTTTGGACACTCAGCTGTCCTCAGAATGTTTTGATAACTTCACCATCTCCATCGCCAATTTGAAAGAGCCTGTCATGGCCCAAGACGTCGGTTCAAAAACGAGCACTCTGGCCACTCTTGTAGACCCAGAACCAGAAGAATTCATACCATCATCTAAGTGAGCAAGGACTCTGAATAACAAGTCGGCACTTGTTTTATGGGCTAATTTTGATGTGTTTCAAGTAACGATGGTCCTGCCCTTGGGATACCAGAGAAGTCGCAGACGTTCAACTCATTTAATCGAGACCTCTGGTCGGAGGCAATAGATCGCTTTCGCCGAAATGTTGACCCCAAGAACTTTGCACAGATAGTCGAGGTACACTCTTTGGAGGAATTATTGAAAGTCTCGTCAGATCATAGGGACGGTTATCAAAGCAAGAAGTTCCCAAGGATTATTTCGGGGAGCATGCCCTTCTTACAACACTTGCGTTCATTCTGTGGTGTCATTGATACAATGGTTCAGGCAAATCCAACTCTAGCGGCCTTGGTTTGGGGTAGTTTGAAGCTCATTTTGGATGTACACTCTATTTCAGTTCACTTGAGAAACTCCTGCTTACGCGGTCTAGATTACTGTCCGATCGGCGGAAGTTTTGTCAAATATCTTGGCTATGTTTGAACAACTCTGTGATGACCTTCCACGGTACAAGCGATACGCTCTGCTTTTCCCAAATTCTACTCATCTGGAAAACGCTCTTCTGAGGATGTATATGGAGATTATAAGCTTCTGCTCACAACTGATCAACTACTTTACAAGAAGTCCCATTCGTGAATTTTCCTATGGCCGCGAAGTATTAGGATTTTCTAATTCTTACAGGAAATGTTTTGCGTGCTGCCCTACATTCTTTTGAAAGCGAATTCGGCCGAACGTTGGAGCGGGTGAGGAGACACAACGCTCACATAGATGCAGAAGCTCTCACGGCCTCCATGGAGCTGGATAAATCTAGATTTGAAGAGCTCCAAAAGCACTTTGATCAAGCCAGTATCTCGTCGAGAGTTCGCCTACCTTGCCATATGATACCTTTTGGGAAGAACAACAGATTTTTTGGCCGATCGGTACAACTTGCAAGAATGGCCGCATCCGCCATCGGCAGTTCAGAAAAGGTCCAAAAAGTAATTGTTATTCAGGGGCTTGGTGGGGTGGGAAAATCGGAGGTAGCGCTGAAGTTTATGCATGATCATTTGGCAGACTTTCCTGCAATCTTCTGGATATTAGCAGAAGGGGAGGGCAAAATAGCACAATCTTACTGTGACATTGCTCAGAGACTTGGGCTTGATATTGGAAATTTTCAGTCGGATCAAAAGAGAGCCTTTGAAGCAGTCACGCAGTGGCTGTCATCCACAGGTGAGTAAAGATCTTCAACATATGTGGGTTAAGCATATTTTTAATGCCTCGAAGCTGACTGAGTTGAATATACTTAGACGTGAAATGGATGATGGTTTTTGACAACGCTTGTGACAACGGGTTCACCGATTTAGAGACTTCGTGGCCGCAAGGTAAAAACGGAACGATTGTCATTACAACACGGAACACTGCCACATCGCATCATTTCACAGCCGCTCAAGCAATTCATCTAGAACCATTCGAGCCTGCAGAAAGTGCATTGTTTCTAGAATCGATGATTGCAAGTTCTTCTTACACTATGCCTGAGTATCACAACGAAGAGATCAGAAAGATTGCGGACCTACTCGGCGGACTCCCACTGGCGATAAGTCAAATGGTCGGGTTTCTAGTTGAGTCGGGATGTCCTTTGGATGAGTTTGTAGCTTTATATAGCAGCTACGACAACATAGAGACTTTACATGCAACTTCTACAGCGGGATCAACGACGTTCTACCAACACACCTTGTCAACAGTCTGGGCGATGTCAATCGCTAGTCTCGATCCCGATTCTACAATAATGCTTGACTTAATCGCTTTTCTGGACCCCGACAGTTTATATTCCTGTCCCTACTATGATGAGTATTTCCTGATAATTGCATTTAGGCATACCGAACACTATCTTTCAGACTCTACCAAAAGAAAAGCTGCCAGAGAGTCTGAGGTTTCTATCGAACAGACTGAAGCTTCGCCTCGCAATCAGAAAACTCCTATCCCAATGTCTCGTGAAGACGAACACCGGTGAAACCACACTCTCAATCCATCGACTTGTCCAATTTAGTACTCTTCAACTCATGGGAAAGGAGAGACGCAAGAAAGCTTTTGACCATTCACTTCACCTACTATCACAACTTTTCCCATTACACCCTCCATATCGATTGCAGATGGCATCCATCTGGTCTCAGTCAGAAACCCTTGTGCAACATGTTTTGTTGCTCCATTCACGATATAAGGAGTTCAGTGAAGAATTCGGAGTGCCAATCGAGTTGGCGAAACTACTGGATAGCTGCTCGTGGTAAGTAAATCAATGTCGAGCATTGAATCTACACAACAACCAAGAGTGCCACCTACTAAGCTAAACTCACAGGTATTTGTTTGAGCGCGGTCTGTACGACACTGCTTTGACAATCTTCGAGAATGCCGAAGATATCTGCAAGCGTCATGAGCACGATCAATCCATCACGCTGGCAAATCTTTATTCAACGTTCGGCACCATTTACAGGAACTGTAACAACCCCGCCAAGGGCCGGGAGCTTTTTGAGTTGGCTATCGCGAGGAGAGAGACAGCGGTTGCCAAAGGATTGACTGAGACTAGCAATATCCGCCTGGCAGATTCTTACATGCATCTTGGTAGCGCATTGTTATCTTTGAACGACATGCCGAAGTCTCTGGAGTACCACCTCCGAGCTATCAGCATCAGAGAACAACATAGACATTGCGAGCCACAAATTCTTGCTCTTTCGTATGTCAATATTGGTTGGGCATATTGGCAAGACAAGCAACTCGACAAGGCCTCAGAAGTTCTAGAAAAGTCCTTACAGATCATGGAGGACCTGCAGGAAGATGGATCAGGGCAATCTGGACAGTATGTTACCAACTATATGGTTGTTTCAGCAGCAAGACTAATTGATTCAGGCCAAGCTGGGCACTAAAAGCTCTAGGAAATGTGCGAATCGACCAGGGCCGTTGGGAGGAAGCGTTCTTTCTCCACCAGAAGGCCTTCGACATTCAACTACATATCTGGGGGATATCACATCATGAAACAGGCGATCTGTGCCATAAGCTGGGTATACATAGTGAATACAAAGGGCACATTCAAAATGCTATGTAAGAAAACTCCTGTACCTAACTATGAGACAAACAATGCTAAAAGATCGCTAATCAGATCCTGGTTTGAAAAAGCGCTTGAAGTCTACCAATCGACAGATCTTGAGGTGAAAGCAGCTGTATGTAGAACAATGTACCGACTCTCGAAGTCTTTGGTGGCAGTTGGCCTACAAGACAAGGGAAACAGAATGCATCAGGAAGCAGGTCAGATGCGCCAAGAGATCAATGGGATACCCATCGACATGTCCGACAACCTAGAATCTTACGAGTGCCTTGTCCCTTATTGGGGTAGATGACTACTCGATAATGGCAATGATGAGATGGCACACTCCACTCAAAGAATCGGGACAAAAAGGGGACGAGTGCGATTTGGGAGCCCAAGCAAACCGATATAGTATTTGGTACCTTGAATAGCCAGCTAATCGTTTGAGACAGGTATCAATAACGAATATCGTGTTTATTGAGCCTCATATCCATTATATCCCACAAACAGCAAGATCGATAAAACCAAACAGGCCAAGATCGAGTTGACACATCACAGCGCCTCAGAATCCCGGGTCTACGGTATGTTAGTATTGAGACAACATTCAGACAAGAACCTGGATACATACTATAGTCATGGAGCTTGGTGCACATTAACAACACCTTGCCATCAGTTCGGACGATCTTGGCATGGTTGCGCAAGATCTCCTTCCATGGCTGGATTTTCCCCATATTGCTCGGGATCCCGGTTTTGTCGATGCTCTCAAAGAACCAATCTGCAGAATCCTTATTGGGGGTGTCTTGCATATGCATCTTGGAGATATCAGAAGATGAGGACGATGCTGATGCCGTACGATACATGGCTTCGGTCAGAAGTGGTGAGCTTTTTGTGTTGGAATGATATGCTTGTCCGGATTTCTTTATTTCAAAACGAGGCTGGGAGTCGATGGGAAACAAACTCGGAGGAATGATTTTCAAATAAAAGTTAATAGGAGAGTATGGGATGCTCAATACCTACGGTAGCGTACAACGACAATCAGTAGTTCCCGTGAATAGTACAGCAGGGTACCAATAGACTTCGATGCATACATTCTAGCCGCTCAAGAAGGGGATCGAACACCACCAAATGGACGACCACTGCAGCTGCGGAAAAGTTCGGCTTTGATTGTGGTTATACTACATATGCAGCAGTCGGGCAAAGATGGATTTGCTTTTGTTTTTACCACTGCAGCTGGGCGAATTTCAGCTTTGCTTGTGGTTCTACTACATATATACCAATCAGGCGAAGATTGCTTGTACTTCGATCGAGAGATCTGCATAACTTTCTTGCCACTTTAAAGCCGAGGCGTTTCACACCGAGGCTCTTGTCCTACACCATCTGATTGTGGTTCTTCGACAGCACATAATGCAGTTTCACAAGTCTAATTTTCTCTCTGTGGGTTATGTGTTCAAGCAAGATATGTTGGAGACAAATATGACGCTGCGTATTATCTTGCTTTACATCGTAATCCTCCGTGTACTAATTATGCAGTGGAAGCACGTTTGCTATCACGCGTGCAAAGATAAACTTCAATTTCTCCAAAAAGGCCCAGGTCAGATAACTGCGGCTCAGACTTCCACAAAAATCTCATGACTCATTGGTTGGGATTCGTGTGATAACAACTGTGCGTGCCTCCACGCTTCTCCTTGGTTGGGCGTTGGGAGTTGCTCGAGGATTATCAAATGAGGTGTGGGGACACACTATCGATCGATGTTAGACATGGATGCATCATAGTAGTACTCTTCTATTGTAGTTTTGATACGAGAGGAGAAGAGGAACTCACTTCGTACTGATCCAGCTGGAGCTGTATCGTACATGAGAATTGCAAATGGCTCTGAGGAGGTCTGATGCTCACACCATAACCTACAAATCGCCAATTAAATCACGTTAGCCAAACACCTAAAGATAGGGGAATGGTGGGTATTGGGAAGACAGCGGAATGGGACGGACCATTTTTGGTTGTGGTTGTATTTCAATTGATACACTTCCCCGCAGTAGCCCGGAAAAACACGATCAGCTGGGACGAGGTCCTTTGGATCTACCGTTCTCCCATCGCAGACTGTGAGGGGATGGTCCTCGAGAGAATCGTTGGTAAGAGTTCGCCAGATACTTACGCGAAAGTCAGTGATTATACTTGAATATGTAGAAAAATTGATGAAATCGAAAGTCGACTTAGAGATTGAAACTTGCTTGATGATCCTAATTCTGTACCCTGGCTGGAAGTACTTTCTTTTCTCCTCATCTGTGAGGTTGGTCTTGATTATCAGCTCTGCTTGAGCAGCGGAGCAGTCTGAGAGGATGTCATTTCATGATTTTCCAGACGGTAGCACGCCCGTCCAGAGGACACTCACCAACATGCGCTGCTTTCGATGGCCTCTCTACAAGTAGTGGATCCTTATGATCAAAGAAATTCTCCTCTCTTGGCTCATTAACTCTCAGCCGCGCCTTGTAGCATCGCGCAAACACCGCACCAAATGTTGCATACAATAGTGTATCAACCTCAGCTCGATACTCTTTCAACTCGTCGGGAGTACTGAAAGACTTGAATTTTGATTTGTGAGACAATAGCTGTGCGCCATATGTATCGAGCTTGAAGCTGGAGTCGTAGCGGATGTCCCTAATTAGCGTGCTTCGCTGCTCATAGACGAGATTGGTGAGGTTTTGAGCTTCAGGGTCTGAATTGGATTCGACGGGGAGGAGGATTAAATAGGGCTTTTCAGTTTCGTATGCCGGGAGGTCGGCAAGAAATCCGATGTTGGCTTCGATATCGGGCATCTTTTTTGTGTTAAATTGAATGGGAGGTGAAGGTAGGTGAGGTAAATGACGAAGGAGAGAAATACGATGTGCAACCTTTTGAAGTGTCTCGTGCAGGACCGTCCAATAAGTTGGAGTTCAAATAATTGGTGCAGGATAAAGCGCCTCGCATCAGGTTACCATTGCTTATCAGATCGATTGTGACACCAAGATATACCAACCCAATATAGGAGCATATGTAGAATGAGGGGTTGTTGAGAATAGGTACCAAGATACATAACCTCTTTACTTGATCTGGAATCTTTTTCACCTTAACGATAGTTCTTAACGAAAACAAAGGCGAGCCTTAAGTACGAAGGACTTGTGGAGGTAGACCGTCCTCCAACGTTACGAGACACCGAAAACAATGTCAAATGACGTGGCCGTTCTTTTAATGTGATGCTAAACTCAGCCTCTTGCAACGATCCCAGACTCCTTATCTTCGGGTTTAGTAACAGTACATATAGATTATATAGATTATATAGATTATATAGAAGATTAAGATTATTATTATTATTATTATTATTATTATTATTATTATAGTGATTAACGTCTGGAGGAGCTGCTGAGAAACTAGCTACCAAAATCTCCCGCAGGGTAGGCTAAGTACGTATATAGTATAAAGTAGACATTTTCATGTAGTGATTCACGTTGAGCGTATGCCATAGTATCTGCTACCTCCCTAGACAGGTGGGGTGGTCCACCAGTAGTACGGAAAAGAGGGTGATTCCTCAATGCCAGACACTCTTACTCTCAACTTATTATCTGTCAAATTGTCTGAGGTGTCTTTTGCCCCGAGGGATGAAGCCTGAAGGCATGGAAAAGGGCTTTCCATAAGATTCATGAATCAATGAAGGAGCTGATTTAGGTCAATTTGAATGCATTTGTTAAATACTGTGATCTGATAGTAATAGCGGACTAGATAGACTCTTTGTGCCCTATAAGCAGAGTAATATGATTCAACTCATATAATGTTAGATGACAACGACAGCCCTGTTATTGTCGATTTCAAAAACTACCACCTTGATGGACATGATTTGGAAGGAATACATACGAAAATGCCCAATGCAATAAAGGTTTACAGAGAGAGTCACAGAGCCGTTTAAGCTAAAAAGTTTGTAGTGCAAGGAAGGCTATGAATTTTATTTATTTGCGCCCTAAATGAACAGCTTTTCCTCCTCAAAATATGGAACTTCTAAAAGTCTCAATTTCTCAGGAGGCCTCCGTTGATAGCAGAGTTAGTATAGGTACCGGAAATTGGTTATGGGCCGTGCCATGGAAAGGACAGGCAATAGCATTGAAGCATCGAAGCATTGAATGATTAATTTTATGACAAGTAATGTTACATCCCTAAACCAATGTTAGAAAGCATTGAACGTAGAACTCCCATTTTGTAGTTCCCCCATTGTATGATTGAAGGTAGCCCACCGACTCGTTGTTCACCTTCCCATATAATATCAGTGGCAGCAGTAATGCAACTCCCCTACCCACCTCTATGCGCATCTCACGCCGACCCTTACTTTTTACAGGTCTTGACCTCATACTCGACGGTATCGTTACCAGTCCTCCAGACCTTAGGCTTGAAGTCCAAATAGACCAGCTACAAAGCCAACATTAGCCAGATTTCTCTGTCATTCAGACCTAATTGAACCTACCTCTCCCTTCTCGGGAGTCCACTCTCCGTTCGTATCGCGGTAATAAACCAACTCAGAGCTTCCTGCATCCCTAACCTCAACCGTAGTATGCGAAAGCGTGGCGTTGGTCCTCCACTCAATGTTGTAGCAGACGTCAGATTGGACAAGGAAGGGAGTACTGCAGCGTTTGTTGCCGTCCGAGTCAATGCACTCCTCTACAGCGTAATCCATGACTTTCCCTTTGGAGATAGAGTCACCGGCTGTGTGGCACGTTGTCAGCTCACTTGTATTTCAGGAAAAGATAGCTTGAGGGATAGGTAGGTGCGAAAACGTACGCTTGGTGAAAATACCAGCAAAAGCTAGGCCGGCTGCAAGCAACTGTTGTCCGTTTGGGATGTACATGTTCTCGGCGTTCTCGAGAGTTGATGGATATTGTTTTGATTGTTTCTGCTGTTTTGATTGTTTCTGTTGTTCACGAGGAGATTTGGAAAGAAGTTAAGAAGAACGAATGTGGCTTGCTGTCTGGCATGCGGCTCGTTGCGGCTTGGCTGCCTGGCATGCGGCTCTTTGCGGCTCTTCGCAGCTCCCGGTAAAGACTTTATATATTTGAATAAGACCTTTTCTCCCACGCCAGAACCGAACCGTAACAGGACATCATTGTCACAAAAAGCGCTTCTCTTATCGTGGGAATGTACTTCTCGGAAATCTATTCGAGTTTATATATATCGAGTAAAAAGTAAAACCCCCACGGGCTTTTCTTCTTCCTGGACCAATGCCTTAATGAGCTTGGGGGAAGTTTCTTTTGGCTATTTTTGGCTTTGGAATTTTTGTGGGTCGCGGTTTCTTGTGTTTATTTTTTTTTTGTTGGGGTGAGCGCGATTGGGTCTGGCAAGTTTGGAGGCGAAGTGAAGTTTGATTGTGTGGGAATTTGCCAGCGCAAGGCAGCTAGCTGTTGGGAAGCCGAGTTCAAATTTCGATGATGCTGTCCATGACGAAGAATCCCCATGGGGTAAGGTAGGGCACAGTAGTGTACGGTAATAGCGTCAACCTTAAAACGTCAGGACCACTTAGTGTCCCTGGACATGCTGGTATTTGTTGAAGGGGTGAAGGAAGGACCGTCATGGAGTGTGTATATATATGTATATATATGAAGAGCTTCCTATCCCTTCTATCTTCATGCATCAATTACGCACTTACGGATACTTCCCAATCTTTTTATTCTCTGCTAAGGAAGATTAGCCGCAGAGACACTGTTTTATTTTGGAAATCTGTATCATTAGGCCCTTGCGACGGCTTGTTTCCACTCTTAGTGCTGGTCGCTAGAGTCGGGAGTATTTCTATTTCCTAGCCATACTAAAATGAAAAGCCTATAAGTGTTACTATGTTAGGAGACTGTACTTCAACAGTAAAACCTCATTATACGTTTCTTTTTGGTAGTGGGTCACTATTTTCACTGCAGCAGCGTTGAAGCACTTTATACATTGGTAGGCGAACGAATATTCAACTCTGAGTTTGTTGGCCTCTCACATTGTCCTGGTTCAGCTAATCAAAACATTGTTTTGTATTATCGGATTGTCTGTGTATGGCGACATCAAAGATTATGTAGCCCTCACGTCCAAGTTTTGGTGTGATTGCAGGCAGATCGCCATTTATTAAAGGCGGTAAGCCGAGATAACGCCTGTAGCATGGCCTTCCTCCGTCCGATGGCATCGAATTATTGATCACATATGTGTCTTGATCAAACACATTACTCCCAGCCTCTCTCTATCTCTCTCTTCAAACCCTCGTCACATGAACCAAATGTGACCTACAACTGCGCTACCGTAGTATTGCTGCTAGGTCTAAGCCCCATCTCCTCATGCTTTGTAGTTCTTGAATTGTCATTCAGCACGTCATTGTACTGAGGAGGCTGCTGTCCACCTTCTCTCATCCTCGCCTTCGCCTCCGCCTCCCTCATCTTTGCATGCAATTCCCTCAGTTCTCGATCCATCGCCATTGATTCTCTGACTGAGCGTTTCCTTGCGCGGATTCTATGAAAAGAATCTGTTAGTAATCTTGATAATTTGCTGAGGAAGCTGGGTGAATCGGGTTTGTAATAGAGACTAGGAATTGCATTGGCCATATAGAAGGAGTGGTTGGAGGCTTTTCGGTGAGAGAGTCGAGGGCGGGAGATCTGGCTGGTGGGAGTAGTGTGGAAATAAGCACTGGGCTCTGCGCAGATTGGAAACAGATGTTGCTCGACATTGTACATAGGAGTACCTGAAGCAACGGATTGGTGAAGTTGAGGCTGGCTCGAGGTGGGAAGAGTGTTGTCACTCTCCTGCGGAACTACAAATTCTTGTCCAAATGACGCCTGAGTGTTCGTCACCTCGGGACCAACAATCCTCGTTGGGAGAGAGTTGAGAGACTCCGAATCAACATCGAGAATTTGTCGGGTAGTGGTGGAGTCTTGAGCGATATCATCTATTCGCTCTTCGCTCGACAAGATTGGTCCGCTCTTCGTAGGTGGGTGAACTGGAGGGACAACTCCTGCATCGAGACAAGCGGCTTGTAAATACTCGTCAGAGTCGAGGACATAGCCATCTTTTGATGCGTGACTCGGGGGCTGAGAGATTGGATGTTGTGTGAAGCAAAGGGAATCATTGTTGCTTTCATTGTCCGAATCAGAGCCATCAGGGATATCCCTTCCGCTGGTCTGATATTGCCCTAGAAATCGGTTGGCTAGAATAGCGAAGTATCCCAGATTCATTTCCGTTGTTCCAGTCTCGTTCGCCGACCATTCTCCCTCTATAAGCTTTTCCATATGTACGAGTGAACAATATGTTGCCACGATGGTTTTGTACTTTGTTGCAGACCACACCAAATGAGTGATCGAGATCCAGCATACAATAGAAACTCTCCTTCACTTGAGGGCCGGGAAGAGAGATATAGTCCCCTCCTTATTCTCACAAGGTATCGCAATACATCATCTCTCTCCACGTGTTCCTTCCAATCTCTCTCTTACTACCGGCCATCGAAAGCCCCATATATCAAGGATGCACCAGGGCGCGACGAAGTCTCGGCTGACGACAGAAATATGGACCTCGATAGCAGAAATAAAGAGTGGGAACTCACTTCTTAAGGAACATCCTGAGTATTTTCGATATCCAGTGACGAAATCTGAAGCGATGCCCTTGGCTGATGTGACACCGACCGAACTAGATGCTAAAAGTCGGATGGACCTTGTGGGGTCTGCTTGGGATATTTATAGAACGTGGGAAGGTGGGTCGTAATGACACAAGTTCGTAAACGATAGCAGTAGGGTTGATTTATGGCGAAAGGCACTCACTCTCACATCGCTGAGTAAATCTTTGAAGGTGGAACGGTTGGATTTATATGAGTACCAGGCCTGTTCCTCGGCAGTTTGGTGTCCATGTCGCTTATTTATCAGCCCATTTCGCTTCCTCCGACAGCGCTGGTAAGCCTGGTAAAGAAGCTGCTGATTAACATCAGTCTCAACTTTTTAGTGGGAATGCACCTGTACTGTCAGCAACTACGTCCTTAGAAGAGTCTGACGGGTATCCTCAAATACATAAGGGCAGCCAATCAGAGGCTCCTCCCTAGATAGGAGCTGTTGTTAATGTGCGGATCATCACTCTTAGGGTTGGTTGAGAGACCCAAAGTCAATACCGCATTACCTCGGCGAACCTGTTGAACGGCTGGGGCGGTATGCGTTCTCTCATGATGAAAGCTTGGTATCCGGCACTTGGTAGGCGACTAAGATCGACCGTAGGGATATCTCCATTCGGATGCTTTCCCTTCACATAATTGGAGGGGCCGAGTAAGAGAACATCGACGATGTACCTGTAGTACAAAAGCATACTTTTGATCGAGGTCGAAGCAGCGCCCAATATAGACTGGACAACTAGGTACAGCTGGTATCCGAATAGAAGTTTGAATATGCAACTTTAGGATTTGGACTGTCAGCATCTTCAAATATATTATGTAGTCCAACGTCATTGAAGCGAATGGAAAGTTCTCGCCAAGACATTGAGCCTCACATCAAAGGCACCACTCGAAATTGTCCCGCGTCGTCGCGTCTCCCCAAAACCCCTCTCATATTGTTCGCGGCAATATGACTCCAACACCACCTTCCAATCCTACTTTTCATGATGGTCCCAGTTTCCGTTTCGCAGGTCGAAGAAGACAACAAATTAGGAATCCACACGATACCTCCCACCACACTCCTCCCAATCCCCAAACACCCATCACACCTCTCCCTGACAATGGAGTCGGACTCGAGGAATTTAGTGATGGAGATGGTGGAGACGAGGACGTAGATGAAGCGGAAGACATGGATGATCAAGAAGGCATAGAAGGGGAAGAAAACGATGTTGATGCAGATGAGGAAGAGGATGGAGGCATTGAGGAAGGTGCGTTGCGATTCTAAGTTTGCTCAAACGCCTACATGCCTCAGTCTCATCATCTCGGAAAACCACAATGCCTTCTCCACGCTTTCTGCGAGGCATACGGCTACCAAGCGGTCGGGGGCCAGCTCTTCCAGACTCTTTTTTCCGGTCACCATCTGCTGCCTGGTCACTATCTCCATCTCCACCTGATGGCACCATGTTCACTCCCATGCCAGGCGGCGTTACACCCCCACTTGATAGCTTTAGAGATCTGTACCAGGAAATTATTAACCGAGAACTACATTCAGTGCCCATGGACATTGATCCACCATTTGACGCAACAGCTCTCGGATTGAAGGAGATTGGGAATTTGGCGAGCTGGACGGTTTCAAGTTGCAAGCCTGGATGCGGAGTTGAGGCATTGAGAGACGAGGATGTAGGACAATTCTGGCAGTGTGTATTCCATATCTATTCCAAAAAAAAACCCCTGGCTAATGAAGCACAAACAGATCAGATGGTCCACAACCTCACCACTTGAACATCCACTTCTCTCGCCTAGTCTCCATTCGTTCAATACGGATATATCTCGACTTTGAAGCGGACGAATCCTATACTCCTACCAAAATCTCACTCCTCGCAGGCACAGGCTACCACGACCTTATACCCTTCTCGATGCTCGAGTTCACACAGCCGAAAGGTTGGATTGACGTCCCTCTCGAGGATGTTGGAGGCGGCAAAGATGGGAAGACACTCCGCGCATTTCTTGTTCAGGTTAAGGTTATGGAGAATCATCAAAATGGAAAAGATACACATGTTCGAGGTCTCAAGATCTACGCTAGGGATGAGAGGATGGGAAGAGGCATCACAGACGTTCTTGGGGTTGAAGAAGCGAGGAAGGGTAAGCCAGTCGTCAGGAAGGGCGAGAAGTCAGAGCGGGGATTCTTGATGGAGCCGTATTGGATGGGTGAGCCTGAATTGAGATGAGTCTATTCAAGAAGTATTGGGAGGGATGGTGTACAAGGAGTTAATATACCCTGGGAGGACAGCGGTGGAATTGGAATCATCATATTATGTCTCTCGTGACGTGAGAGTTATTCTCTCTTTGATCTTGAGTCCAGAAACCGTGAAATGGTGTGGTTGAATTGTTGATTGGGTACTACTTCGTCATATATGGAGTGTTAGGTGGCAGGAGAAGAAACGCCCCCTGAATGGTAGCTTCCGCATCCGGACGAGTAAGCGAGAAACTGCCTGTTCACAAGCTGTTCGAAAAGTCAACCAGCAAGAAAGCGCAACGGATATCACAGATTTATTTTTGACTTTAGGCTATAAATTTATTACTTTCTTTAGTGGCCCTTCTGCTGCTCCAACTCTAGTAGAGCAGTCATTGTTTCAGTTCGCGGACCATTCAGTCCTTCATGCCATACCAAAGCATATACAAATGAAAGCAAAAGGAGGTCGACGGCCAAAATCTTGCGCCAAAACTATCGCTCTGTGCAGACCAAATACCCAGTCAGTTCTCACCCTTCCAACCTCCCTGGGAAAAAGGTATGAAAGTCTCAGCGGCTGCCACGTCATCTTCTAGTAGTAGTGGTAGAGGTGCTAGAAACGATTGAGGATCGAGATGTGCCGGACGCGATATTGTGCATATAAGAGAATCGAGGAGACGGCCTCTAACGTCTACTGGAGGGGTCATTCACACGACGCTCTTGGTGTCTGTCTCGTTGGCGAGTGATGCTTGAGGCTCGTGTGCGCCGAGTTTGAGCGGAAGTGGTACTCCGGATAATGGAGTTATTCGTGGACGTGCGGGTAGAGGGGCCATCTCTGCTACGGACATCTTCCGAGCTGAACGAACGGCGACGGCGAGAGCTTTCGTGAGGTCGACGGGAATCTCGACGAGACTCTTCGTAGAAATCTGGTACCGGAGCTGGCTGTCTATTGGGTGTAATGGTTTGGGTGGATTCTGTGTACTGGGAAAGTAGAGAGTCTCCACCGCCTCGACCACGAAGTTGCGAGCTAGTAATCGATGCCACATCACGGCTTCCAATGGAGCGCGAAAACTGGGAACGCAGTGACAGAGAGTCTTCGCGGTTATGGCCCGGATGGTAAGCGCTGCTTGACTCACGGTTACGTTGAGGGCGTCTCAATTGATTGGAATCTGATCGGATACTCACGCTATCTTCAGGTCGGACAGTAGAGGTATCAGAGTATGCATCTGAACGTTCACTATGTCTACCGTTTCCAAGAAGACGGTGGGATCTGTGGGAAGAAGCCGTTGTAGTTGAAGGAGAATATGGTCGGTATTCTAACAAACCTCCGCGGGATTCTCGGGCCGGGCTAGGATACGGTTCGTTGCTCAGCATGCTTTGGTTATCACGAGAGTTTCGGGGTGAAGTAAGTGTGTCATCGTTTCGAGGTACACGGTTTCGGTCGCCGTCTGGAATTTCTAGATTGTTGATACGGTCTTCAGCCGACTCAAGTCGAAATCTCATCTCTGACATTTCTCGTGCCAAACTCTCGTCAATGCCTACAAAAAAGTTAAATGGGTCTTCCCAATCAAAGTGTGTTGTCCAAGAAACCCCTACCTTGGTTCCTATTGTAATGTCCCTCTCCACGTGTGCGCACAATGGTAAAGTGCAACATTCTGGCCGTGGCTGCTTGGAAGTCAGTACATCCATCTCATCTGGCACTCTCGCTCAACGTGTTTCGTGACTTACCAACATAAGTATCAAGAGATCTCCGCAAAGCCATCTCAATTCTCGGAACCACTGCAACGCATAGTGTGGGAAAAGATACGTGGAGCAGATAAAGGATCGCGTTGAGAATTCTATAGCGATTACTGCCTATTATTGATCGAGATAATTCGATTTCTACCACACGCTCGATTGTGAGGGGGCAATAGCCTTGATAGAGTTTTGTCTCCACGAAAGTGCATGCATCGGCAAGGAGACGGCGATGATATAGTTCAACGCGCTGTCCACCTTGACCTTTGTCAGTATTTAGCAATCTCACCAACGATGAGCAAGGAAGAAAGCTTACCGCCAACGCGTAGACGTATGTTGCTGAACATCTTGACAGTTGTCCGCATTCGTGTTATTCAATTCTTGAATGCAATAGAGATTCGGATTGTATTTGAGGTACAATATCGAAATCAAGTGGTCATGTACAAGACTTGTTGATATTTTTTGTGGAGAGATTGAGAGGTTGTAAACCGTGTTAAATTTATATAATAACTAAAAGCAATGACGAAAGCCACTAGCGTGGAAGAATTTATCGCTTGAGTGGATTAAATGAGTCTAAGCTTTTCAGTAAAGTTCACTTTTGAATCGTCCAAAAAATAGAGTGGCCCTACTCGTTCGTCTTCATGTGGTAGACTGAGCTCCGGAAGCCAAGGGAGCTCTGAGTTATTATAGTCCGTCATACAGATCTAACACAATCAAAAGAAAGAACAAATGCATCAAAAACTCTGAATTAATCAATGAAAGTGAGAGGAATTCGATTGATGGCTCTTTACTTGACCGTGAGAAACACGTCCGAATTCGAGGCACTAGGAGAGTATCCAAATACACAGAATGGGCTATGGAATTACTTAGCCACTCAGTATCTGAGATATCACACACTCTATTGTTTGGCAATTCTATGGATATAGGGCGGTGTGTGGAAGGGAACTCCAATGGCGCTTAGTTCCTGGGTATTACTACACGTGGATGATATGGAGACGTGGAAGATACTCAAGCCTGTATAATTTTGTAGTCTAGACCCGAACACAAGACGAGCCCCGCCTCATTGATGAGGGAAACATGCCGTGCCAAATATGAACGACGAAAAACTGCGAGACAAGCTATTAATGCTTCAAATTCAAATTCGACTTGAACTTTGGACCGCAGCTTGATTGCCGGACTATTCTTTGCAAGCAGACTCTATTTTTACTCACTATTCTGCTTTACAGCCATCCTTCCACCGATGAATAATGTCATATTCAAAAAACAAGGGCGAGAATTGAAAATAAACAGACCCGAGCAGATATTAATTTCAGCAATTTCAGATCTAGTGGCGCTAGCTATCTCCGCGATATCCATGTTATCCATCAAATTTCTTTCGATTCTGACCTTAGAAACCCATCGAACACAACTTTCATGCTGATTCTACTCCATCATCGCTCTTCTCAGGATTCTCTTTGACATCTCCACCCGTTGCACCTATGACTCTGACGCCCTCGCTCTCGAGAACCTGCTGTTGCTGTTCTGTCATATCATTTGCATCGATCGTCATCTTGGGGCCTTTGAACCATTTACGGGCGTCGACGAAATAATACAGAAGCGATCCACCCCAAACAGCCGAGTTGATGACCACGGTGTAGTTCATTGCCTGCGGAGTTGGGTTGGGTCCTCCGTCAGGGAACATGGCTAGCGTTATGCCAAACACTAGGAAGACGATTGCCAGCCAAGCGATTGGTCGAGAGAGCCGATCTCCAGTGTAAAATGGACCGGGAATGAATTTGTCTTGACCCCAGACGAGACGGCAGAGGATTGGTGTACCCCATGCCAGATTATTGCCAGCGACGGCTAGGGAGAACAAGGCAGAAGCGGCGGCTGGGGCAATGAGGCAGAGCAAGCCTAGAATAGCAGCAAGGCCGACGCAGCCCCAGATTGCCCGGAGAGGGATGTAGCCGAACCGCTTGGAAATCGGACGAAAGAAGGAGCTAAAGGGCAGAGCACCATCACGAGAGAAAGCCCAACTTTGTCGAGAAGCAGCGACAAGGATGGACAGACCCATGAGAAATTGAACAATGAAGAGGAGAGACATGAGTCCAAGTGCTCCCTTCTTGCCAACGGCATCGTAATAGATTTGCGCCATCGGTTGGCCGAATGATGAGCCGAGAACTGCTTCAAGGTCTGGGTTGATGGTGTTGGCAATAACGATCATGATGATGAAGCCAAGGATCCAGCATGAGCCAACGGACATAAGGATGCCATACGGGACTGCCTTAGCAGCATTAGCAGCTTCTTCGGACATGTGAACGCATGAATCAAATCCACCGATCGTCCAGATTGGGCTCAACCAGGCGAGCATAAACGCCCATCCTGTGGGCCAAGTAGTAAAGTTTTCTGTGTGGGTAAAGATGTAGTGTGCATCGTTGTGCGACTTCTTGCCCACAGGTAACGCGATGATGGTCGCCAGGATAAGAATCAAATTCATGACGACGAAGACCGTTTGAAGTTTTCCCATAACCTTTGAGAGAGTCGAGGCTAGGATACCATGGCATAGCACACAAGCTAAGAATACGGCATAGACAACACCGTTTGAGGGCGTCCAGTTTCCGTCACGTGCTATGACAATCCTATTCTGTTCAGCAGTGATGATTCAAAGGTGGGGCAAGAGACTTACACTGAACAGAACATCAATGAGAAGCCATAGTCGATACTGCAAAGCCCACCAACCAAACCTAGAGTATTCGAGTATCCGACCAAAAAGCTGAGCGCATTTCGGGTCTTAGGAGACGCAAAGTAGTGTGTCCTAAGCTGTTTAGCACTGGAAATTATATCACCAAGTGGAGATCTTACCACCAGTATAGACCACCAGATGTCGGCATAGCCGATCCCAAATCTGCCATTGCAAGAGCCACCACGAAGATGAACATTGAAGCAATGAACCAACCCCACACCATGCCCACTGGGCCGGCTGGAATCGAGAATGCAAGCGTCGAAGCGATGGAGGGAAGGAGCCCCATGATGCTGAAGGCTATACCGAAGACCTCGATCAAAGTAAAGTTGCGTCGAAGTTCTTGCTTGTATCCGAGTTTGGCTGTGGCTTGAGGTCAGCAGAGCTGGACCTTCCGGGGTTTGAGACTTACCCAGAAGCTCGGTATCAGCCTCGTTGGCTAGAAGATCTTCGTCTGGAACATTTGAGCGTGAGTGACGACTAACCGTCTTCTCCAAGTCGGGATGCATGGCCGCTCCGGTCTTAACGTCTGGCTGTATTGCCATGGCTGTTATTTCGGAATAGTCTCTGGTCAGGAAGGAAGGTCAAAATATAATCCAGAGGAACGATTCTAAACCACGAAAATAGAGCCAGGGGCGAGCTTGTCAAATATACCTTTGTGTAAATGGCCTCATATGAACACCCGCTCGGAGCTTCCGTTAGCTATCGCCTTCTAGCTTAGCTAAAGGGAATATCTGGGCGTCTTATTGGCTGTGTGACATGAGAAACCACAGCTTGGGATGATAAGGAATCTGCAAGTCGGTGTCACCCATTGATAACGAGTTGCGGGCAGGGATCAAGGCGCGCAAGAAAGTTTGTTGATCTCTCTATTGATTGGCCGTAACTGGGTGGTCAAGCGAATGTCCAAAGAGGGGAAAAGTAACCAGAACTCTTGTAGATGCTACTGTGCCGAGGAACTGGGATCACTAGAATGAAACGGCTACTATGCCTGACCCGAGATATGCGTTGCAAACGGTTTTATGGGAACTATCTACTAGATATTTCGAGGGGAGGAGTAGCGGGGGGAGAAGAGAGAGCAAAGGGGGAGTAAAAGAGCAAAATCCAAGCAGTAAAGCGCGGTCATACAAGTATTCTCGACTCCCTTGTCGCAAAACAACGAGATCATGCAGCTATAGCTCCATCTTCAGTCTGACTGTGTCCTGTCTGTCATAATCTTTCTCCGTTCGAGAAGTTACGAAGTCTGGGATGTCTCGAATGATACACATTCGCCTCGCGTCTCACGGAACTTGCCTTGTGAAGCAGCCTAGCACCGGACGAGATTGTGGGCTGATAGGGACGAAGAAAGGCTCTTGAAAGCTATCCAAGGAGTATTTCCTTGAGATTGGAGTACTGATACCAGAAAAGTTATGAACAAGACCATGGAGGTGACTATACGTGAGACGTAAGGGGTGAGGTGCAGTGCCTACCTTATCTCTGAGGCAACAATCCAGATTTCAGGTCCAGCCTTGCGAAAGGCTCCGCTGGATAGTCGCGCAACACGAAAGCTCCTCGCAACCACAATATGGCAAGCTTGCCCATCATGCAACGTCGAATGGTCGGTTTTCATTCGAAGTCATTCTGTTGATTCTGCTGATACTGCTTTATTCGCATAGCTTTCCAAGGAAGACGAGGCTGCAACTGGTGGTGACGAGGTTGAGGTCCGTAGAGAAGACCAGGACAAAATCAACAAGTTCAGTCGTCTACATCAACGAGAGCTTACACTAGAAGAGGAGTTGAAGTCGAAGCATGTCAGTAATCCCAGAAAGCATTTTCAAAATGTACACAACTGACATATATTTTAGAAGGAAAAAGAAGACCTCGACGATGTGTCGAACGAATTAGAGCTTGCAGACGAGGATGACAAAATTCGGTATGCCAACCCATCCCTGAGAGGTATGGTGACCTAATATGCTACAGCTACAAAATCGGCGACTCATTCGTCTCATTACTTCTCCCTGAAGTCCAGGAAATGTTGTCGACGTCGACGGAGAACATTGAGGAGGAAATCACAGCGGTGGAAGAGAAACTCAGCACAATCAGGGAGGAGATGACACAATTGAAGGTCAAGCTATATGCACGATTTGGCAGGAGTATCAATCTGGAGACATAGATACGCCAATGCAAAGATACCCAATATTACCGCTGTCCAAAGGCTGCAGGCTGCTACATGGAGGTGATACAACACGAGGACATAAAGGGCGTAAGTAAAGCACCGACGCTATGCGCTTCGGTGGTTACGAATTGGCTGGTCAACAAGGATTCTCAAATATCGACGGACTCCGTTGTCGGCCTCATTTCTGGTTTTTGGTTTTGGAGGTGGTTCTGAAGGCTCTCTGTTGTCTGTTATGCGAATTAGACACTTGGTTGTTGGTTACACAGCATCTCCAGTTATTTTCGATCCTATCCACGCCAACTCACGAGGATCCTACCGAGGTACGTCCTCAAAAGACTTCCGCGATAGTCGAGGGTAAGTAGCCCTATTGCCTATTGCCACGGTTTAAACGGCATTATGATGCGTCCAACTACCATCAGGCCAATGAGAACAGTCTCCATGTCTAAACCAAAGTTGGGGATATTTGAGACCTCCCCTCTCTTTGCTTATATATTATTGTTCTGCGCGTTTGTTCTATCTGTGGCTTCAATTTGCTCTGTACTAAGAGGCTGAATAAGATGGCTTCGTTCACCAAGAAGCCCACCCCGCCGCAAGAGTGGGAGCCAAGTGATGTGGGGTTGAGAGAAGAAACCCTTGCCCCTCGCCCAATACGTGAGTCCGACTGCCGATATCTCGGTACTCGCCCATTGACTGATGATGATACAGAACATCATAGTAAACTATCACGAACAGTATCTTGGTTGGATGAGAAAGACGCGAAGAATCGATATAAAGTTGAGGCAGAGGATAATAAAATACCGTCGCTTAAATCTTCAACTTCGAGCATCACAGTCGGACAGAAGAAGGTCATACACTGGGAAGATGGAGATACCGAAAATCCATACAATTGGTCCTCGGTGAGCGCATCTCGTTTACGTGCACGTTTGAATTGGGGCTGAATCTTGTGTCTAGAAAAAGAAAGCGGCAATAGTGTTGATAGGGATATTAATTGTTATCAACAGCACGCTGGGCTCATCACTTCCTTCGAACGCACTCCCCTTCATCTCCAAACACTTCAACATCACCTCACCAACTGCCGAGATTCTTCCTATATCAGTTTACCTTGTTGGATATGTGGTTGGGCCTTTGTTTTTCGCCCCTCTGTCAGAAACATATGGTCGACAGCTAATTATGATCTCAACTTTCTTCGGGTTCACGATCTTCACGATGGCATGCGCACTCTCGCCAACATGGAATTCGCTTCTGGTATTCAGATTTCTTGCAGGAGTTAATGCTAGCAGCCCAATATCTGTTGTTTCAGCAATCTACGCCGATGTCTACGACGACCCCGTTGTCAGGGGTAGAGCTGTTGCTGCGTTCACAGGCGTAAGTAAAACACTATACTAATCTGCAAGCTAATATTCTCTCTAGGGGACTTGCATCGGCCCTCTTGTCGCTCCCATAATATCTGGCTTCGTATCTCCCACCTCTCTGGGTTGGCGGTGGTCATTTTGGATCGGCCTTATCTTCTCAGGTGCAACATGGCCTGCCCTACTCTGGCTCCCAGAAACTTATGGTCCCGTTCTCCTTACTCGCCGGGCCCGCAAGCTTCGAGCTTCGACGAACAATCCCAACATTTTTGCTCCTCTGGAGCTCGAGGAAAAAGGCTTCAAACAGATGGCAACAGTCACCCTCACACGACCTATACGCATGTTATTCTTTGAGCCGATTGTACTTGCAACATGCCTTTATCTCGCCGTCGCATACGGCATATTTTACATGTATTTTGAAGCCTACGCTATCATTTTCGAGGGAGTCTACAAGCAGTCCCCAGGTGTCTCGGGCCTAATGTTCTTACCTATCGGGGCTGGAGTTGTTGGATCTATTGGGAGTTTCATATACTACGAGAGTATATCGAGGAGAGCTCAAGCTGCTAACAAATCCTGGACTCAGAAAGAAGAATTTCGTCGCCTGCCTCTGGCATGTTTTGGGGGTCCATTGTATGTAGTGTCACTTTTCTGGCTAGGTTGGACAGCCCGCGAATCCGTTCCATTTTGGGTGCCCATGTTGGCCGGTGTACCTTTTGGAATGGGGTACGTTCTCATTTTTATGGCATTGCTCAACTATTTGACGGATGCTTATGAGATATTCGCTGCTTCAGCGATGGCGGCTAGTTCGTGTTGCAGAAGTCTGGCAGGGGCGGTATTGCCATTTGCTACGATGCCTCTCTATAAAAATCTTGGAGTCGCATGGGCGACTTCGCTTCTGGCCTTTTTGAGTCTGGGGATGTGTGCCATCCCGTTCATTTTCCTGTGGAAAGGTGATGTGATTCGAGAGCGGAGTACCTTCTGTGTATATTTGAGAGAGAGAAAGGAGAAAGAGTTGGAGCAGCTCGCCAAGGAGAGAGAAGAAAGAGAAAGAAGACAGGGATTGGCAAATGAGGAAGATATTGACGAGAAGGTTTGAATGGACGACTATTCAGGTAACGAGTATCTGAGGGGATCGATGATGCCAAAGTTTGGAATTTGCATTGCGGCATTACAGGCGTCTGGAGAGGGTACATTTCAAAAACCAAAAAGCATGGAATGAATTGGACAAATTGGAAAGATCTACAAATAATAAATATAGATATATGAATGCATGAGCATATAAACATTGCCTGGGAATTTGATTGAGCTTGTCTCTTTCCCTTGCTTTCCTTCTCACTCGTTCTCTGAGTTCTGGATCGCAATCCATCTAAGATTATAACTTACTAGTGTCGCATTTTTCGTAATTCATTCAATGTCGACGGGGGTTCTTTCATAATCTCCTCAGTACTGCATAGACAATGCATAGATAATTCTGCTCTTGCGACCTCCAAGTACAAATAACCTGGACCTGAAGCTTGTTGTCGTGTTCGGTGAATGAGTCGTGAATGTAAGCATTGTATACGAGTGTTAATGATCAATGCACTGCCTCAACCGTCCCAATCACGACGTCGACGCATGATTCACCAGCATCCATTCATAGCAGTTTCAGAAAATCTCCAAGGTATAAGATTACCGTCCCCAGCTTCAGACTTCATATCATTCAAACACCAGCAGTCGAGAATCTCCATTCGATATTCTTCACATAACCATCACACTCTAATTTCACAAAGAAGAGCATACGATCTCAATCGGCACTCAAGGCTTTACAAAATGACTCGATACAACCGCTCTTCATTGTCGTCAAGGACACCGGCAACTGCTGATCACAGACAATGTGGTCATGAGGGTTGCAAATACGTGATTTCCCCTCCAGACACAGAGGCATGTGTCGATTCTGAATCTGATAGCAGCGAAGATGAGGCAGAGGCATCATCGTCTCGAGACCAGCGCTCATTATTCAACTACAGAGACGAGGATGGCGAGTTTGACTATGGTGACTCTTTATTGAAGGACGTACAGAAATATCTCGGTCTTGGATACGAGCGTCACGACCTTGGCACTAGTATTCCTTCCTCTCAAGGTCAACGAATACAATACACTTGTGGACGACAGGGTTGTGAATTTTGCGATGGCTACTTGATGGCCACCACGGACCCAGAGAGACTCTCCAGGCAATTGGCGGCATGGAGAAAGTCTGCAGTGGAGGAGAAGCAGCTCCAGCAGTTCCTACAGGAAAAAGTCGACTTAGAAAAAGTTCAGCAGTGGGTCGGTGCTCGAGTTAAGGTCACCAGGCATATGTATCAACCTGGGGAAGAGCTCGACCCAGGCGAGGCAGCGGAGATGATTAAGATGCATCGGAGGATGGTCAACCATATTGTGAGGACGAGCGGCAAGAAGATAGCGGTGTTCCTGAGAAAGCAGGCGCAGCAGGAATTGGAGAACCGTATGAGACTTGCCGGACGAGAGAAGCAAACTCATGCAGCGCTTCCCCAAAGGGCAAAGTCGCAATACGGGTCCGGGCTGGTTAAGTATGATGCAGAACTTGGCCAGACTGACCATCAAAACAAAGACGAGTCCGAGCCAGTGCTCTCCCAAAGGCGGAAGGTCGAGCTTGGGAAGGAGAAAGAGGTATCGAGGTCTAGTTCCAGGCAAAGTGCAGTTGCAAAGGACCTAGACGAACTAGATTCTGTGTTGGCAGAGAAGATGGCAGCACAGGAGAAGTGGCGAGAGGAACAGAAAGCGAGTAAGCAGGAGGCTACAGAGCTTCTGCGGGAAGCGGAACTACTCAAACAGAGACTCAGGGCGATCAAGGAGCGGTTGACTGATCATGAAGAGCGATAGAGTGGGGAGGTTAGCATGAGATTATGGTAGCCTTCCTGATCATCCCTTAGTATTCATAAAGCATGGTCTTCTTAAAACGAATTGATATATTCTTCTAAGTACACTTGTGAACATTGGAAGCCTCATTTTCACTACATTCGATAATTTCATGAATCACAGAGCATTTTCATAGCATTGAACTCTCTGAAAGCCACAAATGATGTCCCTGACTAGACTCTCCTGCATCTCCATGCAACTACCTTCTTGAACTTTCCGCTTGATAGCTTTGCATTAAGCTCATAATCATAAAACTAAATCTTTTGCATCCCACTGAGATCCAGAAAATGTCCTCACTGATTTCCCCTGGCCTGCTGGCAGTTACAAACTGGTATTACGCTGCTTTATTGCGATGTAAGGATGCAGTGGGATTGAGAGACAGTGAGAGCACTCATTAGAGCAGTGGGAAGAGACGGGAATACGATCTACAGGGAACGGTGAGAGGAGAATTCAAATCTGATTTATTTGAAGCAGGAACGCCGCCGACCATCTATACAATGCCAAACCGGAACCCCGTAACTCTCTCTACGCAAGAGGAAAGCATCGCGCCGAGGGTATCATTTCATCCTACAATCGTCCATTTCATTCAATCATCATCCACATCCATCCTAGCCAATTCCACAGCCAACAATCCTCAAGCCATTCCCCCCAAGATCTCCGCTATATCGACCGAATGTCTCGTCTTCGGCGCCGGTCGTGGACTCGGCTCATAATCCTCGTTCCTACTATCGCCATCAACCGAGAACTTCCTCCTCACCAAATTCCCACTTGTGCTTCTGGACACCGAAGCCACATTCACGCTTGCAGTTCCGTCTATGGGTTCAGGAGAACTCATAACACGGGGTTGATCAAGCAATTCCTGAATCTCGCCCTCCCTCTGCGTGTCCGCAGAAGTCCTCTTCTCATCCCTACCCATCTCTACGCTGCTGCCGTCCCCTTCTTCCTCGCTCTTGATCGTATCATCAAAGCGTTTTCTAATTACCGGATCTTTCTGCAAGACCTGAAATGTATCCGTGTCTGTCGGCCACCATGTCTTCCTGATGCTGCTGATCGCGAGTTCGAAGACAATGAAGGAGAAGATCATAATGATAATGGCCAACCACCATTGGAGATCAGCTCCATAGCCGTGGACGAGGTCATTTTTGATGGGGTAGGGAATTTTGTTCTTCGCTGCTTCCGGGGGAACGCCGGCGTCGAGAGCGAGTGACCAGACCCACCAGCCACCCACAGATACGACCCAGCCGAGGGCTGCCATGTAGGTTTTGTTGTGCATCTCTAGGAAAAGTGCCTTAGTATTGATCATCGTCACAGCAGCTGAGAAACACATCTGTCCAATTCCCATAACCGAATTATCTTTCTGGAATATCGCTTCACCGTACAGACCTAAGGCGGTGAAGTAGATGATCACCGCTTCGGAAGACGCCATGAACATCCAGGCGAAATATTTCTTAAGGTTGAAGGCTTGGTTGCGTTGGCCTTGGATATAGAGTTCTGGGACAGCTAGGAGCGTTGAGGCGGCAAGGTCTTGCTCGAATATACCGAGAAAGATAACGGGGAGGGAGGTGAAGAGTGTGTTGAATACTGTGAGGGAAAGGGATTCATAGAGAGAGAAGCCGGAGTAGCCGTTCCATTTCTGGTAGAGTGCTTGGACTAGGTAGAAAAGCAGTTCCTGCGCTTCAATCAGTATCGATTCATACGGAGATTACAGGGAGTGTCCAAATACCTTCCAGAAGGTTACCAAAATATACTTGGCAGTCCGAACGTAGTTCCAACGTCCGTGGACAAGGAGGAGCTTTTGCAAGAATCTGAACTGTGCAATAGAGTAGTCCGATATTCGAGCAGCTTGCAAGCCTTCCTTGCCACTGATACCAATTCCAACATGAGCCTCTTGGATCATGGCGATATCATTCGCACCATCGCCAATAGCCAACGTCAGAGACTTTTTGACTTTCGTCCGAATCTTCTTCACAAGTGATGCCTTCTGACTGGGACTCGCGCGACAGCAGATAACTGAGTCAGATACCACAGCTAGATCGAAGAAAAGCATGGACAAGGTCTCGTTTGCTTCGATCTCAGCAAGAGTAGCCCCATCAACGACAATGACTGAGTGCGGTACGACCCCTTCAGTGATATCGAGTAGTGTACTTGCCATACGCTGCTCAACCTCATTCGTGGTATGGTCCAGGATGACAACTTCTGAGTAGCTCTTGCATATTCTTGCGGAATGTGCGATGTTTATGGCTGTTTCTCTCTTGTCCCCGGTAAGCATCCAGATCTTGATGTTCGCTCTTCTCATCTTGTCGATTGTTTCGGGAACGCCTTTCTGCAACTTGTCCTCGATTGCAGTGGCTCCAGCGAGGTCAAAGTTCTGCTCGATCATCTCGCCGGCATTCTCGATGAGCTTCTGACGATCAACTAGGCTGGTTGTGGCATCTGAAGAATTGATGTCAGAAAACAGACAATTTTCAAATGGGGATTTGCAGCTCCTCTCTGTTGCTTACCCATATAGATCTTCTTCCACCCAGTATACTCCTTCTCATCTAAGAACCTATATCCAAAAAGCAGTGTCCTCAATCCCTCACTCGCAAAATTATCAACGTGCTGAAAGCATCTCTCAAAGATAGCCGCATCATCCAGCACCAACGCTTCGTCAATGATATTGTCAAAAAGCTCCGGATTCATTGAATACATATTCTCCGAAGACGCGAACGACAGTCTATTTATTGACGTTCTAGGTGACTGATACGCGCTGAAATCTTGCTCATCAGATGCTATCTCAATACCATGCTCACGATGCCTGAGCCAGGAGTCGAGCTCATCCCGGATAGGTTGCAGGCGGGTGCTGGCCATAGATGCTCGGCCATGGCCGATACTTCTACGGCTTAGGGTCGTACTCCTTCGAGGAAGACTGCCGAGGCTGGGCCGGGGACTGTGCTCGCTCATTCTTCTCAATGCCTCTTCGATTTCTATGCTCTTTCTCTTACTAGCTCTACGCACGATCTCAGACGCCTTCTCCAAAGCAAGCGAAGCAAGCTTAAGTCGCGGTAAGATGGCGGAGTCTGCGCCTTTGCAAAAGATGCAGATTTTGCCATGAGGGAAACGGACGATGATAGACATTCGTTTACGTTTGCTCGAGAATTCGATGACATCAAGAACATCGTAGGTCTCGGTCACGCTCTCCGAATCTCCTGGAGCGCCGGGGTAATTGAGAGTGATGGAGCGAGCAGCTCGATCAATGACTAGGAAACCGAGTTCCTTGGCTGCTTTTACAAGAGCGAGCTCGTCCGGGGAAGCTGCTTGGAACTCGATATCGCCATCTTCTTGGACTTCGGGTAGACAGGTATGGCAGAGTGCAAGGCAAAGCAAGAAAAATTTGGCTTTCTTGGTGAATATGCTATGTGGCTTATATTGCATGTACTGCAAAAGCTCCACTGTCCGCATTTCTGCCTGGACTTTGGCGGGTCGAGCCGTTGATCTCCATAGAGACATAGAACTTCCTCGGCGTGGAAGATCAGGATGGACTAGGTCGGCGGAAGATGATGAGATTTCGGAATCGATGTGTCCGCTAAACGATGGCCTCGTTTTTCTTTGGCTATGCATTGAAAGATGCTTCGAAATACCTTTGCCTTTCTTACGCTTCTGCTTCTCTGCGGGCTCTTTCCCTTTTCCTTCTGTCTCTGCAGCCTCCTTTTGGAGATCGAAATCGTGTAGCCATGCGTAGCCGGCTACACTAAGTTTCCGAAAGCGCATGACGTTATCTGTCAGTGTCCCAGTTTTGTCGGAGAAGATATAGTTGATCTGACCAAGATTCTCCAATATCGTTGTTGTGTTGCAAATCATAGGGGTGTTTGAGACCGGGTCGTACATATCGGCATCCTTCATCAGAAGGAGCTGTCCAACCTTGATAATTTCTAGCGAGACGTAGAGCGAAAGTGGGATCAAAGTGTTGAAGAGGATAATGTCCGCGACCAGAGTAAGACCCAAGGCGTAATGGGCGTGGTTCAGATACCAGGCATCTGATTCCACATTCTGAGACCAGATCAAGTACGCAATTGTGCAGAACAGCGCTAGGATAATAACGAAGAAAACCAACATGATAACAACCCTGTTGGTGATACTCTGCAGTGCTGGCGCTTTGATCCTTGGGCTCTTATTGGCATTCATCCGAATCTTGCACTCCTCTCCCGTATTGATGACCATACCAACAGCATTCGGTGTATTCCTCAGCGTGGATCCTCGGAACACAACCTCATTCATGGTCAAAGGCAGTGTCTCACCGTCCACTGTAACTCTTCCACTGTAGGTTCTCAGGTCAGTATGCCTGAGGTAGAATGTGGGAATTATAAGAGAATGCCTATTTAACATATGGCCGAACCGCTCAAATATCTGAGCGATTTGGATGGTTGAATATTCAAAACTCGCCGGATAGCCAAAGCAGAAAACAGTCCTTTAAGAAGCTGGAGTACTTACTCGAAATTGTACAAATCCAAGTTTGGGTCTTCAACTACGACTGTAGCTTTGCAAGCTGCGAGTTCGTCCAACGTTGCACATCGCTTAACTAAAGGGGGAACCGCTTGCTTCGTTTTCAAGTTCGTCTCGCCGTCCAAAGCCATCGTCTCAATGAAGGCAATTCCATTCGGACCATCAGCATGAAGAAGGACAATATCGGCGGGTATATCGTCGTTGCGCTGGAGTTGGATGATATCCCCGACTTTAACATCCTTCCACTTCATCGGCGTCCAATGCATCGATCCGTGTAGTTGGGACGCCCCATTACGTTCAGACATATCCAGCGCTATCGAGCCTCCTCTTGAATGCACCAACCCCCCCAATCGTTGCCCCAAGTTCCTGTTCTCATTCTGCGCCTCGTGTCCATTCTCTCTCAATACTCTCGTCTCCTTATTATTCTCCACCTTATCCAACTTGTACCTCCTCACATCATCATAGCCCTCCTTACACATACTAATCGTGACGAATGCCAGCAGTGGTACAATCGTCGTATAACTTCCCGTGGGACTCAACCCGGGAATCATCTGCAATATCGAAACAAGCAGGAAATACGCATTTGCCAGTTTCGAGAACTGGAAAAAAAGTTGGCGAGGCACGAAATCCCATATGGTGTAACGGCTGGAGCGGATGCTGTTCGCTATGTATGCTTGTCCGCTCCGCTCGTCTATCAAAGGCTGGCTTCGCGAGACGTCCAGATCAATATGCCGCCCGTCTTGAGATGGTGGGAGTGCCTTTCTTCCCAAGATCCCTTCTTCGATTACCACTTTGTAGAAATGGCTCACCTTTTTCTGCCAGTTACTCTTCCGCTCTCGGCTCCGCGCCCAGACATCATAGTTCGGTAGACTGGCTGTCCCAAACGTCTTCTTGTCTTTCTTACTTTCCAGAGGCAAGGGCCGCGCAGAAGTAGAGCGTCGAGAGAGAGAGACCCGGGTATCGAGCCCTGAGTTCACTATGGTATAGTCCGGGAGGCCAGAATCTCGCGCGAAACCCCCAACAGGAGAAACCGTGATCTCTGCATCCGTAATCTGTTTCCCCCTCCTCCCCACCTCTACGACCCCGCCTTCATGGCCCCTCGAACTCTCTGCCTCCACAAGCTCAATCGGACTCACCTCTGCCTGCGTATGTATACCCCTCGCAAACAAGCTCCTGCGCAGCGAATACCCTCGATCCCTTGTCTGCGGCGACGTGGGACTGATCAGTTTCTTCTTCGTCGGAAGCGCTGCTGAAGTCGCAACAAGTGGCGCCGCCGGAGACGAAAGGGCAGCTGAAGTATCGAGACTGAGGTCCGGCGTCCCAGGCCTCTGGCCCACATTCGTATTCGCAGCAGCAATCTCAGCATCCAAATCACGCGAGAAACGCACCCTTCCCGTATGCGCCTCTTCACTACCCTCCATGGTCGCGGATCTCCTCTTCTCGTTCAGTGATGGACGCACCTCTCCATTATTACGGTCCGCCATTCCCGGGGTCGGGCACGTTCTTGCACATTCGGAGATCTCGTGGAAGCTGGAACAGTTTCTTTCGTATTGCGCCGTGCGGTGGAGAGTGGTCTCAGCTTGAAAGAGGACGCCGCGTATCGAGGGCCATTAAGAAGACACTTGTTGGATAATTGTGTTCTTTCAATACTGACTGTAAGGAAGTTCTTGTACACAGTTTGAGTAGAAGAGGGGCACTTATTAGTGCTAATTGACGGGTTCGCTTTGATTGTTATATATATATCCAACATTCTTTGAGGGACGGGATCGGCGTCGCGGACCTCGGTGCCGTCATTCGTAATGAGGCGCAGTACCGCGTAAACTTTTGCTTTAGAGGCTCAACAGAATGTATAGTTAAGAACATATACGAGCTTCATCATAGCTCTTATGCTTATCATAAACCTTTCAACAAACACTCTTCTAAATCCAATTCTTCCTGACCATCAGAAAATTCCCTTTATTCAAGCCCTAACCCAATCTGGAATTTTCGAGACTGATTCAACTGTGGCAACCTCTTCTATAGATCTCTTACAAAGAGCCAATGACTAGCGGTAACCTTCAGAAAACTCCTGTACTGAAAGCCTCTAAAGCAAGCGGGCCGGGCCATTTACCAGAAGAACTTGAGAGACACAGAAAACCTTTCGCACATGAACAAACATTTGCTGGACACAGACCAGTCCGGTGAAGGAGAGAGAAGTTGAACCAGATCAATTTGCAAGAAATCCGAATTTGGGTGAGGCATATAGATAATCCTCGATGAAAGGTATTATATGGATGTACGGGAGTGATGTCGAGACTGCTGTTCTTGAGTGCAAGGCATGAGATCTAGGGCTATGCGTCTAGGTTTAGTTTAGCTAGATATCGTTATCGCAATTACTAACGATACTAACGATAGGTAAGTCGTCGAGTAGAGTTAGTCGACGAGAGAAGTATATTGGCGGTCCCAGCTTTGACGAGATGGAAAGACAGACTGTAGGCAATTCACACCAAATCGTCTTGAGGCATAGATAGATTCAGAATAGATTCAAACTATTAAGTCCACCATCGCTATCATGATTTCTATGCACGCACAAGCCAGCAGTCACCACTTTCCAAGTGTTCCCCAGTGCCTCCTCCATAGATTCACTCCCACTCGTCTCCTCAGGAGACATAGCACCGCCAGAAACTGATGCAACAAACCACGCCAACCAAAAGCCAAGGGGAACGATCGCTGTGCCAGACAAGCATGATCGGATATTCGTCATGCAAGTTCGTGGCGTAATAGACAAAATAATGAGATTTGGTTAGTAACGGAATAAAAGGAGGACTCGCTAATGACGAGTAATTAGAGTGGGCAGAGTAAGAATAAACAGGAAATTTGGTGCAAAAAAGCAAGGCCGTATATACCACTTCGTTACAAAACACTCCTCAACGCCTACAATCGCCTGCAATCAAGAAATCCAGCTTCACCGTAAGCCTTTTCTAGCCAAGTCCTGGGCATGGGCTGAATTTTGTACGGTCCAGCCTTCGTCATCCCAAGGGGTGTCATTGGGAATGGTTCTCGGGCGATAGACTGGCTGGATTTTCGTCGAAGGAGACTAGTTGGTTCATGTCCATATCCGCTTGTGACTGATCTGCAAAAGCAGGAGAATGAGGATGCATGGGTAGGTTAAGCGTATGCTTCGAATACATCTCATTCAGTCCATGTCCATCCTCGGATATATTCGAGTGGTGGTCGTGTGACATGCTATAGATGTCCGCGGAAGCACTGCGATGCATCATCGATAGCGGTGGGGACTGATCAACAATTGCGGGGTCGCCCTGACTCATGAAGGATAGCGGCGAGACAGAAGGTGGTATCATGCCAGAAGTATCGACCATTGGATTAGGAGAGAGGAAAGGCACCGTGTATGGGGTAGTGTTGTATGATGAAGCTGGGAGAGCACTCGAATCGGGTCCTTGGAAGGAGAATCCCGGGCTAGCATAATCTGACGGTGAAGTTGTTGTGGCCGCAGACATTGGGTATTGTCTGAAGTCCATACCATAGCCTGACGAGGTATCTATCCGCAGATTGGTACCCAAAGGTCCTAGGTTGTTTGGCTGTTGTGGGATAGGCGCAAAGATGTTTGGGTTTTGAGGTTGATTCTGGTTTTCTCCAGGGTGCTGGATAAGGAAGGAAGGCATCTGGCCCTGGAACATGGAGAAGTCGACGGCCATCGGCACTGACCTACTCCTTTGTCTCTTGTGACCAGGTCCGCGAGCACCAGGATGTACACCGATACCCCATTGCGATTCTTGGAACATCCCAACATGTGCTTGGGCGTTATAATTTGGCTGCGATGATGGGCGATGTCCAGTCGGGGAGACAGGTGCGGAGACTGATAGTTGCTGGTGATCAAATAGGCTGTGTCGTGTCATGAATGATTCGAGGGAAACCAACTTGGCTAATTGTCCACTGAGAACCTTAGGGTGCCCACCAAGGTGGTGGATCATGATCTGCGATGCTTGTTGGTCTTCTGTAAAGTCGCCACATTCGAAGAATCCACCAGATCCAGAAGAGTCCATAAAGAAGTTCGGAGGTCGATTCAATTCCACCACCAATCCACCCGGCGTCTCATTATCTCCGTTTTCCAGGAAGATATTTTTGATGTACGCGAAAGGATATTCGATCTTGTAACCGGCTTGGTCGTTGTTGATGTAGTATGTCATGCATGCTTTACCCGGTGAGTAGAAGATGATGAGGTCCATAGTAGTCTGGCCCACACGTCTCCATGACCCAACGCTCAATGAGCGACAAGAGAGATGGTTAATGACTTGGTGAAATTAGCAATTTTATAGAAATAGGGAAAGAATGATCGCATACCAACTTTGCCTTGTGGAACTTGATCGCCTCCCATCAGCATGCTCCCACTCCCGTAAGGCATGAGCCCCGATCGTCCAAGAAAGTTTCCACCTAGAGACTTCCCCGAGTCCCCAGCTTGAAGGGCAAGATATTGACGCATTGATTCGGGGATCATGGCGTCGCAATCCTCGCCTGTCTCGATACTCTTCTTGGCCAAGAGCTTTATTTTCGCTCGTCTAAACTTTCGTTAGTTTTTTGTCTCATTATCCCAAATCGCATAAACCCACCTATTCTGAAACCAAATCTGGACAGATCGCTCTGTCATATTGATGTCCTCCGCGATTCGTTCCCGAACGGTTGCCGTAGGTGTAGGGTTTTTATTGAATTCGACCTCGAGAGTAGCCAGTTGATCCGGTGTGGCCCGTTGTCGTTTCTGATTTTTCTGCTGCTGGGTCAGGGTACTTTTCCGTGGAGGTCGGCGAGATGCAGATGTGCTGCTGGCTGAATTTGACGCGGTCGGAGATGGCGTCGAGGACATCTTGATTTCCCTCTCCACGTTTTCTTGTTTCATGTCCAACATGTTGTCGCTCGACGTTATAGACATGATGCCTTTCGCGGTTTGGTTGTCTTCCGCACAAATCCAAGGTATCTCTGATTGCTGTGCGACAGGGTATTTTCTGTGCTTATTGCAGAACTGGTCAAGGAGTGTGGTGTCCGCCGATGCGCGCCGAGACTCGAAGAATAAATCGATGAGATCGTAAGAATTCAAATGTGGATATAAGTGTGAATGAAGTGATTCGCTGTATCTCGCAGGAAATAGAAGGGTATTGAGGGTCAAAAGGTGTTTGGTGGAAAAGTCCGAAAAATGGGGTCGGTTCAAGGAGTGAGTCGAGAATTGACCGAATGAAGCAAGCCGAAGGAGTGTAATGGTAAACCCAAAGGAGTGAGGGATACCGTATTGGCTAGGCACAAATGAAAAAGAGAGGAGGAGAGGGAGAGAGAGGGAAAAAGATCACACGATGGGCCAAGATGGAAAGATTGAACTGAACGGTGAGGTGGAGAGGTAGAGGAGAGGAGGAGAGAAGCAAAGGAGCGACGGGGGTAAGTGCAAGTGGGCCGTGGGACGAGGAGCCGAAAGGGGCTACCGTAGAAGCTGGAGGCCAAGCCATGCATGAGTTTCCCTCGAAAAGCAGCGCGCTCCGGCTACGGATGGCGAATGTGTGTGTGGTCAACCTAGGAGTAGAGTAGAGTGGAAATGCTAGAAAGAATAGTAAAAAAGACTAAGAAAAGTAGAAAGCCTAGAAAGAGTAGCGTCGAACAGAGTAGGTATTGTTCATGAGTAAGCTCTACAGCTGTCCCAACTAACATCTAGTAGCTGCAATGATGCAGAGTTTACACCAGCGATTGATCTTGATAGACTCCGAAGTCCAACCAGCAGTGAGAGTGAAAGAAACGAGACGATTGCGTGTAGAGACTCTATGATCCATGCTGATACGCTCTTCTTCTTGCATCTTACATCTCACATCGCTCTTCAACTACTCCCCTGAGAATCTGACGAGAGGGTCATGCCAGCCTACCAATCGATGCGCGGCTGGGCAGCGAGTTCAACCGCCTGGAAGCTGGAAGGCGCGTGTACGATACCTGCGACTTTACGATATGCCTGACCAGACAGGCCGTTCGAGTCTGACGAATGGATGACATGCGTTGCTGCACGGTAGTATCTCTAGCATTCTCCCACTCCATCGACGGAGGGACGTCCTGCACATGCAACCAACCAAGTGGCCGAGCCAGCCATTTTCTGCAGCATCACGAAAGAGTTCCCGTTTCCGCGTGTCAACATCCTCATGATTCTCGTAAAGCTCGAGCTCGAGCTCGAGTATGAGGGTCGGCAGAGAAGACGGCGGCGGCCAACCTCCTGGTAGCTCAACCGCGCAGCAGTCTCGCCGATTCGCCCATCCCCCTAACCAATCGACATCGCATCCTTCTTGTCCCCCTCCCCATCCATCCCTATCCCACGCTTCAATTGCCGCCAGCGTCCCCAATTGCCAGAGGCGCATCTCGAGCGAAACTCGCCGCGTCCACCAAAATAGAACACATGGTCCACCAGCAAACCACGTCAACAACGGCCTGCTTGCCTGGGTGGCCCATCCATCGTCCGCCCGAACGTCGTCTGGTTGTCATCCTTCGTGGCCGTCCGTACCTGAGTCTAGTGCATCAGCTCCAGATCTTGCGGTGATGATTCGCCAGAGGGCTGCGAAGAGTGTGGTTCACCTGATGCGGGCTGCCTGAAAAGGCATAGTGTCAGGTACCAAGTTCACCCCTTTATGCAGTGGCAGTGTGGTGGGCACAAGGAGACAATTTAGCACCAACACCAACGCCAACGCCAACATCACGCCAACGCCAACGCACCACGTTCAGAAGCATCTTGTCGTCTTGTCAAAGTTGGCGCAGACGGCTGCTCCTTTAGACTGAATGACTATGAAAAGCCGAAAGGACATTTTTCATGACTTCGAACTTTGGCGGTGGCGGCTATCAACGCTCATCGCCAGAGCTGAACTCGGCCGGCCGTTTTGAGAGCGCCCTCACACAAGCCGTCTCCAAATCGAGATCGATGAAACCATTCGCCCTGTAGAAATAGCAGCCTCAAGGCGAGCTGGGACCATCCTTGGGCGCACGGCCTGTCTGCTTCATGCACATTCGTCCACACCCATATCGCCATCCACAATCTACCACAGAACAGGTGAAGATACCGCCATGCTTTCACCCTCGAGGCTCAGTATCGGAGGAAAAGGAATTTCAAGATGCAAGCCACCTCAACGGAAAGCCTCACAGTTCTGCAGTGAGAGGTGAACATTCCCCGGCTCATTGCTTACCTTCACCGCATTTCCTCTCCTGCAATGACCGCATACTAGCCTCTTTGTCTTGCTTTACTACACTCCTTTTCGAGACACCCGAGGAAGTTCACAAATAAATACGTCCCAGAATACACCTTGTATTTGCATCCCCCCTTCCGCCAAATCCCGGTAGCACGCGACTGCATAGCGAAGCACGTTTGATCGCCTGCCCTACGTCTGTGGGATCCTCCTCAAACCTGAGGACCGAAGGAAGCTTTGACGTCAACTCCAGGATCTCCAGCTTCGATCCCATTTATGCGATTGAGAATGCGCTTAATAAGTCGTTCTATCCTTGCTGGACGGAGACTTTCATCCATCGCATGGGGTTCTAGCACATTCTAGAGTTGTGTCCTGTTGGCACTCGGTGCGATGCTGTCGATGCGCGCACGGAAACCTATGGGGGCGCTTTCTGAGTTCAGATGCTCCGCATAGACATCTCCGTGTCAGATTTGGTAAATTTCTTCTTACTGTATTATTTCTCGTTTTGAAAACCAGGAGGCTTTGTTCTCGGGAGTTTCTCTGCGAGATGAAAAGAGTTGGAAAGTAAATGCCCAGTTCAATCACCCTCAAACCCCCGTCCCGAATCCCTGATCAAGGGAGCAGACAGCAGAGAATTTGTGACAAGGCCCTTTGAGACTAATGAATTAAATCTATATAAAAACATGTTGTGTCTGAGTGACGAACCATTAAGAATAACTGTCGGTATCACATGACCTACACACTAGCCCCAATTAGGCGAGCATCATGTATTTAGCTAGCAGAACCTTCCCCTAGACTTAGAAATTAGACACCATTGAAAGCCCATAAACCAGCTGTATTGCTCCTCAGAGAGGGAGCTTGATACGGCAGGTAGAGGCTTTGGTAAACCCATAAGTTAACCCCCAATAACCTCACGAAAGCCTTCAACGCTGAGATGAAGTTAGCTGTAGAGAAGCAAGCCTCTTGCTTTGGTGTCATAGTCGCTCAAGACTATTGGGACTCATTTCATTCTCTCTTCAACACCACCGTCCCAACCACAATGGGACCAAAGGACTTATTCACCATTGATCCACCCGATTCATTGCTCGATATAGCCCGGCAAATATTTCAGATAGTATCTCTCGTTTCCCTCTTTATGTTGAAATGCACACTCTACCTTTGGCTTCTTTTTATAAAGTCGTCTACGAAAGTGCATACGGACGGAATCCTGCAAACACCGTCCTCCTTGCTTGGATCCAAGCCCAACGCGCGCGCCGGACATGACAAAAGCAGGATAGGGCAAGCAGGCTCGCGATGGTATTTAATCATTCAAGGCTTTAGAAAGAGCAGGCACGTGGATTTACTAAAAATCATACATTAATTTCCTCTAGAAGTAAACTGTTCTTTGATATAGTAGTGCTACAGAGCGAATGGCATCTCCCAAAGGGTAGATAATCGAGGTTTAAATATCAACTATCACTTCAAGCCTTAAAAGCTCAGACGCTTGCGAACTCCCACTCGGATCCCTCCTTTTATGTTCTCTTATGAGGACAGGTTCGTAGCGACATGTGCTCGCACCGAGTGCTTCTGATAATGGAAAGCTTGGTCGCCTCGCTATATGCGATGGCTTGCTGGTATACCAAGTCTTTCCCCTCAAGCATACGCGTACCGTTTTTATCGGCCACTCGAGCATGTTCTCAGCATAGCTCATCATTGCTTAACACCGCCCAAAATGATTAGTCGGAAGGCGAGAAGGGTATACACGGCGTTCGGGTCATGAATGAATGAATACCTCTTCGAGATGCGCTTCACACCGAAAAGCTGCATAGACATCATTATATTTCGTACATAATATACATGCTGTTGCTCCAGATATCGCTTCATGCCCCCCGCTGCTTCCAATATCACGGAGCATTCTGTAGACATCAAGGGGCTTTTCATCTGCAAGCATCGCATGAGCGGCGGCAGATTGAGGGCGGGACAGTTATTGCTCAGTAGCGATTGGATTGCCCTTCAATTCCCTTGAGTCGGCTTCCCACCTCCCGATTTTCTAGCATGCATCCTCAAACATATCTCCTATGAGGAGCATAAAACTCATTCATTTCTCAAAAGGGCTCATGGGTTCCGGAGCCTCATATTCCCTGCGTTCCAAGAACGCAGCAAAGCTCTTCTCCATCCTTACAAACTGCATCACATCAGCCTATCATCTTCCGAAAATAACCAAGGACTACCTACCAGCCCGGTTTCTTCAGCAGGAACCACACCATCCCTTACCCAAACAGCATAACCGCCCATTAGATTCGCCATTATGACATCCGTCGTTAAACGATCGCCCACGACTGCAATCTGATCTGGTCTCGTGACGCCCGTCTCAGGATATTTGCGGAAGTACTCCATGATTTCGGGACCGCAACCGGGTTTCTTCGTCGTGTGGGGAAGAACAGTAACTCCTGTTGACGTCTCGACCGCGGACGCAGAGGAGAGTGTTGGGTCTAGGGAGGAGGTGCCTGCTGAGTTGGAGACTATCAAGAGGCTCCGGCCTGGGTAGGCTTCTTTCAGACGCTGGAAGTGCTCCTGGGAATTCTTAGTTAAGGCTTTAACAGATAGCTGTTTGGAGGATGTATGAGGAGATAAAGTAACGTGCACTATGTTCCACCAACTAACCATCAGAACTCCTAAGGGAAACAAACACCAGAAGAGGCTCCAAGAGAAGAAAATTCCATGGAAACTCACTTGATAGGGTTTATGAATCTCATTTGAATTGGGATAAGCAAAGCAGTTATCCTTATCCAGAACTACAGCTTTGATATCAACATTCCTATACTTTCCAAAGGCCTTGTTTAGAGGAATTGGTAAGTGGTTGAACGTCGAAATTGTAGCTTGAGGTAGGCACAACGTGGGCTTTGCAAGAAGACGGAACACGTTCAACGTTGCTGAGACATTTAAAGTATTCATATCCATCGGCTCTCCTTTCCGGAAACCTCGACTTTGTTAAGAAAGAGGTATGGTTGATCGAGCCGAGGAGCTACACGCTAAGGAGCTTCAAGATCACTAGCGCAAGTTTTAAATAATTTGGACGGGCTTTACACGACCGCCGACGACTACAGTAACCTGACCTCTCGACGAATTTACTAGCCTGCTGCGCACTCTCGAAAGTACTTCAGATAGCGACAGATTATCTCGAGACATTATGACGAGCACAATCGGAATACCAATCAAGCTGCTGAACGAGGCGCAGGTACGTCTGCCTTCCCATCGACCCCACCGCTCTCATCCCCCCGCGCATTGAAAGCGCAGAAGGACTCCTATCCCCAGCTGATGCTAACTCTACTAACTGCAGGGCCATGTCATCACTCTCGAGATCACCTCCGGCCAGGTCTACCGCGGCAAGCTTCTGGAAGGTGCGTCGCGCAAAACACACTACCCCCTCCCAACAAAGATGCTGATGAATGGGTGCTGCAGCTGAAGACAACATGAACGTCCAACTCAAGGATATCACTGTCACCGCGCGCGACGGCCGTGTTAGCCATCTTGATCAAGTCTACATCCGCGGTTCGCATGTGCGGTTCTTCATTGTGCCTGATATGCTCAGGTGCGCATCCCGTCTCCTACATCGAAACTCTTGTTCCGCATTATATGATCCCTATTCCGGCCGCATATATCAGAGTCTAATGTGTTGTGCTATGTAGAAACGCTCCCATGTTCAGAAGTAGAGGCGTGAAGGGCAGAGGTGTTGGTTTGGCTAGAGGAAGAGCTACGGTGAGCAGGGCACGAGCGAGCGGGCGGGGCAGTGCGCCGAGAGGATGAGATATCGTAGAGAGGAAGTATCGAGAATGGATGCGGTTTGGGTCAGATTGATATGGCGTTTGAGGAAAAGCATGCATGTGTTGCCGATTGGCAAGTTCAGAAAGCATGCGTCTTCTGCGGAAGACTAAAATTAAGTCTTAAATACCACCATCTTTTGAAACAGATGACGTGACTCAGTGAGGTATGGAATTGAAGAAGTCTTTGTAAATCTTTACGTTGGGATTCGGTGTTATTCTTGATATTCGCAAACCAATGGATGACCCACCATAGGAAGCACAATGACGACATTTATTGCTCTCGTTTATGAGATAAGTAGATCAGTATCTTCAAATATGACAACAAAAGTAGGTCCCTGTGTAGGAGCTCCAAATCGCACAACACTTATGAGCATCTCTATTCAGAGTTTGATATCACGTGCAGAAGAAAGTGAGCTAAGCCAAAGGAGGCGTGGTGAAAGCATATTTTCAAAATCACGGTGCTCGGCCTCAACACCACCCCCGATCCCGATTTCTCGTATTCGTATTGTGAACGAATACGACAACCACAACCATGAAGCCCAGACTAGGATGGTTTGATCATAATCCACAGGCTTCCCAATGCTGGTGCCTTCAATGCTACAACCCTATCACCCCATACGATCCCCTGACTGAACGCTTGGAGAGCTTCAACGAACCTTCACCTCTTCCTGAACCGGACAGCGAGGTCTTTTGCCTCCGATTACCAAGTCGACCCTGGTTCCCTGAACCACCAACACCTGTTCTGGCTTCTTCCACAATGAATATATCCCACCCAAGACGTATCCTTGCCGTCAGCGCCCCTGACGATGGTCTCGCTTCCCTCATCAAAGGTATTTTCCCCTGACGGAATTAGACAGTTCTAACGTCTGACATGAACAGGCCTCACGAACGCCACGCCATCCAAGACGGGAGATTCTATTGCTGGTACAACACACAACTTCAGCATCGTCACTCCCTACTACAAGGCTGAAGTCCCCATCTGGCTCGATGAGATCGTAGATCCTCAAGTCTGGTCCTCGGAATTTCTGCACCCAGAAGCACGTGAGGTTCTCGCTGTCCTTGGCGCCTTCATTGTTTGTTTCCGTAAGCCTATCGACAACGCCGGTCTCCAAGCTGTTGAAACTTTGCTCGAGAATGTAGCTGAAGTGGTCAAGAAAGGCTGCGGTGCCTCCTGGGAAGGGTTCTGCGTGGCGGTGGGAATGCCTCAGTCGATCACACCCTATCTGGAGAAGAGTTTTGACGAGTGGGAGGATCTCTGCCAGAAGATTGGTTTTGAGTATGTTGATTTTGCGAGTAAGGGTAGAAATGAGTTCTCAGGTGAGTCGTCCTTTGCCCTGAAAACATGTTCCGATATTAAAGCTCTGGCAGAACCTACGGGACTCGAGAGATTGAAAGAGGCGTTGGAAAGCAACGACTGGGGCGGTGATGATGAAAGCGGAGATGTAACTCTGGATGATTTCGATGATAATGATGACGAAGAAACTGAAGATTCCATAGGTTTCGGCATCGGCGCAGAAGAAATGGGAACGGAGATGGAAGGTATGAAAAAGGCAATTTATGAAGGCGGCCTGAGCTTGGAGGAAGACGAAAACGAGGACGGTCATGATGGTGAAGTAGAGAAACTACAAGCGATGATGTTGAAGATGCAGGCTGTGAGAGGTAAGTACTCTTACCCAGTATGTATAAATCCATTAACACAGGTAGATATGGGAGCGGATCTGCCAGAATCAGAGAGAAAGAAACTCGCAGCCAAGGCTGTCGGCGAGATAATGAAGACATTATAAAGTTTCTTAAATCTCAAACACTCTTGACACCAGGGCTCTTTGCAATCCGATGTTTGATTGCAGGTTCTTTCAGCTGATTGATATCGTCTGATGGTTCGCTCCAGAAACCCATAAGGCTATTGCTGAGTACTGCCTCAGACAGGTGACAGTCGATATTCGCTGAAGTTCCATTATTTCCACTAATGGTATGGGTAATGTCATTTGCTGATACACTCATACCAGTGATGCCCAATGCTCATCCATAAATTCAAGTCAACGAATCATACACTTTATGCAAACAGCACCACACTTTCAGCTATGGCGAGGTCCTCAAAACCTTGAGAGTTGTAAGTGACTGTGATTGTTACACCAGAAAACAAAGAATCCGAATTCCTATTTCTTTCCTTTCCTCGCATTCACAGCTAACAATGACCTGCAGATCCTGAGCTAGATAGGAGTAAATTACAAGACAGCCCTTAGTACTTTTCGATGCCTGCAAGTATTCTTACATCTTCTCTTCATTTTGATCGAGTTGCCACAAGGGAGGCAGGCATTGATCTTTTCAACAGCTGTGGTGGCTCTTTTGTTAGGATTTCTTGTTGATTCATTCGAAACTTGGCACCAAGCCGCACATTGTCCCATACGTTTCCAGTTTCGGTCTTTTCAGGCGTGGTGTTTTGACTCATCCGAAGCCAATGAGCCTGAGTGAAACATCCGAGGACTCACAGGCGGTAAAATGTTGGCTCCATACGAGCAAAGGTTGCTCTCTATATTTCTGGATTTCTATAACAACGAATAGCAGCAGAAGAACAACCTGCAGATATACCTCAAGTCTCGTCAATACTGTGACCCTGCAATCATACCAACGGCTTCGTCATCCTCAGGTACGCAACAGCTCGCGCTTTTGGCACTTCAAAGTATGTTCTATTGATTTTCTCGCTCGCGTCGTGTGGATTCAGGATTTTTCTCCATCTCAGCGACCTCTCCTCTAGCTCTTCTTCTTGACACAAGTCGAAGGCCCTCTCCTTCTTCGCCGAATTATATATATAGCCACCATTGAAAGCTGTACTTATTATCTTTGCTGCTGACTAGACGTACAACCAATGAAAGAACAGCTTTTGAAGCTAACTCCTCACTCAATAGCTCTCTTTCGCTTCCACCAAGATGGGCAAGCATTGGAGCTGGCAAGAGTGAAGGTACTTCCTGAGAGAAGTATAAACTAAGTCCTCATATGCTACCGGCCATTTCGTTGAGGCTGGTGGGCTTGAAGTCGAGACACTTACCGAACAGATGCAGATAGATCTGGATGAGCGTGGGTAGAGTCGCCGCCAATACACTGGAGATAGGCTCTTTCAGCACTGGTATCAAAAGGTCCGAAAGGGTGATACAAGTAGACCAACCAGTTACTTCTATGCTCCCAGTATCCCTGGATCCTTTAACCCTCGCCCTTCGATGCCACAAAATCCCCTCCCTCATGGTAGCATATCCGCCTCTAGAGGTTCATTAGAGTGTCTAAGAATAGAGAATAGTGCAAGTACCCAAGCCACTTCACCTTTAGATGAGGAAATATTCACTATTGCTAGACCCTCTTCCCCAACCGGAGTCACCCTAGGCGATAGTCTTCGCACAAACAATTCACTGAAATTTCCGAACAGTGACATTCCTGCACCTTCTCCGTCTTCGACGAACGTTCGATTTTTCACAACAACTCAACTCCCTTCACCAACCAAGTCTCTCCCACCAACCCAACCTCTCTCATCCGTTAACAACGTAACGTCCTCTGCCATGGATTCCCCAGCAGAGAAAATGCCCACAATTATTTTAGACGACACTGCTTCAGACGACGATATTACGGAAGATGAAGACGACAACACAGACCTTTGTGGTGCTGATCAAGAGAGTGAAGAAGAATTTCACCAACTTGACTTAGATGAAGACAATGTCAGCAACCGCCATCAACTTCACATTGATACTTCCAATCATGACCGAAAACGCAAAGCAGATGCGACCGAGAAGGACGACCCATTCACAATGGGCTCGGAGCAGCCTAAGAAAAAGAAGCTAGGGCTTACGTTTAAGGTTGGCGCCGTCAGAGGTGTAGCTGCTAGCAGAGAATTCAGTTCACCTTCTCCCGCTGGCGCTCCCCCAGTCAAGAAGGCCAGTGGTGGATTCCGCAAGCCAGCACGTCTGCAGAAGAACCATGGAGGAGAGGCGGCTCCTGCTGTTGCTAAGAAAGACCTCTTTGCGGAAGGTGCTCATAGATTTGATACGGTCAACGATCCAGATGCCGCCTTCACTATTAACCCAAAAGCCGATGTCAAGATGCCTGGTCGAATCAGCGCTGGCAATCTTCAAGCTCCGCCACGTTTGTCTGCTCCTTTTGGTGGTCACCGGAAGACTTCTGCTACTGTACGTGTAGTTCTCGACGAGGATGAGGATGAGGGTTGCGATCATGGCGAGAGCGAGGACGATAACATGAAAGACCATTCTCCAATCCCACAGGGTTCCCATAACTACTCCCAGCCGTCTTCACGAATGTATCGTAACCTTACCCAAGCAGCGCCATATGGTACACATCAGGGCTATGGTAGTCAAGCCATCCATGATAGTCAAGTTCTCCGCGGTACTCAGGGTCTCCACGGCGGTCAGGGCCTTCATGGCACTCGGGGTCTCCACGATGGTACTCAGGTTCTTCACGGCACTCAGGGTCTCCACGGTATTCAACGGGCTTATGGTACCCTTCACGGTGTTCATGAATCTTATCAAGGCCCCTTTGTCAACCGTCCCTCTACCCACCTTCAAAACAGCCGCTCGTATGTCGACTACCATTCTGCAGATTATCTTCCATACGGCCAGCCCCCCATCATGAGCCCCAATCTACCGTACCCTGTCTTCAACAGAAACGCTAGTCACTTCAGCTCACACCGACCCGGGCTTTCCACTCTTCGCCCCTTCGGTGTACCACCTAGACCTGCTTTCAATACAATTGCTCCACACCCGCTCAACGTTCCTTCTAACACTGGCTACCCAACTTCTTCTTACTCCAACCGTCCTGCGTCTGTTGATGCCAGTCGTCCCACGTCTGTTAAATCAACCCGACAAGCTGCAAACCCTTCCGACAATCCTTCCGCTGATGGCGCTAAACGTCCTAAGCGTGCTCTTGGTCAAATTTACATTGATGGTGGCCAGTCAGTCCTGACAGAAGAGTGCCCTTGTTGCAGACGCGGCTTCGGAGAACAATCCTAAGCATCTTTTGGTCATGGTGGATATGGCTGAATGGAATGTCAGATTTCTTGTACAATTTCTCACTTCACGACATAGGCTCGACGATCGAGCGCTCATAAACCACGATACATACAACATCCTCTCAATTATGGTATACGGATGAAAACCACACACACTTTTCTTTACGGATCACCAACCTTGACAAGATCATAGATTGCTGCACCACTGGATTGTGGAAGGGTTGGACGGACCTTGGGTGCTTCCCGCGGACCGCTGAGTATGCTGATGTGAATCGGCTTCTTTGATGGACTGCTCAATGGGTTGCAGCGACTACTTTTTACATACATGCATTACAGAAGCATACGTCAGGCACACGCATAATTTGGTGTGGAAGCGTGGTGACTTTGATGAGGTGCATTTCATAGGACAGAATTTGCAAGTCTTATCAGAAATAAAAGCGTTGATTTTAAATCTTAGGCTGCTTGGAGTGATGTGACTTGAACTTAGGATGTGACATATATGCATTTGAGTGTCATGGTATTCCTATCGCATGATGAACTTCAACGACAAAGAATTGCATATTCTAGTATATCTATTGGCATTCCAGTCCGGTGTCCAACTCTCCCTCCAAAGCTCCTAAGCTCCTAACCAGCCATAGTAGAGATGGCATCAGAACTTCCGTAAATCTTGGGTATCCGTATTCCTAACTCCCTTTGCAAAGCTCCTCCTAATTAAATCTCTCCGCTCTTCGCCCATAGACTCCCTAACCCCGCAAGCCCAGCAACACTCCCCAGAGCACCAACCCAAAAATCCCCAATCAGCCCTTTTTCCAGACTCCAGTGCAATGTCAGCGGAGCCCAAGCGGCGTTAACAACTACCTCCTTTGCCCAAGCAGCCCTCCATTCCTGCTCACCCCTCTCCGTAATAACATCTCCCTTAGGCCCATCCTTCCTCCTCTCTTCATCCGTGCCCCTCTGCCTCCTCAACATTAAGACCCTACCTAACCTCACAAAATCCAGTCCGACGTGCGCCATCCAAAACCTTGAACTCCAAAGCCAAGCTCTGTTCTGTTTCTCCTGGCTCCAGCCCAAAACGCCCTTCGACGCAAGATACGCCCCGTTCTCCAGATACTGGAAGAACACATTGACCAGGACCTGCGTATACACTATCCTCCGAACAACCGCATCCTCAGGCGGGCCCGCAAGTATGCGTTTCCCCCATTTGTAAATGCCAAGTAAGCCCCATAGCCGTACAAAGATCCTAAAGTCTGAGATCAGGCTCGACAGCGCTTTTAGGCGTTTAGCTGTTATGAGAAGCTTCGAGGGTGGGATGGAGGAGGTGTCAATTATGACTGTGGTGTTGGGAGGGAGTGCTGTAATCTTTGCAACAAGGTCTGTTACTGAGCGGTGCAATCTGTGGAGAGAGATTGAGGATATGAAGGAAGAGGTGAGAAGAGAGGTGTAACAGAGTGTCAAGAGGGCAGTGTCGGTTCCTGAGGGCGTAGAGAGGATTTTATGAAGGCGCTCGATGGTTCGATCTGTTTTCTGCAGGTAGAGGGGAAGCCAGGTTTGGAGTGTTTGGAAAGAGGGTGTTGAAGGGGAGGTGGGAGGTGGGATGGCTTTCTCTGGAGAGGTGCCGGGTGGTGCAAGTCCTTGTGTTTCTGACATTTTGAAAAAGGCTGAGACTTTGGATTTTGCAGAGGCAGAGACAAGGAGAGAGCGGATTGGAGATAAAAGAAAGATTCACCTTCTTAGTTGTGAGCAGGCAACCAGTCTTTTTTTTTTTGGCCTCAAATGCCACCATATGATGCGACGCGATTTCCGGGCCGAGGTCCATGAACCTCTGGTCCGTGCCAATTTACATGTACATATGAGATTGCTTCAACAACCTTTCGGTCTTCTGCTTTCTACATATTTTCAAACAGAAGTATGCTTGTACCATCTCCTAGTCCACAGGCTGGCTCAATTTTTGGTAACTCATGCTCTTTAGTTCTCTGCTCCATTATGAGCATGTCGTTTTCAAGAAGAGTAAGAGACTAAGGTCGAAATCATCGCAAGAGCTCAATTTCTTTACACAGATATCTATAGCTTCGTAAACCAGCGTTTAAGATCAGCATATCCTCAAGAATCCCGCTTGGACTCATTATCATCTCCCTATATCCTCTCCCACCATTCCTCAATACCCCTCAGCTCTCCTCAGCAACCCCAAATTGCTGCGTAAGTGGAGAATATCTCATCGAAAGATTTGGTCTTAGTGTCAAGCGATAAAACTTTGAATGCACCAAACACTTGACGTCCAATTTCTCTGCCTTCAACTTGAACGGCCCTCCAGCAGCAAACCACTGCCCTTGGGACACTTCAATCCAATCAAGCTGCAAGTTCGATGGGCAGACGAAATACCGGTGGGACAAGACTGGCCCGAAGTCGAGTCGAGATGTTAGGTGAATGACATATGGTGTGTTTGGAGTGATAGGGTTATTTCGAAGTTCCTCAAGAGTCGGAAAAGGCGTTGGCATCTGCTGTGGAGTGGAACTCGTGCTGCTGGGGGACGATATTGATGCTCCTGAATTAGAGCTCTGAACAAGCGCCATCAACGCTGCTCCGGTTTGTCGACGGTGTGCGAAGTTCACGAAGGAATTTAATATGGCATCGTGGACTTCTCGGTTAGGATCCTTGTGTAGCTTCGTGTTGTTCGAGGCGTTGACTGAAGCAGCGCTAGCGCAGCAGAAAATAGGCTCTAGCGACATCTTCTTGAGTGAGGATGAAAAGCTGGATTGGACTCTGGAAGATGTTGAGAAGATGTGGAAGACTTGTCGTGAGTTTTACCATTTATATCACAATCTCTCTGTTTGTGCGCCATGAATTGCTCTGCTTCAAAGAGTCACTGCTGTATTTTGTTTACCATTCACTGCAGATGTACCAACATCTCATATTCATTGCAAATGCGGTAGAAATTTGGCCAGTCCCGATGATCATCTATGAATCAAGGGAAGCCTCATGGGCACCATAAGCCACGTTTTAAGGTGGTTCGGACTCTGGAGATCAGAATCCGTGAAAATATTGCAGTATTAGCTAGTCTCTGCAGCATGCACCTCTGTATACTATTAGGAACTACTTGCTATGACACCTATGGAGGCCATTCGCCAGCGGCGATCCTAAAGGAACGAACTTCGGATACCGCTTCAACGATCCTTATTCAGTCTGATCATTCTCCTTCTTAATCTTTCGGTCCAACTCCGCCCACTCCTTTCCTGCAGGCACAACATCGCCCACCTCATCCAACCCCAAATCATCATTAATCAACTGCGCCTCAATCTCTTTGGCCTATATCCATTATCAGTCCACGCAATCCCTCATCCTTCTCCGAAATTGAGAGCAACATACCTCCGCACCAGCAAGGACCCTCTCCAAACACGCAATAACCTCATCCACAATTTTAATCTCAGCTCTAACCCTTTGAATCCGTTGTTCCTGCACCAACTGCTGTCTCCAACTCCACACGATCCAAAGGTTAACAGCGATCATGAGGATTCGACTAGCGAGGATGCCAGAGGGGCAACGCATGGTTTCCTCGTAGCCGAGCCAGCGGATGAAGGCCCTGGTTACGAAGACGATGAGGAGGGAGAAGGGGATGCCGAGAAGGAGATCCCAGATTACTGTTTTGAAATCGTGTTAGTCGCGGGTTGAAAGTAGGGGATGAGGTCGTGGTGAGGAGGGAGGAGATGTGAGGGACGAACCCAGTACCAAGCCAGGATTGCGGAGATCGATGATGGACTTTGGAGGTGGGTTCATGATCTTTGAGAGGAAGAGCTTGAGTTCGGTTTCAGGTGTCCAGTTGGAAGTGGAAGACATCGTATTACGTCCGTGGTGGTTATGATGAGGAGAAGGCGTGGTGTTGATATTGTCCGAAAAAGATGGAAGACGCTTATGTCGGGAATTTTGACAGGCAAATAATCAATAGTTTGGAATCAGGAAGTGAATAAGAGTCGAGGGCCGTGAGTGAAGCTAAGAAAATTCTTTGCGGACTACTGATCGTTAAAGGATGATAAGATTTCACTTTCGGCGTTGTTAAAGGCTTGCCGTCGTCTATTGCAATTTTATGGCAATTAGTTCCGAATCTAGGACAATATTTCTTTACAATTGGAATGACACCGGCCAGGATTGAAATCTCATCAAGCCGAGCCAAAATAAAAATCCATTGACCTGAATGTGGTAGTACTGTGTGTTCATAATGAAGGTCCTCATCACAGATAAGAAGTCGATGTGTCTCGAAACAATCCTAATTGGTATAGTCTGATCCTTTGAAAAGCATCGAGTTGAAGTTGAGCAAGTCTATGAGACAAACGATGAGCTTTCAGAAGCCCCATTGACAATATTCCTTACTCACTCGCTCGCTACTTTTCTAAAAAGAGAAGGAATCCATTTGACTACAGCTATAAGACTTTTATCAACAACTCTAAACGGAGTCCAAAATTTTATGAAAAGGGCAACAACGGCGGGCATTGATCGCACGTTCAAGTATGCGAATTATTCAAATCTTTTAATTGATCCGCGCACTTGAAGTCTGCTTGAGCTCATCACCTACGATTGTTAAAAATGAGGCAGAGCAGTAATACTTGATCGATTCTTCGGTTATAAAGGGACACTTGCGTGGAAGTCGTTGAAACAAAGCAGTTTAGTTGATCGTCTCATAGATCTCACAAAGTTACAATCCCCAGAATGATATGGAAAATGCTTCCATTATTGCCAGACTGAAGTGCCAGGGTAGAGACTATGGTAGAGACGGAAGGAAGAAACACAACGATCCTTGCTGATGAATAGCAAACCTCCTATGTCTGAAACTTCCACTCTACCATGCCCATGATTATTCAATCGTAAAGACAGACACAACCACCACAATCCACTTTTTCCGAAGGGTAATCCTTGTTGAATTCACGCATTCACTGAGCACAGAACGTATAATGCAATCGAGAAAATCACCGCCAATCCCAATCTCCGGCTCACTCCCAAGTAAAGTCCATGATGTCTTCGCACTCATCTAAAGTCAAAGACTTCATGTTATCAGTCAACCCTAAACTCGAAACACGCATTGTACGTCTAGCATACATCGGGGCGGGGTGACAGCCATTGGATGGTAGGGATCCAGAAGCCTGACGTTGGCTGAGAGTTTGGGATCGAGATCTGTATCCGGCCCAGACAGACTTCATTGCAGACGGAAGGGCAGGAGGACTCATGCTTCGAGATCGGGAGGAAACGCGTGGACGTTTTGAACGAGCGCCAATGACGACCGTGCTGGCTGAAATGCCAGACTTTGGGTCGGTCGAGACAAAGGTCTGTATTTGGACAGTAGATGCCGAGGAATGGGACGGCACTTGAACCGTAATTGCGGTCATGATGGGTTGATGTTCGAATTCGCTAGACTGCTTTCTGTTCTCCATAAACTTCACTTCCTTCTTCGACAAGTCACCATAGTACTATTTGGCCATTAGACCCATCATTCGAATCGAACAGATGAAACTATCAAAAGGAAATACCTTCACAGGTCTTGAGTCCATTGTCAGATCTCTTGCAGTGAGGACAGTGAGCTCCTGGAGACGTATTCCCGATGCGAGGGAATTCCTCAACCAGTTGAGTAAAGAATGTGATGTGTGCAGCTTGGATAAGAGAGCCTGGTAAAATACGAGAAGATGCTTGATGAAGCACTTTGAGATGTAACTATGCGGTTCGTGTTGGGAGTTGGGGAAGAAAACATCTGAGCGAGAGAAGATTAAGACTTTGGCCCTTACGGAAATGGAAAGTGCCTACCCTGGGATCAAAATATTGTGGCTACCGTTACTGACCGGTATCAAAAAGTCGACAGGAACTTAATAGGCAAGGAAGTTGCGACTCCAGTTCGAGAGAGCGAGAGCGGCAAGAAACGACTTCTAAACAGAATCTCAATTAGAATTCAATAGTTTAGGTGTTGGAACTTTTGAATCTAATGACCTTTAAGTAGTGTCTTGCGATTCGAACTCGAAAGTATCAGAGTCCCGCACAGTAGAATGGTAATATCTTTAAGTCGCCTAGACTATGATAGTTTAGAGGAGAACGTTGGACCATATTGAAGTTATTTACCACATTTAAACCACCCCAGAGTTCGAAGACGGAAACTAATGATTACGACGACGTCGGGAAGTCCGAATCAAAACTCATTCGAAATTGGATGCATAATTCAAGGGACTTTTGTATCAACTGTGAGATGCATCACTCCTCTACTGGAAAGAGCCCACTTGAAGCCATTGAGGTTGTTCCCACTTGTAAAGTTCCTCGAGCTGTCGGACCGTATCATCAATTGATTTACAATCTTTGGACGTCGTTAAAACTCTTATCGCTGCTACACTTTACGAAGCTCAACCGCCGAGCATTGGATAATCGAATAGTGTAGAGGGGCTAAGCTACCCGAGCTATCCGAACTACTTTGCCTTTATATTTGAGGGTGACAATCGCCAACTCCAAAGTCCCGCACCTTGATAGATGCACTCATAGGAGCGGGACTTCTTCACATGATATCTGACTACTGCCGGATAAGGACGGGGAAGTATTGAGTACAGTAATGGACGACTGGATTCTCATCCTGCTTCTCATTGGCTACTCTCATCTTGATCCTGCAGATGGGTCCGTGAGCATGGAGAGGCCTGAGCGATTTTGCATATGGACCCCGAGTCCCCCAACACCTAGCGTTCCAGGAGATGCCCTCGCATGAAGAATCATTTGTTTCAAATTAAATAAATGCGGAGGATGATCAAACGTCTTCGTCGGAAGCCTCTTATCTCAACGTTCGCTCAGAAATATACTTCCTCGGCGGTCTGGTCATCGCGATAGACTTTGGCAGCCACCGCCGGCCACCAGCCACACCTCAGCGGCTAATTTCATTGGGTGCCTGCATCAGGACAGGAACAGAAAACACTTTGAAGTGCTTCAACAACGCCGCTTCGTAACCTATCCACGACTTGCTCCGGCATAGCTGCTCTCTATATTATTCACCTCGCTCCGTTCACTCATCTGGGAACCTCCAAGCTGGAGTCTGCCTGCTGGCAGATGCACTGCAGTTCGTATCAATGTCCCGGCATCAGAATTACCCCTGAAAGTCAATATCGAGTTAGCGACAGTATAATCACTACATACGGCTGGACTTCCATCCTCGACCAAGAAGCAGGATCGCAGGGCAATGTCGCTGAATGGTTTGGATGATGTGAAGGTCAGAGAGGCGTATGAGATCGCAGCCGTAGAACCTGGCGGATGGTAAGCTTCAATCATGGGGCATGGATAGTCCCGAAAGCTCTCGTTTCTAATCCACTACATAGGTTCCTGCTCAAATATGTTTTGCGAGACGAGGTTGAACTGCTGGGACGGGGAAATGGAGGTATTGTGGAAATACGAAATACAATTGCACAATTCGAGGACCCAGCTCCCCTGTTTGGATTTCTGCGGTATAGGAGGAGGAATGTGATCATTAAATATGTTCCTGAAGCCTGTTCCAGACTTGTGCAAGGTGAGGGGCATCTATTCACCACTGAGCCAGCTTTGCTGATACCACAACAGCTCGGGTTACGGTGCATTTCACCGCCGTCACAGAACGCTTTTCTCCACATGACACCGAGTTCTCGATAACATCTTCGAAAGAGCTCCGGGATACTACGCTCTCTGCCGCGTGCTCGCTACATACTGCCTCTGGATCCACAACATCTTCGACGAGTTCTCTGCGAAGGCGCAGGCTGATGGAAATAGCTGAGGACGCCGAGGAAGATGCAAAAAGACAATCAACAGTTCTAGAAGAACGTCCCGCTACAGCCAAAGCACCATCAATAACTGCGGCCCTTGTTCCGCTACCCACATCGCCGCCAACACTTGCAAATTCCAGTAGCTATAAATCCGTCATCTCAGATCTGGAGACTTCCCCTCCTCCTCCCAGGGAACCCCAAATCGACATTCGGCCACGATCTCCGACCAAAACACTCGACGAACGTCGTCGAAAATCATCCCAGTCTGTAAGACCCGACCTCTTCAGCTTGTCATCATATAGTTCGAGCGGGAAGCCGAAAATAAAACTCGGTCCAAGACCTTCCCTTGATGTCGGACGCAGACCGCATACTTCGAACGCGACATCTCACTTTCGACCAGTTTCTCAACTCCCAGCCGGATTAAAATTATTTTCGAAGGGCTCCAAAAAAGATAAAAACAGAGCTGAATCGCATCTCCCTACAGAACCACCGAGCATGACCATTTCTCCACCTCCTATTCCCAGTACAATGGGAGGATCTTTACAATTACCTCAGATGCGGCCGCATACGAGCAGTGGAAGGCCGACTACAAGTTCAGGGGTCTCCATGAAGTCTGCAGCGTCACCCACGACGCCGACATTCTCAAAAATGCCTACGATGACTCCCGAAAAAGTACGATTGATGAAAGCTCTGGAGATGAGGAAGAAAAGGGAGATGGCTCCTCCACTCCCTATGAACCAATCCCAATCCTCAAATATCGAAGAACTCGCGGTCCCTCCGAGAGAAGACACCATGTCATCAGCTGGACCTCCACAGGACATGCGCGCTTCTTTGGCGATACTGAATGGCATGTCGAAGGCTGATGATTCGGGTATCTCATTCGATGCTAGCTCTACTATGAAGACCGATGAGTCGGATGCTACGCGATCAGATTCATATCCGGTGTCTCCAGTTGGCCCTTCCGAACGAGCCGAGTCTACGAAGGCCTCGTCGATCTCGGAATCGACAGATGAGACAGTTCAGGAAGAGAATATTGCAAAACTTACCCCCAGAGACCCTGAAGAGATGGAGGGAGAAGGCGAACATGCCATGCAGCAACCTCGAGAGAGGAGGACATCGATACTGGGAGAAGTAAAGAGGGACTCTCAGGAGCTCGAAGAACTACCTCTACTGAGACCAGTTGCCTACACACCTTTGCAGAGTCCGTTGATAAGTGAAGCAAAGGCTTTGGATAGGCCCCGTTCAGAAGGAGGTTCGGCCCCAACTGATGTCGTAGCGAAGGCCCCTACAGAGCCATCAGTTTACGAAGAAGTTCCGGCGGAAGATGTGCCAGAAGCTTCGGTTCTAGAGACTGCCGTCCAAGCATCCAGCACTGAGGCAGTCGCAGCCGAGCCCGAAGTTCCCCCTCCAGCCGAGCCTGTCGCTATTCCCACCCCGCCTATAAAATCTGAGATCCTAGACTGGAAGGTTCCTAGGTCCAAATTCAGCTCCCAAAGTCTCAGAACCGCGAGCGAAAATCCTATAGTACCCACGGAACCGATGCCCCTTCCTTTCAGCGTTACAGCTGCAAACTTTGCACCTAAGTCACCCGTCGGGAGTACGTTCTCAGTTGACACAAAGAGGTCATTCACCGAGGATGACGAACAAGAGTCTGGTCCTATATCGCCCAAGAGGAAGAGGCGAGCTCTCGTTGAACCAATCCGTACCGATATCGACGCGACTGACATTAGTGCTGCTAATTCTATAGCCAACATGTCTTCAGATGATGAGCTGATGGACGAGCTACAATCAGCAGTAGTACAAGAAGCACAGCCGATTTCCGTCGCTAAGTCACCAATAAGCCCAGTGTTTCCCAGTCCCAAGAAGCGGGCAGGCAACAGATTCTCAAGGGCTTTTTCAAGTCCAATGCGGAAGGGAACCTCGGATCCCCAGAAGCTTTCACCTCCAGAAATAGGTCGAAGCGATTCTTCCAGGTCTGTGTCTGCTTCAGCTGCTTACTTGAACCGTATCAACTTGGAGCCCACAAAGCCTATTGCCAAGAAGGTCAACGTTGGATCCGGAATATCTCAAAGGATCAAGGCCCTAGAGAAGTTGTCCGCGAACGCCCCAGGGGCATCGCCATCCTCTGGTACGACAGCTTCGTCGACTGGAGCCTCACCTGCGTTCTTTTCGGTTCGCAAAGGCAGTGTCCGAGCCGCGTCGAGATCACCTTCAATTGCAGAGAGGGCCACTTCCCTTACCCGGAACACGCCCAGTCCTTCTCCTTCCGCGTCTCGCGAATCGTCGCCAGAAACTTTCAGGATACGAGAACGATCTGGATCTATTCAGAATCGACTAAGTGTCTTTAATGTCGCCCCAGTACTAGCTCAATCTCACCATTCGCGTCCAGAGTCGATATCGGTTACTGCAAGGATCATCCGAGATCCAAACCAGCCTTTCCTAAAAGTAGAAGTGGGCAAAGACCCCTCAGAGTACGCTCCCTTGGACCTCAAACAATCTCCCCTGGTGATAGACCACCAAAAGGCCATCAAATCACCTCAGCCACCAAACGAAAGTGTTAAAGAGAGGCGACTCTCAACTTCATCTCGAACCACCACCAAGTCCCGACGATCATCAATCACAGTTGTTAGAGACCTCATTAAGGAAGGCCGATCATCATTTGCAGAACGCCGACGTTCTATCAATTTAGAACCACTCATGCCTTCGCCATCACTTGTGTCCCCTGGACGATCGCCCTCTCGTCCTCCCTCTGTCCATCGATCGCCCGCCCACCAGCGACCAGTTTCTATCAGTAGTCGGCACTCCAGTCGTGATGCTGCATTCTCTCCTCCACCTACAGCTGGATCTTCTTCCTCTACCAATGATGAGAAGGAGAAGAAATCCAATCTTACGTCTCGCATGATACGGCGAATGTCCTCATCGCTATCATCCGGTCGTAAAGCTTTGACACATTCGATGTCCCCAACCGTGCGCGAGGAGTCCGAGCCTTTAGGGCCAGAATCACGATCTCTCACTTCTTCGCACCCTTCAAATTATTCTATGTCACCAAGCACTACGAGCATCAATATTGGCGACGTCAATGTACAATTCCCTGATACTCTACTCTGGAAACGCAGATCGATGTTGCTCGATTCTCAAGGCACCCTCATTCTATCGCCAGCTCTGAGTAATAGAAACAATGCAAAGGAGACCACAACTGGAGCAACTCGCCGCTTCCATCTAAGTGAGTTCCGGACGCCTACCGTGCCGGATGTGGAGATGCAAGAATTGCCAAACAGTGTGGTGTTGGACTTCATCGAGGGTGGTGGATTGCAGATTGCATGCGAGGACAGAGCTGGTCAGATGCAAGTGCTTGGAGGTCAGCTATTCTACATATAATCCCTTTTCCCTAGCTAACAGCAAACAGTCCTTTTAGACGCACATCGTAGCTGGGCAGCATACGGCCAGTAAACACCTTGACGAACCCATTTCCTTCCAAGTCCACAGACCACCACGCATGCGCCAACAACCTTTTCATGTCTATATATTCTCTTCGGAATTTTTTTTCCGCCGCGTTCTCCCGTCGCGCTGTCTACGAAGCATGGAGGCCACATCCTTGTATTTCATTGGAGAAGCCTGTCCCAAAATATCAGATCCGTTCGATCATGCAATTGTTCATCGTCTGTAGTTTGTATATAAGGTGGTTGATTTAGCGTACCTGGGTACGTTACATCGCATTTAGCGGTGTTTATAGCTTTGAGGAAGAGATTGAAATGGACACCACTGAAAGTCTTGCATCAGGCATTTGAAAGGACTTGTGATCCAAAATCAAACTCAAAGATTCAGCATTCCAAAGCCACAGGTTGGTGATTTTTGGTAGGCCTGCCGAGGCGGCCCTCTGGTGATAGGATCGTGGTTTGGAAATACCTACATCTCTTCACAAGTGGCCGGAGCAGTTATGCATAAAGTCTTTCCATTCTCTTGTAGGGAATTAGCATCATCTAGCTCATTTAAAAACTTCAACAACAGGTGCCGCTTTGAAAGGTGATGGCTCAACGTTCTTGAGTGGTTGGGTACATATTTTTGCCGCTGGCTAACATACACTTCATCATCGAAATTTTCCAAGCATAATCATGAAATCATAGGTTCCTCCCTCGCCAAGCTGTTCGGACCTGTGAAGCGATGTAACGAGAACATGCTTTGGTCAAAAGTCAAGGACTCGATGGGGCTCCCATAGAGAGCTTCGTGTGTACCCCCATCGACCTTTCCGGAAGCGTTGATATTGGCGACGAGGTCAATGGTGGAATCCATAGGTAGCTGGCTCCTCGGCACCAGTGTAGCGTCGATCCCGAGCTCGCAATCGATTGACGAATCAGAAGTTTTTCTTGATGAGGATAGAGACGGAAGTTCGTCGTCGTCCGCGAGAAGCAACGATATGTCGATGTCGCTGTTTGTCTGCCCGTTTGTTTCGGTGTTTTCTCCCAAGCCAGTGCCTCGCTGGCTCCTCGACGGATTTTCCATCCCTTCTACCCCATCCATCTTTTCTCTCTCTAGAAATTCGCGAATTGCTGTGTCCCCACAATCTCGATGCCCCCTAATAATCATGGTGAGAGTATCGATCTCCGCTCTCGTCTCGGCACACTTCTCCCTCAGCACCTTATTCCTCGCCTCGAGATCTGCGCATTGCTCTTGTACCCCATCCCACTTCCGCTTATTCCTCTCTCGGCATTTCCGTGCTGCTTTGCGGTTCTTCTCGAGGAAGGCTCGGCGGTGCTCTTCTTTTGCTGGGTGTTGGGTAGCCGGTTTCTTCTTTTTGTTTCGGCGCTTGGGATTTTCGGTGGGTTTGGGTTCTGAGGCTGGTATTGGAGAGATGGGGGCTGTGTGCTGGGTATTGTGGATTGATGGAGTGATGGCGGGATTGAGCGGAATGGGTGGCGAGGAGGAGGGTGGAATTGTCCCGTTGAATAGTACTGATGGAGGGAGCGCTAGGGTAGGGTCTACACTGGCCGGTTGAAATTGCCCTGGATTGGGAGAGGTGATGCCCTCGTCAAAGTTGAGGAAATCGTAGCTGAGTGGATTGTCTAGCGCATTGGAGGAGATGTCGTTGGTCATCAAATCGAGATTGGAGTTGAAGTAACTACCGAAGACGTTGTAGTCGGACATCGAGCTGTCGAGGTTGGAGTGAGAGTCCATCTCAATGGCACAAGTTTGCGTCGCCATTGTGGTTCGATATATTATGGGATTGCTGTTAAGACGATTGAGTTAGAAGCTTGTTGAGTGTTGTTATTGCCCGATAATCAATAGAAATGAGGTTTACATACCAGACAACTAGGTAGAAGGCCAGTTGAAAGGGAGCATTCAAAAACGGGAGCAAACAAATGGATTCTGTCTTCACTCTCTGTTCTCGTTCACACTTTTGAATTCGAGGAGAGTCTGTTCCGCAACTGAAGGGAGAAAGGATCCATGGTATACAGCAGATTGAGAGTAGATAACGAAACCGACAAAGAAGACGGCGTGTGACGGTGGTGGGGCAGAATTCACATGGGAGGGAGAGGGGAGCTATGTTCAACTTTCCCATGGTGGTCGTTTTCAGCTAGGGTGTTGGAATGGGGTATGATAACGACGCACCTCTTGCTCCCGGTCCACACGTAAATCGGCTAGCGTGGGGCGTGTCTCAAGTCAAAAGCAGGGTGGGATATGGTGCTTGACCGAGATTGCCGTCCGTTCCTAACCCATTCCAGCTTTATGCGCTGATGATCGGATCCACCAGATCTGCTGTTGTCTGTGTTCGTTTGCTTAATCATCCGTTCAGCTGCATGCGTCGTTGAGAAGCTTTCGTTGGTGAGAACTTCGCTGACGGCTTTCTTCAATTCGGCCCTGATTTAATCAGTTGGATGGTTACATAGGTCCCGGAGGTGGCTTCAAGGACTTTCTCTGGGAGAACCCAAATATGAGTTCTTTGTGGCTTCGCATGTAGGGTACTTTGAGGTCGCGCGTCACGGTACTGTACACCTAAGATCGAGGCAGTGGGATCACTCAGCCGCGGTTATTGGTTTTTTCTTTGGATGTCGACAGTCTACTCGATATGTGTCTGGCTGCATGTTGCACCGGAAATTCGCCGCGGAAATAGTACAGAGTTGAGTTTCGGATTGGGACAGAGACCCAAGGTTGTTAGTAGAAGTTCCTTGGGTACCAAGCGGGCCAGCCTTTCCATTTATGACTCTAGGATACAACTTATCAATCGATCCCCTCATGAGCCACTTCCAAATACCATCGTCCAGCAAAAGTGAAATAGCGAAGAGCTACGACGTGCGTCAAGCGAATGGTATTTACATTGATAATAACGTTTGTTAAGAGATTGAGCTATCTGCAGATCACATCTAAAGGTAGATAGCGCTTCAATTCGACAACTGGGGCACAGCCGGTACAATCAGAATATTGAGAACACGGCTGATGTCGCATTAGACCTTTGGACCTCTGTCATTTCTCCTATCGGCGAGGATTTTGCTTCTCCGACTAGTATTTCAAGAAGACAGAGGAAAAGACATAAAAGAGCGTGTGAGCAAACAATTAACTACTTGGCGAGCTGAAGCCAATCTCGCTCGCCAAGGACGGCTCTCAAGGTACGGAGCCAAGACAGTGTGTCTAGCGCAAAAGCTCTATTTTAACGCCCTAAGCGAATTTATCAGGGCTTCTCGTATCTCTCTACGTATTGACAGGCGGCTCAACGCTAACACTCTAAATCTTACTCAGATCATTACCTTAACCTAACTCATCTCACCGCATGAGCATCTCACCGTCTTTCGAGTGCTGTGCCGGTATTGTGCAACTTAAAGACGAGGAATCAGAAATCAGTGCGGTAGCGAGGGATGATCATGTCGATTTGGGTCCGACGAGAAGTAAGCTCATAGCCTACCACAGAAGTCAGCGTGGTGAGGTCATTGCCCTTATTCTATTCTCCGCGTACAAGATTGGTAGCAATATCAGCCACCAAACCCATGATTCTCGTCGGAGTGTTTCATCTCCCCGTCGTGCAGCTGGGAAGCCTCTTGGCCAAGTTTCCTTGGATTAGTTTTCTCGGATGAAGGAGCGTGGCAGAGTTCGCACGAGTACTGCTTTTTCGTGCATTCTTTGTCCTTCTTTCCGACGTTATGAATTTTACAATGGCCAAGGAGCTTGACACTCGCAATCCTAAACGCGGAGAAGTGGCTGCGAAGATGTGTCTAGCAACTTGCCTCATCGAGATAAAGAATAAACTTTCTCGTCTAGGTTCCTCTCAAATTAAACTCTTTCGCTCCGGATTACGGACTATTTTAAGGTCTGGCGGGGTCACATCGCGTTCTCGCGTGGGGTTATTTGGTTGGTGCACAATCCAAGACCGGGCTTCCCCAACAAGCTCCGTAGCCAAATCTGACGCTGCGCTGAACTATGGGAAATTATAGGACGCCCAGCAGCCACATCTTACGAACGCAAAGTATAGCTGGGCCAAGTAGAATCAGATGCATGGCACTAAATCGTAAGCAAAGCATGTATAAGAAGATCTTCTACAGGCCAAAAGTTTCCTAGTCAAAGCCAATTCAATGACCCAGTCCGTTTCGATATCCCCGACCAGCCTCTCTATCTTTTAGACTTCCCGTTCGTCTAACCAGATCTCACGTCGACATCTATTTTTTTTTTTTAATTACAACCTATTCTTCCTCACGATGAAATTTGTACATCTCATCGCCTGCGCTAGCGCAGCTCTTGCATTCCCTGGCATGAGCAACCTAATGGCAGAGCTTGCCAAAAGGCAAGGAGCGGCGACACCACCCCCTGTGATGATTGGAGATTTGGTCCAAGGGGCTACAACTCCTGTTGGAAACCAGATAAAAGCTTGCCTTCTTGGCACAGGGCCATGCCAAAATCTTACGCCCAAGGCACGTGTATCCATGAATCGCTGATCAGATGGACACTATTGACATTTGCAGACTTATGTAGCGCCGAAACTTGGGAGCTTTGAATGCATTAAGGATACATGCTGCGTCTGGAACTACGTCCAAGCCGACCTTGTCAAGTTGTTCACGAACTCTGACGGAACTTGCAATGCCGCTGCTCGGACAGCCGTTCGTCTCGGTTTTCACGACGCAGGAGCTTGGTCTACCTCGAGCGGAGCCGGTGGTGCTGATGGTAGCTTAGTGCTGAGTCCAGATGAAATCAATAGATCTGAGAACAACGGACTGCAAAACATTAGGCTCCAAGCCCTTGGTTTAATCGCAAAGTACGCCATTTGGGGCGTCGGTGCAGCTGATTTGGCACAATTCATGCACAATGTTGCAACTGTCGTCTGCCCACTTGGGCCTCGGATCCTCACTCTAGTAGGACGACAAAGCAGGTCAACATCCGATCCTAAAGGCCTCATTCCCAACCCCAACTCGTCAGCGGAGCAATTGGCTGAGCTGTTCGGAAATAAAACAATCAATTTACCGGATCTGATTGCTCTCATCGGGGCACACACCACGGCGCAGCAGTTCTTCTTTGATCCAACCAAAGCAGGTCAATCATTAGATTCGACTCCAGGCGTCTGGGACGTCGCGTTCTACAGCGAGGCCTTGACCCCTACCCCACCTCCGTTAGTATCATTTAAAACCCTAAATATATCTGACATATGCTAATTGGCTATCAATATCAGTGGTGTCTTTCGCCTTCCAAGCGATCAAGCTTTTGTAAACGATCCGGTAACCAATCCAGGCTTTGTGGCCTTCTCGGTATGTCAAGCGAAGATCCGTTTTTCATCACATCTTCATCACACAGACCATATCTAGATAGTTCCTAATCATCTTCCTCGCAGGATCCAATAACTGGGCAAGCATTCTGGAATGCTGCCTACTCTACGGCGTATGTCCGCCTGTCGTTACTAGGTGTCAATAACATCAACAAACTCACCGACTGCACGAAAGTTCTGCCCAATCCGATCACCACCTTTGCCTAAACTTGAACTTTAAGCGAACATTGTCCTATCACTTCATTCATTCTGCGAAGTCACAAAGGTCCCTGTTTTGGCGTAAGTAGGGAGGGAGTTTAACGCTGAGGCGCGGATTCTTTTTGGCACGTACAAAGTAACCAATACACCAATTTAGATCTACTATAGATGACTCTTTCCAAAGAGTATATTAAAAATCAAAATAATCCATAGCCAAGGTCGACTTGTCTACATGAATACAAGTCCATTCTACGACTTCCCAGTAGGAAGAGAGCCGCGATCATTATGTTTTCAACCACGATATTCCAGCATGCATAAAAGTGCGATGAGATTATCTCTTATTTCCCGATTAATTTCATCAATCTGAAGTTGACGCACTGATGTACTGCTGCAGACCAGGGTACCGATCATAGGGTCATATCTCTTTGATGAGCTGCAGTGAAGCTCCCGAAGAGATTTCTCTGATCTACATTTACTGAGTGCCTGCAGCTTTGTCTGTTTTATTGCACTCCTGAGATGATCTGCCAGACAATGCACTACCCCGAGCATTCACTACGACTTGGAACTTTTGCTTGCATTTTAGGATAGCATCTGTAATGCGAGGAAGTTGCTTCCGCTTTTTTGTATTCCTACCCATCCCACCTTCATCATATATACCACTATCCCGCGAAAAAGTCCCATCCAGTCGTCATTACGCAAATTCAGTTGTCTTGGCGCTAATTCAACTCCTCTGCCGTTCAACGCCCAAGGAATTAGCCAACCTTCGTCGCATTTTCACTAAGTTCAGCGGCTCGATTACTCAGCACGGATTGTGAGCATTTATACGATATTGTTGATAATGATAATCATTCATGTCAGGCGGATACATAGGCTGATAGCTTATGGCTCACCACCCTCGTCTGTGAATACCCCCAGAATGAAATGCAGACGTGCCAAGATGGTAGATATTATACATAAAGCAGACTATGAGAAATCAGATCTTGCAATGAAACTAGTACCCCAAAAGAGGCATTCAATTGTGTCCTTATGAAAGCCTCATTTCAATGAGCATGATAGAATTGTTCGTGCGAGGGGCTGGTTGTATTTATCAATCAGTCGACTGAGCTTGGCGAGGATGTCCTTAGCACGCTTCTCTTGCGGTGAGTTTGCAGCCCCGTCGTGCTCGATCTTGAGTTGCTTCAGAGCTGTCCAGGAGTCCTTTGCGTTCACGAGCGAGAACATCTTCTCTTTCACCATCGTCGTGTATTGTGACGCATTCTTACTTGCGATGACGGTTAGGAGATCATCAAGTTCTTTCTGATCCATCCAGTGGGGTATGGTATCCAGCGGTACCAGGACGCTGTAACCGTAATCTGTCAACTGCGGATCACAATGTCAGCCAGGGACTTGAGATTTAGACTGTCATACACACCGAGACGCTCAGGACATTTTTATCTTGATCGATTGGTCCTGAAGCAGGTGCAGGCTGTACGGAAGCGCTAGGTACAGGCTGCATGGAAGAGCTGGGCTGAGCCGGTCCAGAAGGCTGCATGAAGGCGGTGATCGTGCGGACTTTGCCCCAGTTCTGGGTTTTGCCAGTAGGAGGGTTTCGCCAGATGTTAGTTGGGCGAGAATACTTCGTCGTCAATAAGGAGCGGATCTCTTCTACGGTAAATCGCTGTCCGGGTGGTTCTGTTGAGAGCAGATTCGCTAAGAATCCACAGACCAGTGGCGCGGCTAGCAAGATCTCAATCAGGAGTGTTCTACGAAGCTCGGCATATCTCGAAAAGGGAATGGCTTACAGAGCGATGTCCCGGAGTAAACAGTGGGGTTATTTTTCGTGGGGATGTTTTCTCCTGGGGCGTAAATATCGACCTCTAAAGAATTGTGTCAGCGAACATTCCGGATAATGGCTTATATACATACTAGGTCCAAAGTTTGACGTGGAAGCCAACATGTTTTTCTTGTCCGTATTGCCAACTACGATCACACCGTCGGCATTCTGTGGAAATCCATCGAATTTATCATCGACGTAGGCCTTCCGATTCAGTCAGCTAAGTTTGGTCATCATTATCGCGATTTTGACTTGCCGTCTCATTGCCAGCCGCTACCACAGGTATAATGCCGAGCTTGATAATCTCCTGCAGTGCGTCTGCTAGATCATGCCCGCTCTTTTGCGTTTTCTCAAAGGACCATGACATATTCAGTATGGTATGGCCAGCAGGTTTTGACCTTGCTATTTTTTCGAAAGCGAGCAGGAAAAGGTTCCAAGTAGGTTGTTGGAGACTATAGACCCAAGCCTGGGCCTTAGGTGCGACTGTTTATAAGTTATACATCAGTTCTGCAGGACATAAGAGCGCGACGATGTAAGTAAGGCTTACTTCCGAATTCTGTCCCACACGCAATGTTTGTAACGATTGTCCCGTGACTTAGGTTTGTGCTCAAGGTTGGGTTCGCAACGGCTACGGCTCCCACTTGTCCTACCTTCGTCTTCGTGCTGTGATCTCCCCCTTCGGAGTACACAATACGGTCATCCTAAGGCAACGTCGTTAACATAAAGATGACAAATGCACTTCATGCGCAGCTTGGTTCTCCTACCTCAAAGTCATTGCAGTAGAACCCGTCGCAGTCCACTACGCAAATGGTGACGCCTTCCCCAAGTTTTCCCATCTGATCTGTATCTCTGATCCATTTCTTCTGGCCGTCGATGTTGAGCTTATCAAAGTCTGCGTCTGGCAGAGTAACTCTTGAAGTTGCCCAGCTGGGGCTGGGCTGAAGAGCTGTGGGCTTTCCGACTTTGTTTTGCTGGACGTATTTGACTTCCTGAATACTGTTTAGATTTGGTGCTTGGAGAATCTTTGGACACTCACTTTCGAAGCCTTGATTTCCTTCACCACGTTTGGGTGGAAATATCCTATGTATGCTGAGAACAGTGTGACTATCTTGGTCTCAATCCCTGGATATTTTGTTCCAGAGCCGGTCATGAAAGGTTGAGACAGCTTTTGGATCTTCTCCATATGTGAATCTCGTTGGGCTTGGGTGACACCTTCAGAGTCTGACTTCAAACGTACTGACAAGGCTCCATCAACCATGGTCGTGCCCTGCAGATCGTGTTCGTTCACTTGATCAGCCGTTTTGATCGGCGGCAGCGGGACATTTGAAGTTGGTCCAGGAGATCCTACTGTCCCATCCTTAACACCCCGGACAGAGGACGATGTCCCTGTGCTGGCTGAGGTCGCTGGATGGGAAGTCTGAGGAGCTGCTGGATGAGTGCTCGACGTATCCTGTGTCGGAGTCGTGGTTGTGACCTTACGAGCACCGCGTGTTTGAGACATGGTAATGCTTTCAAAGATAGAGAAAGGATATTTCTTGAATAGAGCTGATTAACTTCCCAGTGGTAGCTGGCAGTTCCTTGGCCATTATATGCCGCCCTAGGATGTGCATAACAAACTCACTGCAGCAAACTCAGAACTGAAGCATGACCAAACCAGCCTCGGAATCACCTCGTCACAGCGGCCTATCCGCCTCAGCTGAGCCAATATGTGGCGGGCAAAGATCTGGAGCAGTCCTCCAGGCCGTCATTTTTCCTGTGATTTCCTAACTCGTCATTCTCCTTACATTCCAATTTCTCGATGTGTTCTGGGCTATCAAAGTCCTGCCCCTGTGGCAATGGTGGGGCAAGTACCCTTGTCCGCGCTACCGCCAATGTTTACTCGGATAGGGGGCCTCGGCTGTACCCGCTACGGGAAAGAGACGGAGTAGGCGTAGCGCTTCCCGCCTCCACAAAAACCTGCAAGCTGAACTTCAAACATGGGCGTCTAATATTCGATATCCAAAAGTGACAGCCCAAAGCTGTACAAAGCCTCGGCACATGCAACATCCAGACCTAAGGGCGAGACCGTGATGGGCATTTTCAGGCGTCTCCCCACAGGCTGAATTAGCAATGGCTTTCTTACGATCTGCCAGAAATGGAACAAATTGACGGTCGATGTCCAGAAATGGCATGCAGGGGTTCATGTGATTCTGTTGCGAAAGGAATCGTAATGTACGAACTGGATACTCTTGGCCAAAGCTTATTTAAACAGCTGAATATCAGAGATGAGATAGCTACGAAACGATCTTGAGCAATTCATTCCACGTCGGTTTCTTTCTGAAGACGAGATACAATCTTACCATCCAGCTGTGTCCCCAAAACTCATCACAAAATGTCTCTTAATGTTGCGCCGTATAATACAGCGATGCGAATTGGTCAAGGGTGAGTCTTGAAATTGATCTTTCAACAAGGAATTGGCTCTGACAATGTCACTCGCAGCTTTAATTCGTACACGCATGAAATCTGCATCAACGATGCAGTGGTCGTTGACTCGACTCAACCAGGTGGCGATCACTATGCGGCGGACAATAGTAAAGTCAGCCAGATGGTTACTTACTGTACACGTTACGTGGACAAACTCAGTCAAGTCACCGATGCGATGTCTATCTCAGCAGCACTGTCGATCAAAACTGCCGCTGCTGGAGGCGGTGCCAGTGGCTCTTATGTTGACTCTGATAAATTCAAAGAAAGCAACATCAACTTCTTCGTCCAGGTCAAAGTCACCAATCAGATCCTTATGGCTGAGGACGTCACTCAATTCCAACCTATCGATGGTGTCACTGGTGGGCCGGAATTCACGAAAGTGTTCGGAGACTCCTTCATCTCTGGATTTATTGAAGGTGGTGAACTGGATGCTATTATCTCCATCAAGATGAAAGAAGGAGCCAATGACAATAGCATCAAGGCGGCTCTAGAGGCGAATTTCGGGAAAGGTGGCGTCGGTGGGAGCGTTTCTGGATCATTTGAAAAATCCCACGCTTCAGCATTCAATGACACCGAGACGACCATCACTGTCAACTGGTGTGGTGGTGGGAGTATCAAAGAGAAGTCGACGCTATGGTCGATCGAGTCACTCACCCAAGCGGCAGCCGAGTTTCCCCAAAATGTTGCCGACTGTCCTCAGCGGATATAGTGAGTTATCTCTGCTGCTAAAAACCATCTGGAATATAGACTAACAATTACTTCCAGTGCTATTTTGACGAGCTACACAGCCCTTCGCAGCTTTCAATTGCTGACACCACGAGTCACACCCTTGATGTATGATAATGCTTCGCTCTACACGAACGATCTGCTAGACGCATACATGGATTACAGGAACATCTGGAAACAGATTCATACCAGTAAGACTCACTCATAGTTTGAGAAAGGATTTGAAGCTAACGCAAATAGCCTCTGTTGCGTTGGAATTCAACCAAGTCAAGCTGATCAAAGCCACCGAGTACGAGCCGCAGCAAAGCAAGCCTCGTCAACAAGATGATCGCATGACTCTCATTGAAGATGTTGTTTCTTACGTGGAGAGTGCGACGGACAAAGACCATCAAACCCATATGAAAGATATCCTTGGGAAGTTGGCAAAGCCCAACTATCGTGAGCATCAAGGCTCAGCTTATGAGGCCTCTGTCTCTGGTCTCGAGAAAGCTCGCAAGGACTGCCGAATAGAGATGCTAAAGATCGTCAAAGAGGTTGATGAAGTGACAAAGGATCCAACGCTTGCCACTCAACAAGATCGAGATTGTGGCTATCTTAGCCCTGCCCTCTTTCGCAAGCTGCTGCCTGTGGCTAAAGAAACTCCTCCAAAGGCTGTCACTAATGGTACTACTGCTAATGGTACTACCGCCGTCGCAAGCACCGTACCGGCAAAATTCTACACGTCTTCCGAGACGTTGCCTAAGGATGTCCAAGCCTGGGTGAAAGACATCAGGCCCGAACAAAGTGCCGGATTCCAAATGACCGGTTTCGCTGGTGATCACAACAATGGTTCAGAACACACTCCGGGCCCATTCACCAATATGTTTGGGAGCATCAACAAAACATCAATCGTTTCCAAGGTTGAGGTGTGGATCGTCAAGAACCACATTGCCGCTCTTAAAGTGAGCTATCGCAACGATCAACCTAAGCCGCTAACAATTCGTCAACCTCCCTCCGGCGCCTCTCACATGGAGTTCATTGTGCCCAATGGCCAGAAAATTACCTCCATGGTGATCTCCGCGGCCAAGGCTGATTATCAACAAACGAAGGTCGTCTATGGGTTCAAATTCTTGACTGATATGCTGGAAACCGGATACATTGGTCATCCAGATCAGAGCGAGACGGATATTGATCACTTGAAGGTCAAGGCACCAGAGGATGGCTGGTCGCTGAAAGGGTTTTGGGCGCAATCAGGCGATGCACTTGATCGTGTTGGCTGCTTTTGGGGTAAGGATGAGGAGGTGATCTCGAATGGGGTGAAATGATATACATAATACATGTCTTCATAGTTGTGCGAGTAATGCTGGTTAATTCTGATTTGGTTCTCAATATATATACATTGTAACAATTGCTTCAAGCTCTCAATTGTGCCACTTGATAATCTCTAAGCCATCTGAATGGTAAAACCAGCAGCTGAACGACCAAACCCGACCTGCATACCTTCCCGCAATCCGATATGGGTAAAGCATGACCTGTCTCGAGCCCTAGATTTTTGGACACCTGCAATACGCGATCGCCTAAAAGGTCCGTCCTGTCGAGGAACCCTGAGCACGAACTTTGCAGCTGAGCCAACGAGCCTTTGCCAGGGTTGTGGACCTCCGTTAAGCCCTCTAGGGTATCGTAACCACAGAAGGTGAAATTGAGATGCTCTACGTGTGATGTGTCGACCTTTTCTTGCGTGCTAGACTTTGTAAAGAACAACACCTTCACGGACTCGGTAATCGACTCTCTATCAACCTCTGTCGTTGCGTCTTTGGAGGCTGACATGAAAGCACCTGCCTCTCCGCCAAGCGTAAATCCTGCGACGTAGTAGTTACCATATGTGAGGCTAAATTGTTCTTCGCCCCCTGAATGAGCAAGCATCTGCTTGGCAGAGTAGGAGAGAGGAGGCTCGCGCAAGAACTTGACGGTACCAGCATGGAAAGCCGCTGTTCGTGAGACTTTTTGAGACTGGATTCGGAGTTATTCATTGTTCAACAAGGAAACTTCTTTCGCTACGCAGGTACTTACGTCTGCATTGTAATTGACCGTTTTATCGTAGGTGCCGGTTACATTGGCCTTGAGGAATGGACAGCCCACGGTCACACCCAGACTGCCGCTTAGATGATCTGTCGTCGAGAGATGCGAATCGCTCTCCGACTCTCGAAAATTGGCGTTCCCTTCATTCTCGCCATCATAAGCAAGCCATTTTTTCTCGCTGCTGCCCAGATCGAATGGAGATACCGGCATCCATGGTTTTTCACTGGCTAGCAATGCTGAATTGAGGCCGGTGCCCAACGCAATCTCTTGCCTCATCCATGGTATCTGAAGAGGAAGGCCGGCATTGGCGTGATCATTCAATGAGGGATGAACGCCGAGTCTCTCTTGCAAATCTGCCATGCTTGAGAACCAGAGCCCCACTTATTGTGTGATACTTGGTGAATCGTTCAGAGTGCTATGCTTTGCGTCAAGAAAAATATCAGACGCGGTAGAGGGATAGTCACATCAAGGTCCCGAAGCTGTACGGGGTACACTTAGTCCCTCAAATCATCATGCCTTGAATCCGGAGAGAGTTCTCCGGGATGCATTGGCGGCAAGCTGCAAGATCTGACCTCAAACTACTGTTTTCGTGCAGTACCTCCTCCCGTGGTAGAGCAATCTCGATTTGATATCCATGTCTCAGAGGGGAAGACTCGCCGACATTCAGCTCTATTCGGTGGCGGCTGAAAAGCGGCTGATTTGATAGAAAGCTGGGGCATTTGCTTCTTCATTCGGATCGTGCCGTCCCCCAAACTATTTACTCACGGTAGCTCGCGGGTCTCGCCAAGCCACTCCGCATTCGGATAATTCAACTTCACATCGAGCAAGGGGCAGAGCACATGGTAGTATTCTGTCCAGCAATAGTCGATTTGCAAACTTCGGTGGATGCGAGACATGGCATCTAGACCTGGTGTGTTCAGCTCGCCTCAAGAGCCAAAGGTCTAGAGTCGAGAATCGAGAATTGAGGGGGTTACGGGCGCTTAAACGTGCAATTGAGTCTGGATTGGTGTTTACCCATCTCAATGGAGAATGCTAGAGTTAGTTCTGGATTTGTTGTCTATTGCGGCTGGAATCCAATACGCTCAGGTTTTTGGACACTCAGATTCGACAGGGTCGAGTCCAGCTTAAATTCGGACACAGGTACAATTACCAACTCCTTTGCACTTCAAAACATCGCCCAAGCCTTATTTCCTGTTTGTTTGACCGTGATACAGAAGGAACTTTTATCTACTCAATTGCAAGCCGAAAATATGCTGAGCCGTGCCAAGCGTGAGTTGTCCATTACCAATTCTTCTGAGGACTTGAATACTTATCAAACTTTGCGAAAGTCCACCAGCTGGAGGAAGCACCCTCAGTGTTAGAGCACAAATGGTTTCACAGAACAACAACCAAAACAGTACGATCAGCTTCCTTTTCGTCTGAAGAAGACCAAGCAACCATCGACAATGTTATCGGCATAGCCCCAGACACCATCGAGAGAGATGCCGAAGTTACACATCACCCATACGCAGGCTCTGTCGTTTCTCATCAAGGGACAACTGTTACCAGGAGAGAAATCTCACAAGCAACATCCTTCGGTTCAAAGCGTGACTTCTCCTTGTCATCCGCGTTTCCACTGTACGATACCCAAGCGATCTGGAAGCATGATCCAATACGAGAACACGCTGGAGGCCTACCAGTAGACCTTGGAACGCATCTGCAAAAGGCTCTCGACCGATACTTCCGTACTGCAGGGCACTCTCTCGATTTCAAGCCATCCATCACTTCCCGAGAATTCCTGGCCATCGTGACGAATGATAGGCTCCGTTATATGCCAAACCAGGGCAGTAGGCTTGATAAAGTGCTCAAGGAGGCAGAAGCATTTGCCAAGAATCTTGACAAGTTTACGTTGGCCATGCAACTGGGCGACATTTCACATACCGAAAGCTCGGCGCTCGTGCTTTCATCCTGTAAGCTTCTGCTGGGTGTAAGTTCTTTCTAATATACCTCCGGTGGCATACGCAACTAAGATCTTCGCACAGTTTGCCCAAAAGTACCCTGTCGCTGTTGAACGATTCTTCATAGTCCTCAACCAGGCTGCTGCTATTATGGTTCGTATGGTCGACAATGTAGATCCAGATACGTTCTCCGGAAATGCGTCTTCGATTCTTGAGTCAGCTCTTGCAATAATTGTGGATATTGTAATTGATATCACCGCTACCTTCAAGGGTCAGCGACAAGGTACGTCAAGCTTCCAACCACGACTTCGTTGTTTGCACTTGCTCATGCGTCATAGGCGGTAGCGAAAAGAGTACCATCGTACTCTTCGAATCAAGATTCGAAATTGTCTTGACACGACTGACGCAACTCAAGGCCGAGTTTCAAATGCAAGTTCTGGCTCGCTGGCTCGAGAAGAAAGGCTCGAAGGAAACTTTGCTCGTCATTCTTCGTGGCTGCGATTTAGGTCTAGAAACATGCCCGCCATCATATTTGCACACGTTGATCGCTGTTTGCCATGCCCTTCAGTCCTACGGACAAAATCCGGAATCCTTGAAGTGGTTCCGGCTGCTCTGGGCTTCGCATGAGAGACATCGTCACGACTGTGATATCCCTACTGAGCGGTGGTTCGAGGTGTTTCAAGAATACATTGCCATCCTCGAAATGCATGAACATCTGAGCGAGCGGGTTCGTGTGGCAGAGGAGTTCCGTGCCATAATTCTGGCAGATGTTGGTAGCACTCACCACTTCTATGTTCGGGCTAGCATTGAGCTGGCGAAACTCTTGGAGTTGGACGAGGCGCGACATAAGGAAGCAGTGGCCATTTTGGAGGAAATCTCCCAATACGAGGTCCATCTCTTCGAGGAGCGTGACACGATCACAGCTCTGATTGAGATAGCTAAATCTCGCTTGTCAGTCCTCCTCGAAACCCATCAAGATCTGACGCACCGTGCCGAAAGCCTGCTTATCAACGCCTTCGTTTCGCTGAAGACGCAGCTCGGCTGCTCTCATGAAAAGGTCCTGATCGCTCTTAGCCGGGTCATTGAATATTATCGCAAACAGAAGCGTCGAGAAAACGTCAAGACCGCCACCAACATCATCGAAGAGTACATCGTGGAACTTCTCGCCGAAGAGCGTAGCGAGACGGTACTGTTTTCCGTCGCGCGATCTATTGCGACGATGTACCGTGAACTCTCATCTGTGGAATTTGGACTTAAATTCCTTCAAGTCATCAAAGACGAGGTGACACTGGGTGAATTGACCTCCAACGAGCATTGTGGATTCAAGCATGATCAATTGGCATGTCTCGATCGGCGTTGCTTTGTCTTTATTCATGTATTGGAGCAGCTGCTCTGTGGATACGAGCGAGAGGGAATGTTAAACGACATTATCGTTGACATTTTCACGGAAAGCTGTCTCTCTGAGGCTTGGTCGGTATCTTTGAGGCAAATCAGACCAATCCACATACGACTCGCCACAGGTGCCCGGTTCTTGGCTTTCCTGGAGCTCAAGAGTCGACAAGTTGAGGTCCGCAGATTGAGAACGGAAATGTGGGAGATGTTCCGAGAGTACTGCTCTGGTTCTACAGCCACAGAACGTTTATGGCAGCTTTTTGAGTTGAGTCTGGCGAATGTTACGAAGAAGGTCGTGTCCATTGCGATGCTTGAGCTTCTGGTCCACGTTGCTCTTGATTTTTTCTCCGCGAAGGAATTTGAGGCCTCGTTGAAACTGCTCCAATGGTCACAAGTCTACTTCAAGCAACTTACCACGCTCGAGCACTCTCGAGTCGTCGAACTTGCTTTCAAAGTCTCAGGCTCGTTCTCTGCCAAAGTTGGGAACGAAAGATGCCACGTCGAGCTCCACCGTATCTCATCCGAGATTCTTGTCAAGGTGTTGAAGTTCAGCCATCTTGAAGTTGACTTGAGCAGCATTCCTGTAAGTCAACTAAACATGATCATTCGCCTTCTCGGCGAACAAAGGAATTTCTCCGTGCTCGAGGTAAGTTCAACCTGTGATCCTGCTGCCAAAACTGCCACCTAATCGAAACCTTGTAGCGAATTTTGCAATACCTATGGGATACACGTATGAGTCGAAATTGGACAGGGGCAGCCACGGTCGCAACTGGCCGGCGACTTTGCGAAGTGAAATTCGCCGCTGGCCACCAAGCCGCCGCGGTTACCTTGCTGGAAAGCATATGCTACAACCTGCGGGATGTATACGGCTCACTTCACGAACTGACCGTCGATTGTGAAACCTTGCGTGCGAGCTTTCATAATACCTGTGGCAATCATGTAGCTGCGAGAGACATCCATGTTCACTTGCTCGAAGAGGTCGTCGGCATGGGCGCAGAGAAAGCTGCCGGCCACCAGGACTTGGCTAATGTAACCATGGACCAAGTCAGGCGGCTGAAATGGGCCTGCAACCAGAAAGTCGAGGGAGACCATAAGGAAGCGTCATTTTATTCGGCGCTTCTTCATAAAGCACAGAACACAGTCAACCATTTGTCGGAGACAGGCGACGAAGAACCGCGAGAGGTCATGGCCCTGGGGGCCGAAAGTCAAGAGACGAAGTGGATGATGCCGGAGGATTGGAGCTTGCCAATAGAGGGTGAAATGTGATGTTTGACGCGTGTGCCTGGAGATTCTTGGGTTAGAATTCAGGAGAGACATCTGTGGCTACAGAACTCATTCTCACAGCAAGGTACGGCAAGAGCCGGGACAAGGACTCCTTATCTGATACTTCTGTCTTTAAGGGACGATTGAGTAACAATACTATCTGTTTTATGTAACTAGTAAATCCAAGGTGTTTTTCTTTAGCATCCTAGAACGCTCGATAAATTATTTCCAGGAGAGAAATCAACTATTCACCTCGTTGAAAGTTCAGGGCGAGAATCGGGAAAGCTGACCATGAAGAGAACATATCTTCAAAAAGAACTCATACCCTGCAGACTTGGCGCTAAGGGGATATCTGGCACATATGAACATAATATGATGGAACATGAGTAGTTTATAATAGACCATAATCTGATGCCGACTTCGACCAAGTCGAGCATAGGCTTGAGAGGCCTTCAACATTCACTAAAAGTCAGCTCTAGCTGTAAGAAGAAGGCCAAGTGTTTGGTTTAAGAATCCATAAACGGGTGAAGGGACCGGATCATCGAACTCTGGTCATGTGGTATGTCACACTACGTCCATATCAAGGAGGAAGTCTCTACGTGATATGCGACGTGCAAAAGCCTAATAGCACAAATATGAACTCTATTTAAAAGAGGAATAAGCCACAAAATCATACCAACCGGAGGTTGGACTTCGCGAGAACGCCTCACTTGAGACTTCTCCTCAGCAAGCTTGAAAGGGTATCATGCAAGACTGCAAGGCTGCGGGGGCGTGCAGCATTTTTTGTGGCTCTCAAGATGGATTTATTTCTTAGACGCGAAACTCTTCGTGCCGCACTAGGAGCTAATGGGTTGCACGCCGGAAGTGAGCTCCGGACGAGCTTTCTCTGTAGAGCACTGAGATGACGGAGATACTGTAAAATATAAGATTGTCTTGGAGAGAAGTGCGGATGTGTAAATAGCAAGATCCTCTGTGCGTACTCAGTGAGTGTCTCGAATAACGATGCATTCTATTTGATTTGTAATAGACGACGTCGATAATAGGGAGCAGTGATATATGGGCTGCAAAATATATCCATCAGGATTTACATCGCGTAGCACTTGCTTGCTAGTAAGTATATCTGCGAGCAAGGGTAGCTAAAATCACTTAAGGTCTAGTGCATGGAGAAACCAGTGCGAAGATAGAAGAATCGGGTTGCATGAGTCTGCTATGTACTTCAAACCGTATTATTATAAACAACGAAGTGGGGATTGGACCACCAAAAGCAACCAAAGCTGCAAAGAGTCCTTCATCCATGCATTGATATACATACCTTTCGTATCTTCATTCTCCCATCCCTTTAATCAACCTTAACTCCTGTGCTATTTTGAACGACTGTCGAAAGGTTTTAAAATGGGATGTATGGGTATCGAAAAAAATGGAAACTAAGGATCGTAGCTCGCAGCAACACCTGGAGCAGCTCCCTCGAGATCTACGCCTTGAACCATATTTCTGATCTCAGAACTCTCGTTGACAAGGTTGCCAAAGTACTTTCGCGCAACTTCGCTCTCGCCGCGGATCTTTTGCGTTTCTTCGCGCTTGGAGCCGAGTTGTTCGACTGACCGTTGCAGTCCAACTCTGAGATTATCGGCAGGGAAGCGCAGTACTTTGCGGACGGAGGATGAGACACGGTCGCTGTTTGCGTGAACGTAATCGATTGCGGCGAGTTGTTGAGAGATCTTGGTAGTTAGGCGACGAGGAAGTGTGTTTGGGATTTGATTTAAGACGTAAGCAGCGGCGGCAATTGCTAGAAAACATTAGTTTTTGTGTCCTAAAATGTAGGAGGTACTAACCAGTAGCAATGATTCCGGGAATGATGAGTCGTTGGAGATTTCTATTGCCAACGACCTTTGCTGCACCAAGAGCGCCATCAATCCAACCAAACCCTCCAACCATGCGACCGCCGACAACTGTTGCGACTGTCAAGGCCATACCGCCTCCCGCCACCTTTTCTTGACGTTGCAGAATTGCACTTATGTCAAAGAAGTCCCACAATTCGGTCTCTACTTCGACTTGTCTCGCGAGTATATCACGTTTCCTCTTGAACATGATGTCGCTTCTGAAGCTCAAGTCTGTGTACTCATCGCCAAGATGCAACAAACCCAATTGCTTGATCGAGCTGACACCCTCTACCGTCTTTCTCCGGGCATGCTCCTCGCAGCTAGTGACGGATGCAGAAATTTGCGAGAGAATAGCCTCTTTCAAATCCTCGGCATAGTCGAATGCGTTCATCAGGCCTGGATAGATAACCCCAAGATCTTCGTCAGCTGCTTGAGATATAGCAGAGTTCAGAGTCGATCGAGTGTGGTCATAAATGTCTTTGCAAGTAGCGTCAATAGTTCGATCAATATCATCGCTGACGTCCGCCTTTGCTCTCTTGGAAGCTTCGAGCGCTGGTTCAATATCGGCCAACTCCTTTGTTACCCGATCAAGTTCTGATTGTGCAACTTCTTGGTTTACTGATGCAAGGGTGTTTACATCACCCAGAACATTGAGGAGATAGTTCTTCGCTGGTGCCAATTTAGATCGAGCACGCTTTTCAAGCACGAACCGTCGCAATGACTGTTCAAGATGCTGGAAATCTGCCATCGCCTCTTTATCCTTTCCTTTGCCTTGTCCCTTTGAATCTGGATCGTCATCACCATCGCCTCCTCCGCCTCCACTTGAACTTCCACTACCACCTCCGCCGTTGCCTCCAGGTGGGGGAGGTCCTGTCGGGATAGCTTTACTCGAAACAAAATGAACCAATTCAGAAGACTCCTTGAAAGTGTTTCGACTGATTCCAGCAATTTGTTCCAAAATTTTCTTCTGGCACCGTTCCTTGTCCTTTATAGTGTCATAACCATTGACGACAATAAAAATGTACGCCTTTTCGGCAGCTGCAGCCCAAAGGAATTCCGTAGCGGTGAGGGTGAAACGATTAGCAGCTGAAACGACAAACACCACTACATCAATCTCCTCTTGCCGAGCAAAGACTGCAGTTGTCTTGGTCGTATCCGAATTGAGACCAGGAGCATCGATGATGGAGATATCCACAACTCCATTATTCAGTAACGACTCGTCAATGGAACGCACATCTCTGACGTAGACTTTGCACTGTGTGTATGTATCATTGTCGGTGACAAGTTTCTCGAGGTCTTGTAGAGTGTATACATCATAGGTGCTCTCGTTATGTCTGTCGTATACGACGTCCTCGTGTATAGCATGCACCTCCTCAACGTCACCATTCTCTCTCGCGTCCAAAACTTCGCAGAAGATGCTTGTGCATGGCTGTTGGTCCTCCGGTAATATCTTCCTCCGCAGTAAGGCATTGCAGAACGTTGACTTTCCCGCATTCAAATCTCCTGTGACTAACACCTTGCTTGACGTATCCTCTATCCGATCTCGAAGCGATAAGAGGTGCTTGATGCTTTGACTGATCTTGCCATCCAGGAGAGACGCTATCGAACCCTTCTCTAACGAGTGTACTAATTCCGATTGATGTAGAGCTCCCAGCTTCAAATCCAATTTCAGAATAGAGAAATCTTGCGCTATCTTCGGAGTAATAAGTCGAGGCTCTTCAACCGTTCTCTGCTCCGCTATTTTGCTGGACTCAGCTTCTGCACTACCCTCTCCAATTGATGTCTGTGCCCTCCGCATGGGTCCTGGTCGAGTGGATGATAATATTGAGGCATCGCGGAGATTCGATTGTGTGTGGGTCAAAGCAGGTCGCAGGTCCGGCCTTGCAGGAACAGATGCTTCGGCGCGTTGAACAGATGGATAAGTCGCGGGCCAGTGGGCATTCTCCTCTTGAAAACCCTTCAATAGGTCCACCGTTCTGCTGATTGACCGAGCAAGAGCCACCCGGTGTTTATTGTACCATAATTGATGTATGGCACTTGCTTGTATCCGTCTCTCGCTCTCCGCCGCCTCGCTCGTTTCTCCTCTCGGCATTGGTGAATGTACAGGAGTTGGTCTGTCTTCAGTCAATGTCGGGTTCCATGAAGGCAAGGCACCATTCAGGCTATCCCCAGCAATGCTTTCGCCATACCCGGAGTCGTTGTCTAGCAGAGCTTGGAGTCGGGCGGCACTGTCAGAAGTCGAACCATTTCCAACAGTTACATACTGGGGACGAATCGAGCCACGTAGCGGTTTCGAATTCGACTCTCCTTCTCCAGACGACTTTGCTTTCCCTTTGTAGTGTTCCTGACTCATGTTGATGTTGTTAGAACCATTCGAGAGAAGACTCGATATTCTTGTTTGTTGTGATGACTTTTCGACACTCGATTATTGCGGAGGCGAACCCGGTTCCGCTAGTTATACCTTCACGTGATATTCAAGTTTCGAGGATTACCTTCACCGTCACATCAAGCTTCTCTTTCGAGGAGACTTGTGAGAAAACTTACAGCACGATCCGATCAAATTTCTCCTTTTAAGCAATCGGAACTTAAGGAGGTTCTTTTTTTCGTTTTCTCTCTTCTTTGAAGGTCCCTTTTGAAGCAAGGTGTGATTTTAGCCTATCAGATAGAGAACCACCCTTCCGTCTTGGCCGCCAAGATTGTCAGTTTCGATAACAAGAGATGACGCGGGCAGAAACAGGTAACCAGAACTAAGCTTCCATAACCCACACATATCCGGTCAAAACGTCTCCAAAGAGAGTCCACCATGAATGTAAGATACTAAACCCCTCTCTATTCTACCCATTTAATTAATCTGCAATCGCTAGATCATCGAATGGGCCTTCGGTAAGCGCATGACGCCCGCCGAGCGCCTTCGCAAACACCAGCGATCCCTCGAGAAGACACAACGAGAACTAGACCGCGAGCGGGTGAAGCTGGAAAACCAAGAGAAGAAACTGATCACGGAAATCAAGAAGAGTGCGAAGAATGGACAGATGGGAGCTTGTAAGATCCAGGCCAAGGATTTGGTTAGGACGAGGCGGTACATTGAGAAATTCTATTCGATGAGAACACAGTTGCAGGCGATTTCGCTACGGATACAGGTACGTCTTCCGTGCGGCCTTGGTATTGGATAAGGGCTGATGGGATGGAATAGACTGTTAGAACGAATGAACAGATGATGCAGGCTATGAAGGGCGCAACGGGGGTTCTGGGTAGTATGAATCGAAGCATGAACCTGCCGGCACTACAACGGATTGCTATGGAGTTTGAGAAGGAGAACGATATCATGGATCAGAGGCAGGAAATGATGGACGATGCTATCGACGATGTCACTGGATTGGAAGATGAAGCTGAAGGAGAGGAAGTTGTGGAGCAGGTGCTGGAAGAGATTGGGGTAGATCTGAGACAGGCAGTGAGTGCTCTAGATATCTACTGTTATACACATTCTAATCTTCGGCAGATGGGTGAAACTCCTTCAGGACTGCAGAGCACCGCAGTGCCAGAGGGACGTATTGCACAGGCTATTGGAGGAGGTGGTGGTGGTGATCCTGGAGACAACGATCTTCAAGCAAGATTGGACAGTTTGAGACGGTGAATCGTCTGCAATTGATATACCGGATTGGGATATCCTCGATAGCAAGAATGGAGTTTGGGCAATCGGAGTTTTGTGGAACATAGAAGCCTCGTCCGATATCATAGTGCATTGAAGGGCCGCCTTGTGATCTGCCTGCCGAGATGCCTCGCCCAGCCATAGGAAGGTTTTCCTTTCAATTTACATTTGCAAAGATAGATTGGAAGGTTAGAAGTGGAGGTAAACGATCATGCTCGGGACCTCACGAGTCTCGAACTCTACAAGTCCTAAACTCGACTTATACAGATCCTAAATCCATGGTACCTCGCAGTTCGGCTGTCGGGCTTACTTCAATCCGGAACCATCGTTGACGGATGTGGGGAGAGGCTACAAGACTGGGGAGGACATGTGCTGCTGCACAGCCCTCGTGGGTGAATGCGCGTTTCCCGAGCGCTTACATATACTCATAATACAAGATCCTGTTCGGAGACCGACAGGTGACAAGATATACTTTTGACTTTCATGACCTTTTCTTTTCTCTAGTTTAGAGGGAAATCATCTTTCGGTTCTTGTACCTCGCACTAGTGACGTCAAAACAACGATCATCGCATCCGTATCCCATTCCCCGAAATCCCACATCCCACGTCCCACGTCCCACATCCCACTCCGCATATCCTGTATACCTCTGGAGACTGAACGGCCTCCTCCCTCGACTTTGGGCTTCTGCCAATCTCAGTCTAGAAACTTCTGCTTTCTAGTGCGGCTCTCTCTCTCAAACCCGGAATCCAAAACAAGACCCACGAACACACCTCAATCTCCCAGTAAACCGTAAACGGCAATCCTTTGACGTACATCAGCTCAACTCAGCTCAACTCAACTCCTGCAATCTGAGCTCTCTTCTCACTATTGCACAACGGACTGCTTGACCCCATCGCTGTGTCACAATTGTGAGTATCATCATCGAGGTCACTGAGAATGCCCTCACTTCCAAAGTCAGAGCGCGCGTTAAACATAACATAATTCGGCCGTTACCCCGCCGTCTTTCAGCCTACTACGACATCATCGGTGCTAACTTTCACAGAGCCGTCCCTTATCCAAGACAACTTTGCGACGTCCTCCATACACGCACACAAGATATTTATACATCCTCTTAAGCGGAAGGCTTCCTGATTGATTACAACCTGCGCATCCTTTCCCTTGAAATCTCCAACCTATCATCCTCGACTGATCTCGCGACCGTGCAAACGATCACCTCATCAACCCTATCCTCTCCCAAACGGTCTCCTCACGAGACACGGAACGCGAAGTCAGCAAGGTGGCAGGAAGTAAACGGAGGAGCTTTTCCTCCCAGGGAGGTCTGCTGAACAGAATGTTTGGCAGCTCTGGCTCTCCTCCCAAGGAGGGAAGCTCTGGAGGAGGATCCTCAAGTCCCGGTGGAGAGCTGGTGAATACCACCGATTCCACTACATCCTCCAAACCTTCTGAAGATATTGGCGCTGGAGAGAAACGGAGTGGTAATAGTAGTCCTCCGGGACGAACGGCAGGCGACAATGGTGCGGCTACAGGAGAGAAGAAGCGGAGGAGTAGCGGAGTTGGCAGCAAGGCCAGCTCTCTCCTTGCCAGCGCGAAAAACTCATTACACTTCAGCCAGAACCCGAACTCGGCCGGTTTTATGCGCGGCAATGAGCAGAACACGCAGACTCCTTTACAGCGACTTGGAAAGCAAGATCCGGCGTTGAGCGTTCCTCAAGGTCAGCACAACAACTCGGCGGGCGAGTCGCATCCTGGGCCTCGGTCGACGTTCAGAGTTGGTGTTTGGGAAGATAAGAACAAGAAATGTCGCCGTACTATGGAGGATACGCATGCGTTCCTTTATAACTTCCTACATACCCCGGCGCCAGTCTTACCAGCTGATCCCGCCGCGTCGACGACAAGTCAGAAATCATCCGAAGAGCTCGCTATCACCGAATCTACATCTAGTCTAGCACCAACCGCGTCTTCTACCGAGATGATGGAGACTGATAACGGCTATTTTGCTATCTTTGATGGGCACGCAGGCACATTTGCAGCAGATTGGTGCGGCAAGAAGCTCCACATCATCTTAGAAGATACTATCCGGAAAAACCCCAACACTGCTATCCCAGAACTCCTCGACCTGACATTCATGACTGTTGACGATCAGCTGGAGAAGCTACCATTGAAGAATAGTGGATGTACAGCCGTCACTGCAGTCTTGCGTTGGGAAGATAGGATACCAAACTCTAGCTCCGCGACTGGATCTACAGCAATTGCGCCTGCAACAGCTGCTGCGGTCAAAGCTGCGGAAGCTAATGATCAGAAGTCGAGTGATAGTGGAGTCGATATGAGCAAGACACCATCCCAGCAACCCAATGCAGCTGCAGGTGCCGCAAGCGCTGCGATTGGCACTCAACAGTCCAGCGAGGCGACACATGCCAAGCTAAAGACTACAGCGTCACGTCAACGAGTCCTGTATACAGCTAATGTCGGAGATGCTCGAATTGTGTTGTGCCGAGCTGGCAAGGCTTTGAGGTTATCCTATGATCACAAGGGGAGCGATGAGAACGAAGGAAAGCGAGTTACTAATGCAGGGGGGTTGATATTGAACAACCGTGTGAACGGAGTCTTGGCAGTTACCCGAGCTTTGGGAGACGCCTACATGAAGGAATTGGTTACTGGTCACCCATACACCACGGAGACCGTCATTCAACCCGATGTAGATGAATTCATCATTCTCGCATGCGATGGAGTATGTTTAAATTTTCTTCCTCCAATTCAGCATACTCTTGCTAACGTTTAAACCAGTTATGGGATGTCTGCTCCGATCAAGAAGCTGTTGACCTAGTCCGTAATACTCAAGACCCCACCGCCGGCGCCAAACAACTAGTTGACCACGCCCTCGCACGCTTCAGTACTGACAATCTCTCCTGCATGATCGTCCGCCTGAACAAGTCTGCTCTCATAACCACATCGAAAGACTCCGCGGCAGCTATCGGCGTTGAAGGAGATCCGCTCTCACAGTCGGGCAAGCTCAGCGAAGCTGAAAAGATTGTTGGCGAAGCGAAACGTAAGGTCGAAACTGATGGCTTCCCCGCTCTGGGCGTCAGTGGTAGTAATAGCGGCAAGGGCCATGACCCTAAGGCTATTGAGGAAGACGTTCCTGGGCGAATCAGCATGGAAAAGGTCGTTGAGGAGGAACCTGATTTGGTGAAAGGCGAGCCTGGACCCGAGGTTGATATGGAGGGTGCGAACGCACTGAGTCCGGAAACGAAGAGTCAGTTGAAGTTACCTGAAAGCGTGCCTGAGTAAGATTCATTACGGATATTTCGGGCTGGTTACTTGATTGGTGTTGGTGGCAGCTGGCATTCATTGTAGCATTGTGAGATTTCTTGGTCTGGGATGGACATGAAAAAGGCCGAGCTAAATGCTGGTTTTGTTGAGTTACAGAGTATGACAGCACAAACACTTCACGACCTTTACATAATCTCCGTGTCTTTACGATTCATGTGTAGTCCTTCTTGTACCCGTGACTGACGTCGTCGAGGAGTCTATCAGCGCCTCAAAAAGAGTCTTGACTTTAAAAGATCCGCCATCTTCATGGAGAGCCCTTATGATTGGCACTAGAATGTTGGATCGCGTCTCAACTCTTCAATATTGCATCGTCAGTGCAGTCAATAATAGTAGCCCTTGACTTATTTGGCAGACTGCCAGAAAAGTTCTGGAATACTTGTTCCAAAATCAGATTTAGTTGATAGCGCAATCAGATAAGTTTAGGGAGGATATATAGTCAAATAGTGGATCAATTTCCATTCTACCCTACCAAACAATTCCTTGACTCTGAGAGTATCTGGAAATGCTTCATAGATGCATGACCACGACCAATGTATATACAAGAAATAGAACAGCCAATGACGTTGACAGGCCGAGAGAACTCTCAGCACTCTAGCGTTCAACGTCTTTTATATACACGCTTTCATGCATATTTATTTTTCTCAAAGTCACACAACGGCACAGCGTTGAGGGCGACCAGCCGCAGCTTCCAGCAGCGATCTCTTGGTGGCTGGCGCAGCGAAGGTAGAGTTGATTGGGCCGACCTTGATGTTGCTGTAAGTCACAGAGGCAGAAGCTTCGGAGCTCTCAACTTCAGCAGGGACACCAGAGGTTGTAGCGCAAGTGCCGCGAGCGACACCAGGTTCCGATGCGTCACCTGTAGCTGGGTCGTCGCTGTCGAGCCAGAGCATGCTATCGGCATAATCGTCCCAGAGAGATAGGACGAGAACCATGCCGGCCTTGAGACCCGCACTCATGGACGCAAAGCCTCCTTTGTTTTCGAAAGAGGCTGTATCGTTGAAGACGGTGGGCTGGGTTTGGCAGTACTCAGTGTTGACAGAGTTACCGGTGATGCCAGGAATGGTGGATTCGGAGTTGGGGATAACGGTGCCATCTTGAACGTAGAAGCGCTTGATCTCGTTCAAGGCCCCGTCAGCAGTGCCGTCATCGGTGAGGAATTGGGTCACTACAGTGAAGACTTTGGTGGTATCGACGGTCAATCCGGGGCCGTAGAAGCTAGTATCTCCTTGGCGGTAGGAGTTAAAGTCACATCCATCGGGATCAGTGTCACCTGCATATCGGTCGGTAGAGTAGGTGCCACCACAAGAGTCTCCGGTGCAGACAGTCAAGCTGGATGGTCCTGCGTGAGGCGTGTAGGCAGCTGAGATAGAGTTCGCCTCCCAGATATCCATCTCTGCGCAGCAAGCACCATTCGTTCCGGTGCCGCTGTTCGCACTGTTGCTTTCAGGAGTCCACCCTTCGACGTTTGCCTATAGGTCGAATCAGTCACTTGCTGTCGCTACAGCAATTTAAACAGATCTTACCTTGCCACTGATGAACTTGAGATCACGAGGGCACTGCGAGTCGCAGTATCCCGTTCCGTATGCGGCACCTGCCTTGTTCGTGGAGGACAAATCGCCGTCTGCAGCCATGTTCACCTATCCATAAAAACGTCGCAGTCAGTATTGTATCTTAAGCTAGAAGTTGAAGGCTACGTGACATAGCCCAGGAGGATCTACTCTTTAGACAGCCTAAAGGCTGAAAACTCCTGGGAATCCAGTCTAGGGATTTCGGCATCGAGAATTTGACTTACCAAATAAAGAGCCCCGTTCAAACCACAGCCCAAATTGGATACATCTACGTCGAAAGTGAACTCCTGATTCAGCAAGTAGAAGGTCTCGTAGGTCGAATCATCCTTCATCAAGTAGTTTCGAGAGCCGACGTTTGTACCAGTGACGAAGTTGAGTTTGAGTGAGCTGCCAGTAGAAGTGACACCGTACGTGCCAGTGTAGTCAGCACCGTCAAGGGCACAATTTGCTGCGCACGTAACATCGTCAGGGCAAAGTGTGGCATCCCATGTGTTGCCGGTGTAGCAATTGGTGTAGCTGAAAGGCAAGGTTAATTTAATATCTTGGATTCATTTGCGAATTTCGAACTCAACATACCTTCCTGCCGTGGCATCATGAACCCAACGCCAATTTGAGTCAAGAACTATCTTTCCGCTGTTAGATGTACAGCTTCCAGGAGCTGTACATGTCTCCCATGTAAGGGCAGGGTGGGTTTCGGCGGTGTAAGTCCCGACTTGCTGGCCACGAGCAGCTCGGAGTAGGATAGAAGCAAGAGCGATCTTGGAATACATTGTGAGAGTGTTTTCAAGTCTTTGTAGAAGTTACAAGAGGTGATGTGTTGTGTAGAATAAGTCCAGTGCAAGTAAGCTGGTACTTATATACTCATTCCTGCGGAGGGTTAGACACCGAGTCTCATTGCAAATCCGATTTGATAAAATGCTTAGATTCAATTAACTAGGTATATCGGCCTCCGGCCCGCTTTGTCGGATCGTATGCCACTGAAATAGGGAAAAGACAGAGTCTGCCCAATGATTTCAGATGGAAAAGCAAGACTTTGAAGGATGACTCGAGGAGATATCCTGAGAACGACGTAGGGGGCTGAATGCGCCTCAGCAGAGGATACCACAATTGAATGCCGTACCTCGCGAGCCACCGGCTAGCGGCACTGCAGCCCAGGCGGGAGGCTTGCATGTTTGAGGTTTATATATTACACTTAACGGTTAAAATTTGAGTTGCGATGAGGCTGTGGCAGCACGGCATGTAGTGTACGAAAAAGGATATTGATCGTAGCTGATATTTTGATCGTAGCATAGAAAGATTCCTGCAATAATCTGTGGAAGGATCAGACCGCACAAAATTTAGTTCTCGAGTATTGGCCGGATGGAAAACTCTTCCAAGCCGACAGTGATCTGAACACTTGATTATTCAAAATACCCCTGGGTTTTGTACCTCCGTCCTGGTCAAAATTACTCGTCAGCATAGCCTTTCGACTTTTGCCAAGTATATGATCCTCGATGCGTACGTCGCCTTTTAATATAGAATGGGTTTATCCGCAGAGATAAATTTGTTTAGAAGGACGATCGACATGCGGAAACGTCGGGTCATTCATTTTGAAACCAGTCTCCAGTTGTGGGGGAGAAACAATATCTATTCAACCGACATCCAATCGCTTTACAAGACAAGGTAGTTAGAAACACGCTCGAACATCAACTTGATATCCTGTCATCTTATTGCACAGCGAGATATGTGTTCCTGCAATCCGAAAAGGAGTCCAATTTGAGATATCAAATCGAGAAAGATCGTCGTCTTGTTTTTCGGTCGTCTGATTTAATGGATGGAGCAAAATATTGTTGCCTCCATGTAGGTTTTCACAGAAGTAGAAATACTCCAAGTGATCGTCACTCGGGGATTACCCGTGACTTCAGCAGCTTCGGAGGATCAACGAACGCTTCAGAAGAGGAATGGTTTGATTTAAAGGGATGAACATGTCTCTTCCTCGATGTAGAAGCCGATGGCCCTACACTGACTTAAAACAAAAGAATGGATCAGAAGCATCTGGCTGGACTCTATTCCGCTTGATTGAGTAGCCGCGCTCATCAGGGCTGAAAGGTTTCTTGATCTTGAATGTGAGGGGCATGAAAGCATAATAGAGCCACTTGACTCTCGAGTATCATATTATGTTGCTGTTTGTTGTGATATACCAGCTGTAGGAAGAACATGACACGGAACATGTAAAGGGTCTTTAAGCGGAGCTAAGGAGACCTAACGAGTCTGATAGGTAGACGCTTATATTACGTAGCCACCCGCCGCATCAGCTTCCTTCCCTTGGCTCTCTTTACCCAGAAGCAATAAGAAAAAAACTACTTCATAATTGATTCGGAGCTGTGAGCCATGATCTCCGTACCCTGCTGCCTCAAAACTCTGAGTAATTTTGATACAATTTGATCGTTCCTCCTCATACGCTCGGGACACTATACGACTTGATATTTTGACTTCACCGTAGTCTTATCAAACGAATACTGACTTCCCCCGAGAATTCCTCGCCGAAGATTTGTACCCACTCGAGCTTGTGGAATATTATTTCTAGGCTTCATATTGGTGTAGCATTAACACCGATGCTTGAGATGTGTTGCTGCATCCCATGGACCAACCAAATCATAGCTGGAATGCTTCACTCTCGCCGAGACTTCTGCGGTACTTCCACAAGTATCAGCTCTACTCGCATCAGGACCACTATCACTCGCAAACACTGAGTCGGGATACTACGAAGGAAATTGGTCATGTGAAGAAAGAAGATTTATATTGCAGGGAGTGCTAAGGGGTGCCATTTAACGATATCTTGGCTTCCTGGTTTGAGCCCATAATATATGACTTCCCGAGCTTGACCACTGCATACACCAGAATTTCCCATCATCAAACATATTAAACTACTCTTCAATGTTTGACATAATATATTACAGTCTCTTAGTCCTTCATCAACAAGTCAGAAGTTTATTACTTTCTTAGAAGATTCCACTTTCGTAAATCCAAAGCCAAATAACGAAACACATTGAACAACGCGATTGATCTTGCTAACTGGTAACATTTTACATTCATATTCATAAAATCGTCTCGTACCCTATCATAGTGATCGTATCAAATCATATCGTAACATCAAATATCCACCCAAAGCAACAGAACACCACGCTATGACCCAACGCACCTTTTCCAAAAGCCCCCCATTCGAGCGATTCTGTTCGTCCTTGATCTGGCGTAAAATGGCCAGGCTGCTATACACATAAGCCTTAAAGTCCTTCCGCAGCTTCAGTCAGAACGTTCAACAAGCTGACAGCAGCACCTCCGATAGAAGCAGCAGTAAGGTTTTCCTTCCACCTGCTCTTCGGCTTCTCTTTCTCCTTGTGCCCGTGATCTCTCTCCCTGTGATCACCCCGCTCCCTTTGCCGCTCTCTATCCCCCTCGCGATCTCTCGATCTCGGGGGCGAAGAATGCCGTCTCCTTTGTTCTCTATCTCGGTCCCGGTTCCTATTGCTCCCCTCCCCTCGACCAGTAGAAGAATAGGACGTAGGAGCACGCTTCTTTCCTTGTTGCTCACTGTTGGGTATCCAAATGCCGCCTTGCGTTCCTTGAGGTGGAGGTTGAGGCATCCACATCGGCTGGCTCTGTTGAACAGGCGACCAAGCCGGACTAGGCGGTGCAACTGGCTGTCCAAAGGGATTGGGATATCCGGTGTGAGGAGAGTGCGTATAACTCGGGTAAGTCCTATGCTCCTTGTAGCGTGGTCGGCGCCCGTGGTGATCTGAGTCTGAGGAATGGTGATCCGACTCGGACGATGGGGTATCGCGACCGCCTCGAGAGCGAGTTTGTTGGACAGGAGCCGGAATGGGAACTGGTATTGTACGGGGTGCTTGCGGTGATGGGATATCAACTTGGGCAGGTGGCGGATGGTTGCGTCTATGACGAGTTGTGCGTAGTTCGTGAGAACGCATTGCTAAGGATTGGATCTCGGCGCGGGATAGGACGCCTAGGATAGCTACGAAGTCGGGATATCTAATAGCAGAAAACAATGTTAGCTACATGAAGTGATTGACGAGGAAAACGAGTTTACATACGCTTCGTATCGTAATCGATCTTGTTCAAGAACCTCTGGTGATATGAGACGTCGATTGATTTTTGTCCACTTCGCATCTGCTGGAATTTCATTCCCCTGAGAATCGGGCTTTAAGTGAAATGGTTCGGATCTTGGACTGGTGCCAAGATTATCATTTGCTGAGATTGGAATTGCATTAGGACGAGATGGCGAGGCTCCCAACTCTGGTTGCTTCTTTGGACGATACGCCATAGAGCGTGGGACTACATCTTCATCGATGAATGAGCCCTGGCTACTTTTATAGCTTGATATAGATCCAGGCCGCCGGACCGTTAACGCTTGGCTTTGGGCGATCAAGTCGCTTGTCCTGATGATTTGACCCGCTGAAGGGGATTTGGATCGTTTGATCGATTCAGCTTCGCTTTCCGATTCCTCAGATGATCCGTCCGTGTTCAAGTAATAGTCTTCCTTTTCGTCTGCTGTGACGAGCTTGGGTTTTGATAATAACTGTGGCGAGACATGGCTCCTTATACTCTCTTTCGCAATTTCTTGTTTTGGGATTTCTCTGGGTTACAATCAGCTTTCGAATTCACCTCATTGACAAAGCTCAAAAGAACCCACAGTTGTCTTTCCGAAATACCGTCTCTCCTAGTTTCAGGCTTTGGCCTTTCCATCTTCATCGACCGGGGAAATTTCATATTTTCCTCCCGAACCACCATCTCTTTTGCCCCACTATCATCCGTACCTGTGTTTAACGAGTCGAATGAAGGTGGAATACCCTCGGACGTGACCGAAGGTGCAGAAGGGCCTGTCTGTACGGATTCAAGCCAGCGTTCTGTGTTCGGACCAACCGGAGGAGGAGGGAGCTTGGGATCAGTTGTCACCTCGGTCAGGAGTCCCTGTTGATCGATTTGACGAATGTAGGCTCGTAGAACGTCCTAATAAATCAGGCTCGGCGCAAATATTAGGATATTTGGAAGAACGAACCTTATGCTGCTGCAAAACGTCACTAGAAAACCCCTCTGCGACAAGCTCCCTTCTAAATTGCTTCCAAACCTCCTTATCATCGTCTTCATAATTCGTCATAACACTCCCCGATTTCGCCGTCATCCTCGCAGCAATATTATCTACCTTGTCCAAAATAATATCCAACTGGCCCCCATGATTATTAAGCGTCGTGGCCATCTTCCCCGATTGATGCAATTGAATCGTGTCCAGAAACAATGTCAAGCTGGTCTTATGACTGATCAGTTTGACCCGGATACCACCCAACTGATCCATCTCATTACTTCCAAACTTGACTCTATCCCACAGTATCCTCGTTGTCGTAGGGCTTCCTCCACCGTTATTTGCTAACCGCCCATATTTCATGATCAAGCCATCCAGTTGTCGGAGCGTGAAGTCGCAGTCGCCAATTATGGGCGCTAGTTGACGTCCCCATATTGTGCGGTCTTTGTTTAGAGGGGATTCGGGAGCTTCGACTTCGTACTTCAGGTGTCGGAGTACAGTGTGTAGCCCTCGAACTTCCCGAGAGATTTCATCGTATTCCCCTCCTGCGTCGCGGCACTTTCGATAAAGAGCCCTGCAGAAGGTCACGACAATGATGATGTCTGATGGAGATGCGCCGAAACTCATATCGTGTTGTTGTGCGGGGGACTTTGTGAGAGGAGGATTATTGGGAACGCATGGCGATGCGCAAGAGAGTCGGGGTCGGAATTCGATGGACAAAAGGCGTTGATTGACAGAACTTCCGTGTGTAGCAATTCAGCGCTTACTTTACTACCTTCAAGAGCAGAGAGTAACAGAAGATATTCAAATCCTTTCGGGTAATTGAGAACCAGGTGAGAGTCGTCTTGGTGCAGGTCTCTCGAATTGGTCGTTTTGAGCAGCTGGAAAAGGGTAATAGGTAGAGACAGCGCGATGAGAACGCACTACCAACTAAAAGTTCTTCGTATCGTGAAGAGAAGAGAGTGTATATAGTATATGGGACAACTCAAAAATGGATTATAGAATGCATAGAATGCGGATGTTGGGGAGAACAACAGAGAGAATGCTGCGGGAGAGCTGAAAAATAGGTAACATCCACATCCAGAGTGTGACGTCGCGGAATCTCGAATCAAGCTCTCTCTATCTAGCGTGCTTGACCCCTCCAGCGACTCCACGGCCTGTAGTCCGTAAGTAGCAAGAAAGTGGGGAATGAGACAGGGCTGTCAGGCTAGGGCTGCCCAACCGCCGTCAGCGATTCGCTTTGAAGATACTCCCGCTGTGGATGCGGTGCGTTGGTGCTTGAGAAGTAACGAACTCCGTGGCGCAGCGCATCCCAACTTGAAAAGCAGTGCAAAGCCCCAGCATCGAAGTGTGAGGCGACGGTGTTGGGGGGAGGGGGAATAGCGCGAAAGACGGCTTTTGTTTGGTTGGTCTCCAGTGGCTGGTACCAGGACGATTTGACGCTTTCTTCCATTGACCGAGTAGGCGTTCATAGCCTCGTATTGCGCGGGCCGTTCCCCCAACAGCCGCCAGAGCCAGAGATTCATTCGATACTAATCGTCGTCCTGCCCTCCAGTCGGTTGCTAACTCGGGGTAAGTCGTCATTGGTTTATCGTTTATACAGGGGCACTGGGTATTGATAATTCCTGGATTTGATTCTTCTATATGATGATTCTCTCAAGCGAGTACTTGCCAACCTTTTGACTCTTCAAGTGTCCAATGTCTCTGCGAGTCCGTTCAAGAATCTCCCCTCCAGCACCCACCTTGAGAAGTGAAATCTGTTGATCTGCCTTTAAACCTAACGGCAAGGTCTTCATGTCGTGTTCAGTAGATGGCATCAAAACAGGTATTGGAGCCCCCTTCTTTCCAGGTGGTAGGTTCGGGTCTGGAGCATGGACGCCTTTTTGAATAGCACCTCCGTATCGTATCATCTCCGATGTCAGTCCCCTTAGATAGACCACTTCCTCAATCCCTTCTAATGCAGCGCTAATCTCAAGTTTAAGGCTGCTGATGAGTTCTTCCGCCTCAAACGGATCTCCAGTGACCAATCTAGCCTCACCGGACAACCAACCACCAGCCCCAACGGCATCAACGCAGTTGTTGAGAAGGCTGGAAATGAGGACGATCGAGTTGTCTGGGATGTCCGCTTCGTCATCAATGATGTCCGATTGTTCAACATCGAGATACCTTGTCGTCCACGCTCCCCGTGCAAGCTCATATCTGAGTAGATAGACCAAAGAAACAACATCCTGGATAGAGAAAGTTGTTTGTAGAGCATGGATAATGCTACTTGTTGGGCACGTATAGAGCTTCGAGAGAGCTAAACTTAAAGCCTCTCCTCGCACTCCAGATCCGGGTCCTAATTGATATTCCGCCATTTCGAGCTCTTCCTCCACCTGAGCTTCGAGTTCCTTAACTTGCGCCTCAACATCACCACTGGTAAGCCCCAAGTCGTCTCCATTTGTGAGTAGCTTCTGCATCGCTTGTGACTCATCTCCAAGTAGTCCTAGACTTTCCATCAAATGCCTGATTGCAGACAAAAGTTCGGCTGCGCCGAGGAAGTTACTTGCCAGAAGACTATGAAGTAAATCCATCTCCTGATCTACTTTAACCAGAGCATTGACAAGCTCCCCAGAAGGAAGAGCATCAAAAGGAGATGATCGAATCTGCTGTCTGAGAGCCACTTCGATATTTGAGACAGTGATGTTGCCAGTCCGTAAGAGCCAAGCAATGGTGTTGTGAGGGTAAAATGGTATCAAAAGTCTATACTCACTTGTGCCTTCCTTTGTTGTCCACCTGAAAATTTTAGAAAGGGCATATATAATCCATCGGCGGTCGATATCAGTAGTTGATTCTGGGAGCTGTGGTATTTGAAGGCTAGATCCATTGATGAGTGGCTTTTCGATTGCGGTATGTTCCGGCCTACTTCCAATCAGGCTTCCAACCAAAGAGTCAAATTCATCGGCGTTCCCATTGAAGAATGCTTCTTCCAAAGGCTTGATCATATCATCCCAAGCATCGTCACGTTCGCCAAAAGAGCTCGGTAGATACGACTGCATCGTGGATAACCCAGTCACTCCCTTCTTCTCACCGCGGCCTGAGCGCCTCTGGCCAGGAATAGCGCAGCCTAGAGAGTCGATCAAAAGACCAGCTGCTCGCCCCTTACCTCGACTCTCTATCTGAACCCCTACAAGCTCATTCTCTAGAATTCCTACAGCTGTACCCAGTTTGGGGAAGTACGAAACAAGGCTGCAAGTACGAGAGGATGGTCCGTTCGTCTCTTCATTCTCCACCCGTTTTCGCTTTAACGTATCGACATCCATGGTACTATCAACCTGAATCGATGCCAATAAGGAATGAAACTTCGGATTGTAGACATTAAGGGAGGTATTTGATGACACGATGACCGACGTGCTGGAGAGTCGGAGAAATGAGTGTGCGCCTGGAGACCGTATTTGAGCAATCTCTCTAGGAAGGGTATTGCTTAAATCAAATGTAGTCAATCTGCCTTTGGATAATTGCATCAGAATTCCAGTAGAAGCTTGTAGGCTGAAGCTTGCCTTGGGGGAGAAGTGCTTGGAGTAGGGGAGGTCCACAGCGAGAAGAGACTCTACAGAGTGCTTCGTCCCATGCGGACGACTGGTCGACTTTCTTGGCAGGCTCACCAGATGTAAAGTCCTTGTATTGGAGGATCTCGTGATGATTAATAAGATATCTGGATTGAAGCCATCTTCAGATATTTCTTGCGAAAATATGCTGAAAACCTCCTGCCGGCCTTTTAAAATGCCCTGGCTAGCGGCGTGGGCGTTCGTAAGGTGTGAAAATTCGACAACGGACTCTACTGTTGATGCTGTGGCTTCTCGATACAGAGCAGTACCGGGAGAGGACCATCTCTCTTGTAGGTTTCCGCCGTCGAAACATTGCACTTCTCCATCTTCCTTGACAATCAGGAGATCTGCAGTATTTTCCGTCGAATCAGATGCTCGGGTGGCCATCACTGTACCCATAAACTTGATCGGTGAATTCGAGTTTTCCAATTTCTGGATGATTGTCGATACATTATGTAGCAATCCCTCCACAGTCTCAACGAAGAGAGTGATCTGTGCTTGTGATCCAGTGGTTGAGACGTAAGTTCGTCTCTCAATCTTCGTTTTTGAAAATTTTGTTCTCAGTGAGGTTGGAGGACAAGTGAAGGATGTTTGTGGTGGTAGCGCATACGATGTGATCAGTCTTGAAGTAGAGATCTAGAGGTTGGGTTAGATCATGCCTGTGTCTCCCGTTACTCCAATGCTTACATCGTAAAGATTCACTCCTTCCCCATCGACTCCCACTACCAACTCCGACCTCTTCCTCTTCTTTGAAGCCGGTGCCCCTCCAAAAACTTCTCCCACAACATATTGGCCATTCGAGCGGTCAATCGGGCGTGACAGAGATGCCACAGTGTAAGGCGCCTGCAAGGAAAATTTGGACGACATCTTGTAGGACTGTCGCGGAGAGCTCTTTGCCTGACCTTGATGTTTCCTTGATGTCTCTCATGAAAATAAAAAAGTTCGGCACTGCAGGGGTGCAATGTCACACTAAAATACGGTACCCGAGATCCGAGCTACCAACCTCTGCTCTAGTACATAGCAGAGCGTACTACCTGGTACTGCTATCTTTCAACGTAGGTTGCGTTATACCATGATTCGCATTTTGATCTATACTTCTAGGAGCTATTTCTAAGTAGGTCTATGAAAACCTTCAGGTCAATATGTTGCTAGCTTTTACCATGGACTTTGAACATTTACAAAGTGCAATTAACTACTTCTTTCGACGGCCAAAAGGTGATTAAATACTCATGGCTAGTCTGTTCACACAGCCTTTAATAATGTGTCTAGCTATTTTCATTTTGGCTACAGCACAATGATAGTTCTGAAAGTTTTCCATTAAGCAGCAGTGTCGTTTATGTTTCCTGATGTTCCAAGCTGAGTACAAAGGCAATCTTGGTCTTATCGTTATCGCCAGTCAGCAATTACATAAGAGGGTCTGAGCTCCATGCAAGACTTAACGCGACCGCGACTTTACATTCGTCTCAAACAGAGACACAATCCTCAGCTCTACATCCTCATCCCCTAGATCCCTAGACCTACGACGTCTCTTATCGACTCCTGATTATCCGTCACAATATGCTACGCTCGTCGGCATGAGACTTCCAAGATCGACGTTACAGAACGCGTGATTTTCGCGCGTCCTGTCGACTATTTTACATCTACTAATGGCGGTCCTGCTTGCTAAAACCATGGGGCAGATGAACGAGGAGCGCAAAAGTGTGTACCCCCTTTTCCAGAGACCTTCCAGTGAGTAGCCAGACCCAAACCTAAGGGGATGCAAATTGTGCGCAGAATTGATCGAAGAATATTCATACAGAAGCAATCAGGCCCGAGGGACTACCTGCTCCGTCAGTACAGCAATCATTTTATAGCACGTCAGAGGAGATCCCTTCAGAAGCCGCTGTGGGACAAAGAAGCAAGAATTCCAACCTTCCAGCTGAAGACGATTCGAATACGGGACTAAGCTCGAACCTCGCCGTGACCCTTCCACCACAAAAGACGTCGGATTTATTGGAGGAGGTTGATCTGAACAACTACAGAAGGAAGCGGCAGAAGAAGGCTGCAACAAACGATGCGAACACGAAGACAGAGGACGTTCTACTACGAGCGCAGAGACACAAAGCTCCATCACCGTACAAAAAGCCACTTGCCTTCGAGGTGGAAGATCTACCAGAGGAAAGGAATGTGCATACACCAGAGACGAAACCTGTATTACATTCTGAGAGCCATTCACATATTCAGGTGTCCTCTGTTCAAGCGCCGCTTGAAAATCGCAGCGTCCAGCAGCTGGAAGCCTCCAGTATACAGATTTCAGCTGATACAGTGTCGCTCCTTGCTACACAGGATAGAGCGGAAGGCCTTAGGACTCCCAGAAATCTTCCAGCGGGAACCAAACCAAAGAAAATTCTCCATTTCAATCCCAAAACCGGCACTATTGGCTCACCTCCAGCAAAGAAATCAGCTGCTTCAATAGAGGCCACAAATAAACCCCGGTCAAGTAGCCGTGCACATCAACCAAAGTCAAAACTCGCCATCATTCACTATGGGCAAGGTGAAGCTTCTCCCTCGACAATCGGCCTCCAAATAGACCAGATCTTGAATGGCACCAGCAGGATTGAACTTCCAGCCAAGAAGAAAGAGCCACCATCGAAGAAGAAAGCCCCCTCGACTTCCAAAGCAGCAGACGCCTTGAGCATTGCTGATCCGGACAGGAAGAGCACCACGGCTGTGACGGCCATGCCCAAGAAACCCTCTGGACCATTGCATCCTTTCTTTTCTGGGAAGCCGGTCGTGAAACCCACAAACTCAAAGGACACTACGAAGGATGCCGCTGTGATTGAACTTCAGCCCCCAGAACCACTAAGCCTGGGAAGAGCTAGACTTGTATCAAGGGGAACCAAGCCACCGGACACAACAAAACCTCGCTCTTCGGCATTTGCAGGATTCCAAGGATTTGGTAATACGGCCAAAATCATCAAGTTTCCTGGAGCAATTGAACCGGCCTGGCCCTGGCAGGGCATGGTCCACGTACGTGGAAATGAAGATAAGCGTGCACTCTTGACATCTCCTCTGGAAATCCAATCAAAATCCAGAAAATCAAAGTACCATGCCATCGAAATTTTGGCAAGAGAGGATGTTCTTTTGACCATCACTGCCGATTTAGGTATTGATCAAGTGCTGAAAAGCATCCAAGACCTAAGTTTAGACGAATATCCTAAATTGCCTGGTTGCCTTCGAACGCCCAACAAACATTTTGAAAGTGGCTTCGAACTACAAAAGCGAATACTCAAAGAACTCGATGCACGATTCCCTCAACCAACAATAGCCAACGATGAAGAATCTGGTGAGGATGAAATCCAGGAGCGTGGCCCAAAACGTGAAACCACCCATCCCGCAATATCTAGATCCTATAGGTCAATTGCAAACTCATTGAGCGCCTTTGATCAATTCCGCTACGAGACACAGCCGTGGACTCGCAAACACTCGCCAAGATGTGCCGCTGAAGTTCTACAGACTGGGAAAGAGGCCGTAATTCTGAAAGAATGGTTGCAAAACTTGACCGTCATGTCGGTAGAGACGGGAGGCTCTGATCGACCAACCAGCCGGGCTTCATCTGTTTCAAGGCTTTCAAAATCCGATACTTCTGGAAAGCGGAAGAGGAAGTCGAAGAAGCTAGATGGATTTGTTGTATCTAGCGACGAGGAAGATAATGATATGGACGAGATATCGGAACCGGAAGACGATGCGCCACTTCGTGTTAGTCAAAGTCTTTTCAAGAAAACTGTCATTCGGCAGGGTGACGTGGCGGGAAAGGGTACAAAAGATCCAAGGCTTACAAACGCTGTTGTTATTAGCGGCCCTCATGGATGTGGGAAGACTGCAGCAGTTTATGCTGTGGCAGCAGAACTTGGATTTGAAGTGTTCGAGATAAATTCGAGCAGTAGGCGAAGTGGAAAGGACATTCTAGAGAGGGTAGGAGACATGACACGCAATCACCTCGTACAACGAGCTCATGATCAAGCGTCGTTGGAACCGCTCGATGAGGATGCTCAACGAGTTTCAGATGCTCTTGAAGATGATATCAAGACCGGTCGACAGGGCACAATGAATTCATTTTTCAAGACCAAGGACGCAATAATAACGAAGCCTCAACCAAAGAAGTCGGAGCCAATTTCCAATAGCCCGAAACCCATCCAAGTCAGCCCAGCGCCAACTCCCCCTCCGAAGCAACAGAAACAGTCCTTGATCTTGTTGGAAGAGGTTGATGTTCTCTACGAAGAAGACAAGCAATTCTGGACCACTGTCATCACTCTCATCATACAGTCTAAAAGACCCATCATCATGACTTGTCAAGACGAATCTCTTGTGCCAATGCAAGCACTTTCACTTCACGCAATTCTTCGTTTTGCACCCCCACCGGTTGATCTCGCTGTAGATTACATGCTGTTAGTCGCGGCAAATGAAGGTCATGCTCTCCAACGAGATGCCGTCAAAGCGTTGTACCAAAGTCGCCATCTGGATCTTCGAGCCTCATTGACAGAACTCAACTTCTGGTGCCAGTTTGCCGTAGGGAATGCCAAAGGTGGTTCGGATTGGTTATACCCGCGCTGGCCTCTTGGTCGGGATATCGACAGACATGGAAATACTATGCGCGTTGTCAGTGAGAAGACGTATGAGGTGGGCATGGGTTACTTGTCGCACGACTTTCTTGAGAGTCACATGCATTATCTGACTATTGAGGAAGAGACGCTACATGAAGCAAAGGATGGCTGGAACGTAGATCTTGGGAACTGGCAAAAGAGTATCGATTTAAATGGTTGGGCAGATAAGACAAAAGCTTCATCAAGTGGGGGTGCTGATGATCGAGCATGTCTAAATATCTACGATGACTTCGCTGACGCAATGAGTGTCGCCGATTTGTTTTCTGGCTCAGCTTTCGCGCTAGAAAATCAAGTAAGTCATTTCAAACCCTCTTTTCAAATCTTTACTAATGTGCCAATGCTATCAGGTCGAACTCGACTTCACCGTTCCTGGATTGCCAGACAAAGTTCTAGAAGACTACACTTCAAATCTTCCGATCATTGAAGCAACACCACTGCTAGATTTTGACAACACCGGCCTAGACATGTCCCTGTGGATCAAATCACGAGCCAGGGAGTACCTCCAAGTCGAGCAACACCTCAAGCATGGGCTCGAGGTCCCCTCAGAGTTAGACCGACCAAGCGAAGCTCATATTGTTGACCTGATCGAGAAACATGTTTCAAGACCCGATTTGATCATGACCCGCAAAGATCTCAGCCTGGCGTTCGACCCTATCTCTGAGCCGGAAAAGCCGTACATTTGGAGTACCGGGCAACTGGAAGCTTCAGTGTTCGACCGAACTCAGACAATCATAACCACCGACCTTGCTCCTTATGTCCGATCAATCGTGTCTTACGATGCAAAGCTACAGCAGGAAAGAAGTCGCATGAGTAATTTGCTCAGCGAGGGTGGAAGAAAAGGAAAGCGGATGCGGACTACCAGAGCAGCTTTTTCTGCACTGGAAGGTGGGGCCAGGAGCACAACAAGGAGAGACCGGTATTTCGGCTCAAACCTCAATCCCTATCTGGTTCTTAGGACTGGAATGCCTAGTTGGCTCGAAGCTGTTCCCACCGAAACTCAATTAGAAAGTGTGACGAGTACGAGAATAAGTACAGGGGATTCGAATCTCAGCAGAGTAGGGAGCGATGATGGAGAAAACGATAGCCTATAGAGCTCGGTTGCAAAATTGATTTGCCCTTTCAAGGAGTTTTTAACATCGGGTAGGGATTACGGCACGGGTCGGGCATCTGAGGCATCTTCCAAGGACGGAAAACAAGCATTGGGATAAAGCATTTGACCAGTAGCATGTACAGATAGAAGCATGGCATTCCACAGTTAGCAAAATATCCAAGAGTTGAAATATAGCCTGTTCCCGATTTGGAAGAAGTGCCCGACGAACAAACGACAGCCAGTTTTCAAAATTACGGGCACTTTCCACTCTAGGTTATTTTACTATTCTTCGGCAACGTCGACTCTCGATTACAAATTCAGACCTAGGGCGTGATTACTATTCTACGCCACGGATTTACTATACACATAACTTCGTAAAGCTCCTTAATTATATGCGCAACAAAATTCGAAGTTGAAGATTCGTTTCGAAGACTGAACTCAAAATGAGTGCGCTAAGTATGATATTACAACCTACGGTAGAACATCTCCCTACAGAGGAGGTCGATGAGTTAAATCCGAGGCCTGCGAAACGGAGAAAATCAACACCGCCGCGAGGAAACGACAAATCAAGTAGTCTTGAGAAACCTATGAATCTAGTCAAAGACGAGAGGAAAAAGAAATGGTTAGCAGGTCTCAGCCATAATGAGTTACTGGGCGTAGCGCAAGGAGCTGTTTGGCAAGGTGAGCACCACGTGACAACCCAATATCTTGATTCTGTCGATGGAGCTCATGAATTGTGGTGATGTTAGTTGGGGGGCTGCATAGCAAGAGTTGTTTTGGCTGCGCAAAAGAGGGAACATTACTGGAATGCCACAACTGTCCGCGTTCGTACCACCGTCGCTGTCTCGATCCACCCATTCATGGGAATTTCAAAATCGATCAGCCATGGTTCTGTCCTAATTGCACACTCCTACAGCTAGATGCCGCAAACCCAATGGCGCAGGAAAGTTCGAGGCCTGGGTCTGATCAGGACAAATCACTTGCGAGGCTCCCTTCGCTTCGCATTGAGGACGTGACGCCTCTGCATCGATCCTCGGAACCCAACAGCTCGAAACTCATATCCAAAGTTACTGTATCATCTCTCAATCAAACACCACTTCCAGATGTTCCAGATCGACCTCATAAAAGATCTCGCTATACCACCTTACCCGAACATATCGACGAAGCCCTCGGTGTTTTGAATCGCGAGCTCGAGTCTGCATTCCAAACGAAAGGATTGCTTCGAGATATGGCATCGAAGATTCATTATCTGGAACAGGAGCTACAAATTCGGAAGGGGCAGGAAATTTTATTAGCGAGGGGGCAAGAGGGGGGGTTGGGACCGGGGACAGATGTGTTGGAAAGACTTAGGAGAGAGGTGGTGGAGCTGCGGAGGGATAATGGGGGTTTGAGAGAGGAGGTTGAGAGTGTGAAGGCAGAGTTGAGCAGGAAGGAGAAGGAAAGAGAAGAGTGGAGAGCGAATGTGAAAAAGTTAATTAATGGAAATTAAGCGCGCCATACCCAGTACTTGAACTTCTTTTGCCATTGAATTAAGCCCAGTCTTCCATTTTATGATAACGGTCTGCAGGGACTAGAGTTGTTTGAACTGAAAAAGTCATTACATGACCGCCAAAGCTCCTAGTAATTACCAGTACAACGGTCCTTCCAATTTCACCCTGTTGAAATCTTAAATTATTCTGAATTAAAGATGTCAACTAAGTCGAATACGGCTTTCTAATATTAATGGAAGGGACGATGCTATGGACTTCACTCTTTCCACTTTTCTTCTCCATACAGATCTCGAAAAGAACGCTTTCCTTCCCTCAGAAATCTCTCGGCCACCCAAGTAACACACCTCGAGGCAACACGATGGAGGTTTTCATTTTGCTTGCAATCCTTGCTGCTTACTTCCAAGTCACTCATGCAACCATCAGATACCAGGCAAACCCATTTTCCGCTATCAAGCGTCGTACCGCCTCTTGGAACTCTACTATCAGACCAATTCTCGCCGCTTCGGGTCCGACTGTTGATCTCGGATATGCGATATATGAAGGCCTTTTCAATGCTACTTCGAATATGAACACCTTCAAAGGGCAAATCCACTCCTAATTTTCAACGTTTAACAATTCGAAACTAATAATGGTAGGATTCGTTTTGCAGCACCACCAATCGGTAGTCTCCGATGGCAACTTCCTCAACCACCAATCGTCGACCGGAACAATGTTTTTCAGGCAACACAGTTTCAATCCCAATGTCCACAAGGTTCTAAATCTTCTGGAGATTCAGTTGCTGAGCAACCTGGATATATCGCTGGTCTAAGTCCATCGTCGGAGGACTGCTTGTTCCTGAATGTCTATACCCCAGCAAATGCAACCAACCTTCCTGTTCTCGTCTATATTCATGGCGGCGGCTATGGACTTGGAAATGGAAACCAGGACCTCAGTAGCATCATCGCCGCGAATGACAACGGCTTTCTTGGTGTTGTAATCCAGTGCGTGTTCTGATTCCCTAATATCATTTCCAATGCTTAGGAGAGGGGAGTTCTGAACCAGCAGTCAAACTTTTTCAAAGATTCGGATCAAGGATCTCAACAAGTCTTCTCAATCTCTCTAACCAATTCGCTCAAACCTTTTGAAGGATTCGGACAATGTTAATGTCGAGACGTTTTATAGGTATCGCCTTGGCGCATTCGGCTTCCTCAGTTCGGATGAAGTTGATCATTTCGGTGTCGTCAATGCTGGCTTGAGGGACCAGATGTTTGCTTTGCAGTGGGTGCAGAGCTACATCCACATCTTCGGAGGTAACGCATCGCAAGTCACCATATCTGGCGACTCAGCAGGAGCTGGGTCTGTCTTGTTGCAAAGCATGGCTTTTAACGGAGAACTTGGATTGTCCCTCTTCAGCAACCTCATCGCGGCATCACCATATCTAGTTTCTCAGTACCGTTACAATGACTGGGTCCCTTCTCAGGCTTATTATGCTTTCGTGAATGCAGCTGGATGTTTCACAGGATCTGCGTTCGGAAATACTATGCAATACTCGACAAGTTTCAAATGTCTTGTGAATGCGGAATCATCTGTCCTGATGGAAGCCAATGATATTGTTTCGAGTTCAGGAATTTATGGCACCTGGTAAGCGTTATTTCATTATGAGCTTCTGTTCATTCGGAAAGATCTGGAGCCTGAGAATTATTCGCCGAGATCCCGTGAAATTCCCAGTATTTGCAGTGCTAATGATAAACAGGGCTTTCGTGCCAGTGACAGACGGTACTTTTCTCAAGCAGTCTCCAAGTCAACAACTTCTCCAGCGTCGAATCAATGGCGTCCGAATTCTTTCCGGGAACAATGCAAATGAAGGCACTAATTTCGTACCTCAGAATCTGACCACGGAAGCGGACGTCGTGTCCTGGCTTCATACGACCTTCCCCATGTTCTCTAATGATGATATTGCTAAAGTCTTGATGTATTACCCATCTTCGACAGATTCGGTGTCAGACGCAATAGTGGTGTTAGCAACTGCAAATGACGCTGCGATCCAACAACAGCGCGCCAACGATATTTATTCCGAGTCGGTTTTCGTCTGTCCATCATACTGGCTCGCTGAGGCATACAGCTTCGAAGATCGCCAAGCTTTCAAGTACCAGTATTCAATTCTCCCTGCTCTTCATGGCGCCGATTATAATGGGTACTTTGGCCCACCTGTGCCATATCTGTGTGCCGAGTTTGTGAGCTACTTTCAAAAAATCTGGGGCAACTTTATCATGCACAACAATCCATCAGTCGAGAGCGAGGAGGAATATATTGATGCCAATGTCGAGGCGGTGATTTCTTGGCCAGCTTTCAGTGATGCAAATCCGATTCAAGTCAATAGTGAGTGCCTACTTTGGGCTGTAGAGGTTCAATGCTGACAATAACAAAGTCAACCAAACCGGAGGCAAACTTGTCACGGATTCCCACACCTTCCCGCTCGTTTCGTACGGCGAATTCCTTAATTCGACGTACTACATTGACCCTGGATTGGAACCGAACTTCAGCCTGGTCAATGCTTACACGTTCGAAGATGGACGAGGATTTCGATGCGATTTTTGGCGTGCTATGGGTATTGCTGTTCCCGAGTAACGGCGGTAGAAAGTGGACTGTCGCGTTGACGTGCTTATTTTATTCTGCAGTTGGTTGAAATTCTTTACTTTGCCATTGTAGACACACAAGAGATTGGCTTCCTTGAAAGTACAAATCGTTCAAGATTCCAAAAGCACTCTAATTAGCTTGAGAACAAATGACCCTCATCTCAGCACTGCAACTGTGTACTTGCTGTTTTGCCGTCCTGAAATGCGACAGGACGCTTAATCTAAATCGCGAAAGAAAGGACGACCTAAGCGGATTCAAAAGCTAGTAGAGCTCGTTCCGAAGTTTCTCCAGTTGGTCTAGTGGTTGTGAGATTCGTGGTGTTGGCACCACCAGGCATCTTTCTCTTGGACTTCAAGATCTTGGCTCCTTGGGGAAAATGAAAATCGAGCCCCAAGTGGGACTGATGATCTCCTTCGTATATAACCCTCAAAATCTCCAAGAGTCCATAGCTATTAGAGCCGCTGGCTCAGAGAACCTCGGCCGTTCGGTTACTTCAATGGATGATTACTATACGACGAGAGCTTTTTATTAGAGCTCCAACTGATTGGCTTCATTTCAACGAAGTTAGGTTAAGTGTTTGATATTATTTCTTTTAACTTAAAACTTATTTCCTTTCATTCAACCTCAGCCCGCCATGTCTCAAGCTCCAAAGACAACAATCTGCGACCTCGCGTACCCAGCTCCTCATGTCTTGCTGGTGACCCTCACACGGACGAAGCAGCTCAACACGATACCTACACATGGCCACTTGGAGCTCGAATCAGTGTGGCACTGGATGGACTCGAACCCCGATCTCTCATTAGGAATACTTACAGGCTCAGGACCTGCTTTCTGCACCGGCGCTGATCTGCGGCGTACGTTCTTCTCAACCATTATCTAGATCCCATTGTCATTAATGTTGTTCCAGAGTGGGTATTGGTACCCAAAGAAGATCAAGGCATGCTCCCCAACGATGGCTTTTGCGGAATATCTCAACGACACGGGAAGAAACCCATCCTCGCAGCCGTCAATGGTCTGGCCGTGGGCGGTGGAATGGAAGTCCTCATAAACTGCGACATGGTAATTGCCTCGCCATCTGCCGTACTCTCCCTCCCCGATGTGAAAGTCGGCCTCTCGCTCCTCGGTGGCACGCTACCGCTCCTCGTACGCAAGATTGGCAGAGCGAGGGCTTCGGATATGGTTTTCACCGGACGAAATATCGGGGCTGATGAAGCCTTGAGGTGGGGGTTGGTGGATAGAGTCGTGAAAGATCCGGTGGAGGAAGCGGTTGAGATAGCGAAGACAATAGCGGGGAATAGCCCGGACGCTGTCTTTGTGAGTCGAGAGGGGATATTCATGGGATTAGATGAGGGAGATGCGTTCGAGAAAGGGAGGGATTGGAAGAAGAAATATTGGCCACTTTTGAGAAATGGAAAGAATGTCGGAGAAGGCATAAATGCATTTTTGGGGAAGAGGAAACCGAACTGGGATCGAAATTGGGATAAGAGCAAATTATAATGGAAAACGATCCGTTTGCTCGTTTGCAACGGAGCATTCTGTAAGTATATCATATGTTCATTTCTTTCTTTGTCAAATTCAGATCCTTTTGTCCATAAGGAGTTGAGAATATGTATCTATATTTCATCAAATCAGTGAACTTCCGCTGGCTGGATAGACAATATGGCAGTAGTAACAAATCGGATGGAGGGTGTCCAGAAAAGGCGTCTTATAAGTTAGAACATAGTAGAGATGAAGGTACAGAGACAAGAAATTAAGGGTCAGCGCAAACCAAATGACGCTATGATATTGCTTCTTGGAGCATCTATGCCAGTCTCAAGATACAGCATCCAGATTAAAGCTTGTCAAGGTCTTGTCTGATGCTGGATCAAGGTCCACTGATATATCCTGCATTGTGGATGGAATATATCTTCGCGACTAACTGAATGAAGGGTTCGTTCTATGATACTTAGGACACATCAAGTCGTACCCTCATTTCCCGAGCAGGGTACTTCTTTCACATAATTCAAGGTAGCTATTTTGAGACATCAGCTTTACTCCGAGTGGCATTGCGAAATATTCTTGCTTGTTTACTTTGTTTTTGAATATCCCCAATTTGGTAGACATATGATCTGACCAGAAGCTCACAATTAGTATGGTCTTCGTTCACTACAAAACAGCTGGAATTTGTTCTAAAAGAATGGATATCACATTGTTGTCGACAGCTTTATCGCTATCGATTGACACTCTGGTTGTCGAAACACTTCTCACGCACATAACCGATTGGGTGGGCAGAGGATATGGATAGCAGTACATCGAAATAAAGAATTAGCATTGATGCTAATTTCTAACAGTCTGTGAAATAGAACAGAGGATGACTCCGTTCGCTGCTCATCCGAGTGTCTTTGACAACGGAAGGAAACCTATCAATCCTCTCGTCTTTAAAGGTGGACAGTGTCTCATCGAATGACGTTGACACCACCTTTGTTTGCGGAAGGTGTCCTTGACAATTTGACTCGTGATTCAAAGTGGCTGAAAGCATATGCATCTATGAAACACATTTGGTTCAGAATCAAAACTTCCGTGGCACAAAATGTGTTCTTCTCCGATATTAGTGATAATTAGCTTTGAGTTCCAGGGCCTCCAAATCGTCGCAATCTGACCCTGCAGGCAGAAAAAGACGGGATATGATACAAAGAAGGTATTCGTCGTAGGGCATCCACCCAGGTAACAAAAAAACATTTTTGTCCCTAGGTAGAGAAGACAGAACAGGAGGTACTTTGTACCACGTGACTACAAACTGGCTTCCAACAAAGGGGTTGTTTGAAGAGAGACAAAGGCCAAATAAAGACTAAGGATGACAATTATGCCTTTGAAGATTTCAGAACAGTCGCGATGTTTGGTATGTTTCGTAGTGGCTTGATCAGAACAGTCGAGATGGGAGAAGATATCAGCGGGCATCAGGCGCTTCTCCTCCTCCCCATGCCTCTATCCTTCCACACACTGATACTCCACTCCAAAGATATAACAAAATGTTTTCTGGATCATCCGCTTCTAAGAGTGGCTGGGTCCGAAAGCCCAAGGGGACCAGTCGGCCAAGTGGTACAAAACCAATGAAGCATTATCCTGGGATCAAACATCCAAATCCAGACCACGACTTTCCCCATCTCTTTGCCCGCTGCTATGAGGGTCGTTTTCTTGCTCGCATGCTAAGACGAAATGCAAAAAGCTCGACCTTGCAGAGTCTTACAACAGAGCAGAGAAAGCAGGTACAGAAGGGTCTTCGGCAAGATAATCTACCACTAGTTCGTAGCCCAGAGACGGATCAATTGCTGAGAGACTTTTACGAGAAGTGGATGGCAATTCTCGATACTCTCTTCTACTTCAATACTTTGGCGAGCAAAGTTAAATTTCGCTTCGAGTCAGACCCAGAAGCCAGAGATTATCACGGTTTCTGGGGCCAAGAAGGTGAAGTCTACAACATCATTTTCAGCTACGGAAGAGACGAGAAGCAAGACCCGAAAGGGTGGGAGAGTTTTCTCTCAAAAATCGTCCATGAATCACTCCATGCGTTCTTAAAAATCTACTCATGCCAATGTCCAAGATGTATTGATAAGGGCTGGTCCGAGACCGCGACTTCGCACAATGCGGTCTGGGCTAATTCAATGATTGCGATACAGGAGGCACTAAACCGCCATCTAGGTTGGCAGATTGATTGCAAAATTTGGGAGTCGATCAAGATGGAGATGAGCAAAAGTAGCTGGCTACCAAGATCCGAACAGCTGCAGAGATGGGGCATCGAAGATGTAGTTGGACGTGAAGACCCGGCCCCTGAAGACGATGAGCTCGAGGAGATTGATAAATTCGAAGAAGAACGTAATTTGCTACCTAGAGATGGCCAGAAGAAAAATCCCCGGTGTACTACAATGTAAAGGAAGCACTAAGAGGTAGGAATTCTGCTCTTTGAGGATGAAATACAATAGTTGATCTTCTCATATTGTAATCTGAGAGTAAATTGAACTTCGAATGATGCAAGTAATTCTATCTTCCACAGCGTGGCCAACTATCTATCTCGAGCCAAACTCACTGGGAGCCACTCCACGGGCGGCTTACTTCCACACTCACCCCTTTTTAGCTCATGTTTATTGATAAACAGTACCTGGGCTGAAGCTGCGAGAATTTTTCTGGGAGGTCTACTTGTGTGCGCCGAAGTCAAGCAGACGAAAAGTCTCAAGTACTAGAATAGATTATAATGATAATGAATAGTATGTCTCTTAAAGCAGTGCGCTAAGGATTAATATATTTTGTGAAGAATGATACTAGTTGCCGTTCGTAGTGATCCATGCCAAAGAAAGCAGGAAGAAAACGAAAAGGTAACGGAAAGGAGTTTGAAAAGAACCCTCAATGAGCAGTTCAAGAGCTGACAGTTAGAAGCCTTTTACATTGACGATGATGAGAAGAAGAAGCTCCAAAAGCTTTTCTAAAGAGCTGCCTTTGAAGTTGCCAACAAGAGTGGAGAATTTGGATAGGGGTAGCGAACAGGTACTTGTAGCTTGGCCCTCCGCATATTTCTCGGCACGGGGCTGAGAGCTTTCTCAGCCTCCAACCCAAACCCCAACCCCGCCTCACGTCTGCTCTGCTCATTCTGAAAGCAACATTTTGGAGAATGCGCCGACACGCAATTGTCCAGAACTTGTGGCCGGATTGTGTGTGAGGTTGTCGATGGGTTTCGCACAACGACTACCAGAGGGATGAATGCTACCAGCACCCCGGGAAGAAGTGGTCCGTTGCCCACAGTGCCGCCTCCTCAAAAACAGATACGATTTGTGAACAGTGAAGGACAACCACCTGCGAAAAGAAGGAGGATAACTGCTGCGTATGTGCTCCGAAAGACATTCCATCTTCCTCGGTTCTGGTAAATCGGGCTTCCGCTTCTGTATCCCGCAAGCACTATGACCTGGGGAATGACTGTGCATGACCGTCAAAACTAGCTGCACGAGGGACTCTGGCTGATTACGCGCAGATGTCAAACTTGCAGAAAGAGGAAAACACGATGCGATGGTAAGCGGCCGCTATGCTCGACCTGCACGGAAAATGGACATGAATGTCTTGGGTATGCGGATGGAGAGATCAAGAAGGAGGCGAAAGAATCGGATACAAATCGAAATGCCGACGACGATAACGATGATTGTGGGGTTGACATAATGAGCACCGCAAGACAAGTGGGGAATGGCCACCATGGATTGGGAAATAGCTCTGCAGGTGTACATCGCAAAGAACCGCAAGAATATTTCCAAAATGCGGCGAGAGATGCACCCAATGTCAAAAGTGGAGGAGATTCGAGTTCTGGTAATTACAGAGAGACTGCTGTCTTTTCTGACGAAGAACCAACTTCAATGGGTAGGACCTCTTGAGACAATGGTATGACACCCGAACTGATTGATAGGCATCTAGACCGATCAATTTCTTCCCATGCAAATAGCCACCGAGTTCCTTACTTCCGATATTTTGGTCCTACGGCAATCGTTCCTGGGTTCAAACAAATGGTCGTGTCAGTCAGAGAGCATCGCCGTAGCACGGGTGCGGGTTCTTCTATTGCAAGTCAGTATACTCTCCACGATGTGTCTTCTTAGCTGATCAAAGAAGTGTCGCCTGGATCGGGTGGACATGGTGGAGGTTCCCTATATGGAGGAACACCGTCTCAAGCAGGAACAGAGCATCGGCCAAGTGGTGCAGACATGCCTGTATACGACCAGAGCGACCTATTACCCGTGAATCGCCTAATAATCCATCTCGTGGAGACGTTCTTCACACATCTGGGGTGCAACTATCCGTTTCTACGGCAGAAATCTTTCACTCAGCAGGTCGAGGAACGTACGGTCGAAGCTATCCTAGTCGATGCCGTGTGTGCTCTCGCAGCCCGTTTTTCCGATCACCCACTCCTCACCGCGTCACAGGATTCGACGTATCCGAAATCAGAGTATGGTCATGTCTTCGCTCAGCGTGCCAAAGCAGCAGTGGTGGACACATTCCCTCGACCTACAGTTGCCGCGACCCAAGCTTGTTTGCTTCTTGCCTACGAAGGGTTCGGAGCGAACCAGGATAGCGCATTGTGGATGCAATTGGGGTGTGCAATTCGAATGGCTGTCGATCTTGGCCTGCAAAAGCTTGACGGGGTAAAATACCAGGGCCGAAAGGACCCAGGATACCACAGATTGAGTACCGACAGCGACCCCTCTGATATATCACCTGTGGTAAGTGTAGAGGAAATGAAGGAAATTGAGTCGGAACGGATCAACACTCTATGGGCCGTCTTCATGCTCGATCGAGTCATCTCATCTGGGACTGGCAGACCCGTCACACTGAGGGATGAAGACTTCGAGCTCTCATTTCCTGCCATTACCGCGAGCACGGATAGTGGATGGCCAGACCCCTTTCCAGCTTTGATACGGATCATCCATCTCTACGGTAGAGTCTCCGATTTATTAAACAACATAAGGAGTGTCCAAGACGTCACACCCAGGAAGATGGAAGGGCTAGTTGACATGGAGCGAGATCTGACACAACTCTATCAGAAGTTAGACAACAGACTTAACTTCAACGCAACAAACTTTCAGCATTACTGCAAAGCTGGAGAAGGGACAAACTTTATCCTCGTGCGTCACGTCTATCCCCATCAGAAATGTGAATCTGATATTTCTAGGTACATTTCTGGTTCCATACTTTGATCATGCTGCTGCACCAACCAACCTTAATGCATTCATTTGAAGGGCAAATCCTTTCCCTACTACCTAACAGTCGCGAGCTTTCTATGTCCTCAGCCAAGACGATCGCCGATATCCTCGCTTTTGCGGAGCTTATTGATCCCAGAAGCTTTGTCGGCAATCCATTCACCAGTCAACCAATATATATTGCCGCATGTGCCTTTTTAATGGAGTCTGCCGCGCATACTCCATCAACCCCAGCTTCACGGGACACAACCCCTCCAAATGTTGGCCCTAAACAGACCTCGGACAGCCAGAAAAAAGCTAGCGCAGATAAATCCAGCAAGAACAAGCAGAAACATTCGCTACTGGCATCTGCTGCTAATCAGAATTATCAACGCTGCTACAAAGCTCTGCAACAGTTGGAGATATACTGGGCAGGGACTCGCTACATTCTCGTGGCTCTCGATCAGAAGGCGAAGGGAATTTGGGACCCTGAGACTTATACTGAGCAGGAATACGAGGCTACTAAGAAGAACAATGATATGATTCCCCAGTGGAGGCGTGAATTGTCACTTGCGGGGCAATCGACTCCAAATGTCCACTTTGCGGGCCTTGTTCGGTCACCTAGAATGGAATCTGGCTCTCCTAGTGCTGTTGATCCCTCGCAGGCCATTGGGTGGTCACTGACGGGTACGACTAATTCTCCAAGCTCAAATCTTACCTTCATGTATCAAAATATGAATCAACAAGTTCAGGAACCCCTCGTCACTGCACCAGGCGCTGGGAACATGATTTATGATCCCATTCGCTCAAGCCTACCCGAGTCTACCACTGCTTCTACCTCAACGTCTACACATCCTTCAGGGTACCGACAGTATTCATCTCAACCCATGAGACGTCCTTCTCAGTCCATGTCACGGCCACTCCCCAAACACGCCACGCCACTGTACTCGGATTCCGTCTCAACATCTGATGCAGAAATGTTGCTGGGTTTACAAAACTCTCCTTTTACTCAAACACCTGGGCCACACCATTCACTCAACCCGGGGCCAAACCCTGTGTCGCCATCTTTCCCCCGGCATGACATATCCAATGGCTTTGACTTTCCGCAAAACAACGCCAGTCTCTTTCCCGGAGGTTTCAATGGTTACATGGGACTAGGAGGTGGCGCGGGAGAAATGATGATGCAGAGTCAAGAGATCGATATGACATCTCTAGGGGGCGATATGATGCCATGGCTTGAATACCTGCCTCAAAACATGCTCGACTTCTTTGACAACAACGGGTCTGCAGGTGGATCTATGAATGATAATACAGACCTTGGCGCCGGTTAATCTAGAGGAATCTTAGGAAAGCCATTATTATCGATTGCGCAACGTAAAACCGTCTTTATGTTACAAGTAAGCTACTGACCATGAATCCCCCACCAGGATTGACCTGTGCTACGAACTACGAGGGATAATCTTAATTCAGTGGTGTGTCTACACGGAACAGAATCATTCAATGGCAGGGGAAGTCTAAATTGGCGGCGAAAAGAACACCGTAGGCGCTCCGGCGTCCAAACTGGAGAGGTTCAGTTGATTGAGTGGACCTCAAGCTTTAGATGAAGTGGAGGGTAAAGATTGTGCGAAGAGGGCATAGGGCTTTGTGGAAGAAACACATTATACATTATACCAAATATACCATCTGTGACAAAATATTCAAGACTATATTATGACACTCATTGAGAACTTCTTGTGCGTTACTACTACCTTAGCTGATGCAAGACCGTAAACTCTCTTAGATGTTCAGCAACCCAGAACGCTACAGCTGCAGTTCCTAGCACTTCTCCAGAGACCCGAGATTTTAGCCGAAATCTTTCGAATTTTACCACAAATTGACGCCATACATGACTTGTTCAATTGAGATAACCACATAGTCGACAGAGCGCTTTCGCCGTGCCATCAAGTATGCTCAGACCAAATAACCAAAAGGTTCAGATTTTTAAAAGTTCGCCGGTTACGATTCTCAATATCCACAGTGAGAAAGCATAGGATATCATATAGGCTTAGGAATTGTTTATCTCGAAGCCAGAATCCATTGATCTGTTTTGAGAAATCAATCTAGGCCCGGCCAATGTCTCAAAATAAGTTCACGCTATTTGACGCTATGCCGCATTCGAGCTTCATCAGTCCCGTCTCCCTTATCGTTCTTTCACCAAGTGTTGTGACGTCGATCCCGCTTCGTAGAATAATTGATCATCAAAAATTTTGCTACCACCAGCTACTCCTTTCGCACGAATTCAGAGGACGAAGTTCCACCCCATACCATGATATAGGGGCTTTGAGTCCAAGGACACAGGACAAGATGTCGACTACAATCTCTTGTAAACGCTTTTCCCAGCTCCGGAGCCCGTCACTAACAGATATTAGATCCAGCATCGAATCTGACGATAACGTATACATTTAACGATCCTCGAACACTTCCTGCCGTGGTTTTTCATTCCGTGCTCCTTCGTACCATAGCTTTCACTGGGATGATATATTTAACCGGGATCCAACGACAACCAAAACCAAAACAGGCTGTATCACTACTTTTTTTCTTCCTCATACCCACTTACCCTTTGAGTATGATTTTATGTCGCCTACTTTACTGTTTACGTCTGGCCTATACGCAACCCTTACCAGACGATCGATACGGATACCTCGCCTATATGCTATCCGCAACTTTAGGACTACGCACGTGGGCGAACGCTTCTTCAATAGCCAAATTTGTCGAAGAGGGCGGTGCTGTTTCAAATTCACCATATGATGTGTACGACAACAGCAATTCATCGTCTCTCCTTTCCGGCGCCGCTTCCGATTTCCAACGCTTAGATTGCACTTGCACAACCTATATCTGTAAGCGCTTCAACAAGCGCTCCTACCTTCACACCGCGGCTGTTCTCTCTTTCATCTTTCTATATTGCTCAATATCACTTCTCATCTACTTTCACCGTAGCTCGCGAACATACGTCGAGATGGTTCAAGATCTACTTCAGGGGACACCTCCGGGAACCCACCAAGCGGACATCTACTCCAATGCTTTGGAAACGATCTCCGCTTTCGATCAAACAAATGCGACATGGGCAATTGCTGGTTTGGTGTGCGCCGCTTCAACGCTATTATTACGCATTACGCAGTGGGAATTCGATTGGAGGGACCTTGGGAATAAGTCAGATCAGAAGACCACCGCAGAAGAGCCATTGATGCTGTCGTATGCCGAACTCATCTTCAGCTTCCTCCTCTACGTATTCCTGACACGACAAACATGGTATCGGGTCATCTACGCCTGGCGAACGGTAGATATACTGGAGACGCTCCCTTTTTGGTGGGGAATACTTTTCCTTGGGATATTTGCCACAAGAATGACGCATAGCTGGGCTACTGCGAAGGAAAAGGCAAAGAAGGAGGCTCTGGGAAAGCTAGTGCTGTGCCTGTGGATTGGTTTTGTGACGTTATGGCCGGTCATTTATTCGATCCGAGATGCTTGGGAGCTGGTTAGTTGTATGACAGGCGGTGGATGCCCGTATCCTCTTTTTCTGTGGAAAGACTCGTGGAGTCGTTCTTTGTGGATATATTGAGCAGAGACTTGACGTTTAGTTAATTCAATAGATGCGCAGGCTGCATTAGTGCCTTAGCTGCAGACGTGCCTAATATCTTCCTTATTGTCGTCTCGTCACTCCTTTCATCTAATTCATATCACTCCAGACTAGCCAACAATTTCCACATTTAAAATTTAATCGTACTGAAGGCCCTGGATATATCTCTGGCATCAACGATGTTTGGTCTTCTCAGTCACGACAGGCGGTAATATGTTAATCCAAATCCTACCGCAAAATCCAAGGTTCCAATCAATATATTTCCCCATCTCTGGTTATTCTCGTTTCTGACCCAAATCATCGTCTTTCTCTTTCCAGGCATATACTTCCTCAAAACACAAATATATGCAATAATTAACTTGAAACAGCAAAGTCATCGGCAAGATATCCAATAGATGTCTTTGACGACTTTCGAAAGTCCTGTTAAGCACGATGTGGCAAAGGCGAGAGTGCAGATCAGGACTGAGATGGGGTTGATGGAGGTGGATGGCTCACAACCACGAACAAAGCGATGGATCGCCTATGACCAAAGGAATAGCGAGAGATTTGAGGTCAACCTGGTCTGTGAACGTGCTATCTCGTTCGATTAGAACCTGATAGAGCCCTACATCTACTCAAAGACTTCATGCGGCTTAGGAATCCATGAAGGATCTTGCTGGAGTTTGTTAACATCTAAGGAAGTGAAGAGTTACACAAGCAAGAGGAGTTTATATCGCGAGTAAACAACAGTTGGTCTTCCATTCATCCTTGGCAGCAGCGCTGATCCTTCTGAATCACCTGACCAATATCCCTTTCCAGCGACGCCCTAGCCACATTTACCCTAGCCACCCAGTTCCCATTCGTCCATCTGAAAACGTGCCCCACTGAGACGCTCAAAATCGCCGACTTCCCGGCCAGTCAGACCCGACTCTTCCCGTGGGCGAACTAGCGTCTGGCCGGATAATTTTAGAGATTGAAACTCCAAACTGGTTTTTATTCAACCGCAATTTCACCTATTGAACATTCTCAACAGGAGTATCGTGAATACCCTCATCTCCACTCCATCCTCCTAGTAATAATACCCTCGATTCTCATTCACACACACATCTAATACCATGGCAACACCTGCAACCTCCACCGGCTCGACTAAGGTCGATGCAGTCGTCCAAAAGGTCGCCGCCAACACTCCCGAGAAGATCTCCGGAGTTGCTCTCTACTCTAGATTTGCATTGGCAGGTGCCATCTGCTGTGCAGTCACCCATGGAGCTCTCACACCCGTTGACGTGTAAGTTGAATCTCAATTATACACTCCATTCACTTTTGCGCATCTCCGAACCCTGTTCCAACGCGACGAGACTGACTTATCACCTCCAAAGTGTCAAGACAAGAATACAACTCGATCCCGTCACATATAACAAGGGATTAGTTGGGGGTTTCCGACAAGTTATTGCTAAAGAGGGTGCTGGTGCTCTGTTGACTGGCTTTGGTCCTACCGCTGCTGGATACTTCCTCCAGGGCGCTTTTAAGTTCGGAGGATATGAACTCTTCAAACAACAATCCATCAACCTGCTTGGCCTTGAGGCTGCCCAACAAAACCGCACTGCCGTCTACTTGGCCTCTGCCGGTCTCGCAGAATTCTTCGCCGACATTGCCCTATGCCCCCTTGAAGCCACGCGTATCCGTCTCGTTTCGGAGCCTACATACGCCAATGGCCTCATTGGTGGATTCACCAAGATGATGAAGAATGAGGGTATTGGCGCTTTCTACGCTGGTTTCGGCCCCATCCTGTTCAAGCAGTAAGTTGAGCAATCTCTCGGAACCAATTGAGATATTGACGATGAGTAGGGTCCCATACACCATGTCCAAGTTTGTTGTTTTCGAGAAGGTCTCCGAGCTCATCTACCAGCAAGTCGATAAAGCCACCGCCTCCGACGGCTTGCAAACCACCATCAACTTGGGCTCCGGTCTCGTTGCTGGTCTCGCCGCTGCTATCGTCTCACAACCCGCTGACACAATGTTGAGCAAGATCAACAAGACCAAGGGTCTTCCCGGAGAGGGAACCACGAGCCGCTTGATCAAAATTGCGAAGGAGCTTGGTATTAGGGGATCTTACAGCGGTATCGGTGCTCGTCTATTCATGGTCGGCACATTGACTGTAAGTTGCTCTCACACTCCAAAAATATCCTCAAAACTGCATTACTGACTGGGTGATTTACAGGCTGGTCAATTCGCTATCTATGGTGACGTGAAGAAGGCATTTGTAAGTGCTCCTTACCTCTCTTTCTCCTTCGAAGCGCTTGCTAACGCGATTTTTCGTAGGGCGCAACCGGTGGTGTCGAAATCGCAAAGTAGGTGCATAATTAAAGACGAGGGAAGTGGTATAGACGGAAGTTGTATAGAGCGGAGAACAAAGGCCTCCGGGAGCCTTTCGTCTCTCGATTGCGTTATTTCAGTGAGGTTTCACTGCATGCATGGTTCTGGCTGGTCTTATTGGCGAACATCTAGAGCATTAGATGTGCGGCATGTTGAAGAAGGGTCGTGTACAATAGGTTCCTTTTCAGCTTTTCTCAATAGACGGTTGGGATAATGTTCAAGATTCCGCTTCAAAATCATGAGATGAGTGAAATTGGATCAAATGGTTGAGTTAAGAAGGGAGGTACTACGCAGGTTGAGTGCGATAGCATGGGCGAGGCAGGTATGTTTCTCTACAGCTAACAAGGCTGGCTCTGCTTCTTTCTTCTGTTAGTCTGTGTCTTGCAACGTTGCTATGGCTCCTACTGGTGTACTGTTCTTCCAAAGTCAAGAATGACAAGGAAACAAGCATCCAGATCACTACGTGTAGTTCAATGGTCCCAAAATCGCGCAGGATGCCGCTGTACTCAACCCCATCCCTTCTCAACCCACTCTGAACTTCCCAAATACGAGTTTCCCATCCTGAAGAGGCCAATATCTTATCATTCCCCCCATCGCCACTGCGTTCTTCCATGGCAGCGGTGCAGCAAAAGCAACGCTCGCCCACGGTCTCGCACACCCGGCATCTACCAATGAACGCAACCCCTCACAGCGTGCATCGTGCCAGCAGGCTGTATGCAAAAGCGTGGCGCCAGCATCAACCCACTAACAGGCCAACAAATCACCCGTCCCCTATGCGCACGGTGCCTGAGCAGCCCATTCCTCGTCTCTCTCGCGGCCACTGAGGCAAATGGTGCATCTCCACGACTTGCTTTTGCGATAGAGGCCCGACGGCGTGGGCGGATAGCGAGTCCCATGTGTCAAGAGAGTAGTGGGTTTGCGGATAAGAGATGGTGAAGGGCCTCGGATGCGAGAGCAGCAGAAGACTGGGTTTTCGCTCATGGTCGTTTTTCGCAGAAACCTTGGGCGAATAGACGGATTCTGCATTGTTGGGTGTCTGGGGATGGGGCGCTGATAGGGTCGTCGAGCAGAGTGATGACGCAGCCAGCCCGCTGTTGAAACGGAGAGGGTTCCGCTCCGCTTGGAGAGGTGTTGATGGGGGATGGAAGAAGGGGGAGTTACACGGTATAGGAGATGGTAGATGGTAGATGGTAGATGGTAGATGGTAGATGGTATATGGTACATCAGATGGGGAATCATACAAAGTATACAATACAAACAATACAGATGATACATGGCATCTAGTAAATCTAATAAATAGACTAAATCATCCGCCTGTGTTGCCGGTGTGTGTTGCGCTGATCCTCAGGGGGCTTAAGCTTTCTTGCCAAGATTCGAGACGCTGGCGGGCTGGGATCCAAGCTTGGAGCTGGAGCTGTAGTGGGGGGCGAGGGAGGGGGCTTTCTGTTCGACCACCAAACCCAACCCCAAACCTCCACACACGTATTTAAAGGTCCTGGCCTCGCTCTGCTTTTACATCTTCTTTGTTCTGCTTTTCACCTTGGAAACTCTCACTCCCAACTTCCCCATTCTAGTCTCCTTCACTTCAATTGATTTGGAACCAATCTCAACCTCAATCCCAGTACGAGTGTAAAGCACACCCAACCGGAGAATTCGCTCAATCCCACCAGCTCCATTCTCATTCAAACATCAACACCGCCAGAATGGTCCACCTCAACCCCATCAAGAAGGACCATGAGATCGACCAGCCGCTCGTGGCCGGTCTCGAGAAGCTCCAGATCGATAACAAGTCTTTGGGTGATACCTTCACCACCACCGTCTACGGCAGTAGATTCGCTGCACAGGATCTCCCCAAGAATGAGATGCCAGAGAACGAGATGCCTAGGGAGGTTGCTTACCGTATGATCAAGGATGATTTGAGCTTGGATGGCAATCCCATGTTGAAGTATGTTTTCCTGCTGCAATTGCTATCCTTTGCTGCGAGTTGGAGAAGCGGTGAGGGGTCATCTGGGATGAGGGGCTGATCCTGATTGCAGCTTGGCTTCTTTCGTAACGACATACATGGTACGCACTTCTTTCCTACGCAGATCTAAGAAGCCAGTCTCTGATACACATAAATGAACTCTAACATGTCCTCCACAGGAAAAAGAAGTCGAAGACCTCATGACCGAATCGTTCTCCAAGAACTTCATCGACTACGAAGAATACCCCCAGTCCGCCGATATTCAGAACCGCTGCGTCTCCATGATCGGCCGTCTCTTCAACGCTCCCACAACCGGCGACGATGCAGCCGCTGTCGGTACTTCGACGGTCGGATCTTCTGAGGCCATCATGCTCGCCGTTCTTGCCATGAAGAAGAAATGGAAGAACGCCCGCATCGCCGCCGGAAAGCCTGCTGATAACCCTAATATAGTCATGTCGTCTGCCGTTCAAGTCTGCTGGGAGAAGGCTGCTAGATACTTCGAGGTCGAGGAGAAATACGTGTTCTGCGCTCCGGATAGATACGTCATTGATCCTAAGCAGACAGTCGATCTCGTGGATGAGAATACCATTGGTATCTGTGTTATTCTTGGCACGACCTATACTGGCGAATACGAGGATGCAAAGGCTGTCAATGATTTGTTGATTGAGAGGGGAATGGATACGCCTATTCATATTGATGCTGCATCTGGTGGATTCGTAGCTCCCTTCGTCGTCCCTGAATTGGAGTGGGATTTCCGTCTCCCTCGAGTTGTCTCAATCAACACCTCCGGCCACAAGTAAGCCCTCCTCCCCTCCTCTCTTGCAGTCCACTAACAGCAACAGATATGGACTCGTTTACCCAGGCGTAGGCTGGATCGTTTGGCGCGCACCTGAATACCTCCCAAAGGAACTTGTCTTCAATATCAACTACCTTGGCGCCGACCAAGCTTCCTTCACCCTCAACTTCTCCAAAGGTGCCTCACAAGTCATCGGCCAGTATTATCAACTCATCCGCCTCGGAAAGCACGGCTACCGCTCTATCATGACGAATCTAACCCGCACAGCCGATTATCTCTCCTCATCCCTTGAACAGCTCGGCTTCGTCATCATGTCTAAGAAGAATGGTGAAGGACTCCCCCTCGTCGCATTCCGCTTCAAGACTGGCGCTAAGCACTACGATGAATTCGCGCTCGCTCACCAGCTTAGAGGCAGAAGCTGGGTTGTGCCGGCTTATACGATGGCACCGCATACGGACGATCTTAAGATGTTGAGAGTCGTGGTGCGAGAGGATTTCTCGAAGAGTAGATGTGATTCATTGCTTACCGATATCAAGCTTTGCATTGAGGTCTTGGATCAGATGGATGTAGCGGAGTTGAAGCGCACGCAGGAGTATATTGCTGCACATTCGACGAGCCATGGAAAAGCTGGAGGTCGCAGCCACAAGCATTATACCAACGAGAAACACAGCTTGCAGGGCAAGCATGGCAAGACTCATGCAGTTTGTTAAGCCATTGGTACATCATGCGGGGCCTGTAGGCTTTCCTCTGGTTTTCAGAGCAGCTACGGGGAGTACATGTTTGGGATCATATGGGTTGGACAAATCCAGCGTTCTTTTTCATATGCGGGAAGGGAGGAGGAACACAAAAAGTAGTGATGGATCATGACACATAGGTAGAAATACGATGATTCATTTTATTTCCCTCGTGCGGAGTAGCTCCTTATCCACTCCTTGCAGAAAACTGGGAAGTCTCTCCTGAATATTATATTTCCTACTGTTCAAATCATCTAAATCTTTTGACGATGAGTATCAGTTTTTAGCTTGGTGATGGTGCTTGCGTGTATATCTTGATTAAGTGTATCAAAAGTACAAGCCCTCGCTTAGTATATAACCAGGCTCTCCCTCATCTGCGTCAATGGTTGAAATTTTACTGCTCTTCTTTCTTGAACGAATTTCCTCGTGACTTCCATGCAGCACTCAGTCCAGCTTTATTCTCAAACCAATCCCCACCTCCTGTAACAGTGGGCGCAGAGGAGAGTTTTCTGTGAGTAAACTGCTGGGTGAAACCCCTTAGTCAATATTCTAGTCTGTTCGTCACATCACACTCCTACACTGGCTCTAAACTTGAGTTTCCGCCAATCATACATGCGCAAATCTTTCTTTTGGCTTCTCGACGCTCTGGACTGGACGGCCAACTTCTTAGATGGACCGGCTGAACGATAGATAACGAATGATATTTCTTCTAGCAGGCCTCTTACTGAGTCCGGTTATTTAAAGTCTCGCTATATACACACATACCTGCCTTTCTTAACCCCATCCAGACTTCCAAGCAAGCCCCCAAATCCGACCCCTACCCGATCCGCCCATCGTCCCCATCCACGAGCATTGAGCTCTCTCTATCGTGCGAAACGTCCCTCTGCCTAGAGATTCATCAGCTAGTTCAAACACGGGCCAGTGCAACGAGATACAAAATCTCAAGGTCGTGAAGTCAGGTCATGATTGCATGCATCTCAATATAATACCTGGGCCAGCAAACGGGGGCAGGAATTCCCGCAAACCTACCATGCACATCGCACACGCGACTCCATTGATCAACACCTTATTCTTACAACCGTACGTCATCATGAACGCGCACGCGAATCTCGGGAAGTTGTCTACGGGCGGCATCGTGGCGGTGTCTTATTGAACTGTTTAAGTGCGTCGGTTTTCTTTCGTATATCGTGTTCTGAGGCTGTAGAATTGCTGTTCTTTCTGTCTTGATGGGTTATGCGAGAGTATTTGTTTGAGGAAAGAAGGGGATTATTATGAGGAGAGGTATTTATAGCTTTTTTTTGGACTCGATGATGGGATTCGCACGGCTGTGGGACTGCTTTTGCAGGCGTGAGCCACAGATGGCTGAGCGTGAGCGTGAGCGTGATTCCAGATTTCATGAATCCCAACCCAACGCCCGATGAGCGGCGGGCGTACATGGGATTTTGATACCGTTCGTCCCTTGAGAATCACTTAGCTAAGAAAGCTCTAGCGTCCTCCTCAGAGCCGGTAGATTAGAAAATCGAGTTCCGTCGACGAGTTGGGGATTAACAGCTCGACTGAAGTATTTAGGAGGTTGTGCTTTGAATGGAGGTCACAGCCCCATCAATGATTATGCAAGATATAGTTATATACAGCGGGATTCAAGGGATGATTACTGAATCATTATCCCTAAAATTCCTATCTACTTCCTAAAAGTAATGACTACTCTTTCCCGATATTCCCAGCGTATCAAACAATCCGACTATAGTCTGAAAAGAATTCTAAGGGGCCGTGTATCCCGTGATATTGGTACTCTGAAAAATATACTGGATTTTAATGAACAAAGGCTTGTAGAAATCCGTGTATGTGATATGTCCGTGAGTGATCAGTTTGCCATTAAAATTGGTAGGGTGGCTCAAGTACTTGAGGATTGACAGAACGTAGATTCGAGGAGGATGAGATACTGTCTCGCAGAATTCCAACAAAGGATGATTTGGAGTCATAAGGCCCGGGTCTTGAACAATCATTGAATTTCGACATGTCTGGAGTTTGTCGCTCCAATTTTTTTCTATTATGATACCCTCTGGCCTTTTATGAGTGTGAGTAATTCAGGACTTGCTCAACCAAACTTTGCTCACCGGCTGAATCTCAAGAACGAGGACTCGAACCCGAACTCGAACTCCAAGAGAGATAGTAACGATAGATGAATAGGTCACTTGAGGGCCAGAAAATCGTGAAATCGGATAATGGAACGAACAGAAATTGGGATTCAGCAAAGGTGCGATGATGCAGAAAATGAGAAAGAGAAATATAAACTGCGTTGGGACTGTCGCAGGAATCGTGAAGATCTTTCTGGACAGAAGTAGACATCCTGCTTGGGAAGATCAGATCCTTGAAAGCCAGCATAAGTATCTTTGAATTAGATGACGCTATTAAAACCAATTTGAACACATCGTGAGATGTCCCTCTATATCTAATCCATGCGTAAGGTCTGCGAGTCGTTTCCTTCCATCGAACTCCTTGAAATGCATGCATGGTGAACATAACCTCCACCCTTGAAGAGATGCACAATTCTCCACCTTTCCGGGTGTGATGGCAACTATATTTTAGCTGTGTTTTGCAACACATTCCTCTACCTTTGCCAACAAAATTCTTTTCCTTTCCTCATCGCACCAGCTGCCCTCGATGGCTCCATCAGCGATGTACTTCCATTCTTTGATCGACAGGCCAAATGCCTCTTGCACCGCGTAAAAATTGTCCAGAATGTAGCCACCAAAGTAAGCCGGATCATCGCTGTTGATGCTGAACCTGACTCCCGAGTCCAAGAACTTCCGGATGGGCAATTCCGCAACCTTGGACACACACCGAAGTCGTACATTGCTCAAGGGACACACTGTAAGCAGCGTCTTGTTCTTCGCAACTCTTTTCAGAAGCTCCTCATCATCGGCCAGTCGGATGCCATGATCAATTCGCTCCACGTTGCAAATATCTAGTGCTCTTTCAATGTACGTCGGGTCACCTTCTTCTCCGGCATGCGCTGTTCGTCGGATACCGGCTTCAGAAGCTGCAGCATAGACTTCTCTGAATATCTCCGGGGGGTTCCCAACCTCGCTACTATCCAATCCAATGCCCGCGAGAGTGCCATCTGAGAAATGACCGAGCGACGATGCTTCTTTATAGGTCCCCAGCGCATCATCTGCAGTCAAGTGTCGTAGGAAACACAATATCAATTTAGTCGTAAGCCCAAAGTCTTTCTCTGCTCGTTTCTGAGCAGCACCCAGTCCAGTTACAACAGTGTTGTACGCAATGCCGCGACCAGTATGGGCCTGAGGGTCGAAGAATATTTCAGCGTGATGAACGCCGTCGTTGTGTGCGCGAGTAAAGTAATCATAGGCTAGAGATTCGAAGTCGGAGGAGGTGATAAGGACAGACATGCCAATGTAGTAGTAGTGAAGGAAGTCATCGAGGGAGGTAAAGTTCTCGTAGCGGGATTCCAGGGTAGATATTGAGGCAAAAGAAGGGTCGTCATGGGGTAATTTGATGCCATTGGTTGCTGCGAGTTTGAACAGAAGCTCTGGCGAGAGGGAGCCCTCGATATGGAGGTGATGCTCGCACTTTGGAAGCTCTTTCAAGAACTGCTTCATATCTTTACACATGCTGCTCGTGCGAGCAAAGGATCTTGAAGAGGCGGCAAGGAAAGTCTTGTGATGGTAGAAAGCAGAGAGCTATCTGTGAATCGAAGATCAAATAATAGCAACCTTCTCGTAGGAGAGAAAATGGTATGCCGAATTTAATTGATATCGTCGATTTTGTCAATTACTAGTTTAGATGGCGATTTGAAGAACAAGAGGACCAAGGGACAGGACTTGCTCAATACTCTGTGTGATTGAGAGAAGATGGTGAACTAGAGACCACAAATGACTGAATAGAGAAGAAAGTAATGTTTGCAAATATAGAACTATACCGTCGGCGAGTTGTCGGGTGAATGACATAAAACTCTGTGAAGGATGATTTTTTTCTTCCACAGAGCGGCAGAATAGTCGTCATCTACGGCGGTGAGTAGTGGCAGGATGCTGGATTGCGGCGCCTTCCGATAAGATAAGGTACTGACAGGATTTGGGATTGTTGATGGTACAGGAACGGTAAATTGTGAGTGTGCGAATGTGCGAATGTGCGGGTATTGGAGACAAAAAGAGTGAAACGACACTTGCATCCAAATGTCTTCCGAAAGCTCGCTGTCGCCACGCAGATGAGAGAAGTCTCTATTTCCCGAGTCCTCGGATGCTCCCCACAAGTATATATCTCCCTGCATCAGGGTCTTTTCCGCGATAGCAATCCATGAAACGAACCAGTCTGAAGGGTCACTGGCTTCCATTTCAAGGAGTCGCCGAAGTAGGCTCGCAAGTGCTGAGCAGCTCTAGCAGCTTACCGAGTCAGATGCTCTAATAGATCACCATCTGTTGCTATGTCTTTCGCAACTGTTTCCAAGTATTCTTGTTCCCTGGTGGGGTATTGCCGACGAGGAGAGCACGGTAGAGCAGCGAATGATCTGCGCTCTGCGTTAGTTTGTTCGGAGCGATGGTCCGTTTCCTCCTGTCCTGTACCAATCCCAGCCATCAAGATACAGCAGTACGGTATTAGTTGATGTCCCTTGCCGCCTCAGGATTCAATCTATATTAATGCCACCAGTGCCTTCCTGCCTGCTGACTGTAACTGGGGACGCTGCTGCCGCGTTGTGTCACTCGATACTTGGAACGTATCATATAATACCTTTGGACTCCAGCATAGCATGATAAACAAGACTTAAAGGAGAACCGTTACAGGGTGCTGGCGCTGTTCTAACTATTATCTTCCTTTCCCACCTCATCGTCACAAAAGATGATCTGCGAACCCCTAACCCTGTAGTACAGTGTTTGAAGGCATGATTGGAAGCTGGGCCATGGCCATCCGTCTTTCCAGTTTTCCGCTCTGTCACGTTCCAGATTCGCCATGCGGGATAGGATACTCTTCAGGGATGCGATCGACGGGACTTTAGTAGACAAACACCGATCGCTTCTACTTCTGGATCTCGCCCTTCCAGCTTTGCTCGACTTTTTGGATTTTCAGGGATTTGTGGAATTTCTACATACGAAACGAGGAAGTGCGTATGGCCTAGTGTCTCGCCGACAGGAGGACTGTAGGGTTCCTGCTGCTACCTTTTTTTTTTTGGTAACCCTGCCGTTTGTCTGACAAAAGCTGGGACGAAGTTCCTAGTGGGGAGCTCGGGCGAGAACCGGCTTCTGACATGCATTCCGTCCTAACTTTTCAACTACGGGGTCGACCTAATCTACAGAGTCCCCAAGAAGTCTACGCTAGCTGTGGTAATGAGGTTATGCAACCACCGCCCAAAGAAATCCTGCAGCTCATGATCTACCTTAGAGAACGAAGAAATCCCATCTGGGTTGAAGAGACCGAAGGGTAGTCTCTCTTACCTGCTGTTTAAGGGAACAAAACGTCGTCATCCTTCCAACAGCATTTTACACCTGTGACTTGTCTCCATGATCAATCTCATATTTCTCCTTCTCGTTCGACTCCTAGTCAGCACTGGTCAGCTACTGCAGCCGCGTCACCATCTCAGGGCCTTGCCTCAAATTGTTAGAAGCTACTGTATCAAGGACAGCCCTTACACGTATACGCCATGATCTTGGGCGACTCATCTGAATTTGACGATCCTAGCAAAATACGATTTTAGTCTGTTCAGATTTGCAGCTGCTCCATGGTCAAGTCCCGAGGATCATGATCCCGGGAAACCCCCTGATACCCAACTTGGGTTTTACGATGCGAATTCGGAAGTCCTCGGTGCTGCATGTCACCGTGTCACCCCACAAATGACCATCAATTGTCAAGTCTGGGTAAGATGGTCTCTGGTTCGGGTGTCAGTGCTGAAAGAGCGCATGGCAAGTCTCCATCCGTGCGGTAGAACGAACCTTATCATAACCGTCGAAGAAGATCTGAGGAGATTAGGAAATGATAGTCTTTGGGTCGGTCTCTGGTATACACCGTCCCAAGCGCCAAAAGCGCTTCCAATTTACACTTTCCCTTCGGTTTCAACCGACGTAGCAGATGAACCAAAATGCTCTGGCGTTCGTTGAGGCTCGACAATGGCACATGATAATAATCTCTGCAGTTTTTCAGCATAGACGAGAAAATAATAGGGCGTATATGAAAGGATAATTTAAGAACATCTTTTTACGACTAAGAAGCGTTTTAAATGCGCTTTATGTTCTAGGTTCTGTCCAAAATTTAGCCGCCAGAAAAGTTCTGCGATATCATCGGATGGCGGAGATCAAGACAAGATCAAGTTAGGTAATGAAAATCATGCCTTATGCGTCTCCTACTCCGTGGGAGGTAGGACGTCGTCGTGCAATCAATCTACCCAGCCTAGTGCTGTCATCTTGGTCGCCGAGGATGCATTATCTCGACTTTCGGACTTGTGGACGAACAGAACAAGTGGGTGCAATCCGGAATGACAAGGTTGGCTAGCTGTGAGACAACCCTACTCCGCAGAGCCTTGCTCACAGTAAGAACTTGCTCATGGCAGTGACTTTTCATGCATTCAAGGGAGGGAAGGCGGCCCCCCTTCATGACTCTGCTGAACTAAGCCGGCATGCGTCCATTCGGGAATGGAGCTGATGCTACTTCGTCAATTTCCCATGTACATACCAAACGACATCATTTTCACGCTGTGCAACCAAGTTTCTCTTGCACTTCGGAGGCATGAGACCAACCTGCGCAGCTGGAATGTAACTATACGAACCCCTCTACCCCTCCCCAGATTTGCTTCTTGAGGAGCAGATGGCGTGAGCATAGAGATACGAGTACCGAAGCGGTGTAAAACAATGATTGTCCACCCACACGACGCCGGCGCAGTGGGGGGGCATGGAGGGTTAGTGCAGGGGTGGGGGAGGCTTCCATCTACCGCAGAAACACCTGAAACGAAGCCTAAGGTTCTTCTTTAACCCTTACCCTGCGCTCATTAGACGGTCATCTGATTTAATACGGACTGTAGAGTCGCATTCGGAGCTGTCGTTATGCCTTTGCCCTAATCCTGTCCCACGTGCAGGGACTACGTATCTCGTGATAAATATCGATATCAGCACCGAGAGAGGAGGAGGGCAAGGGAGATGCCTCACCGCCCCGATATGCAAGAGTTCAAGTGACGTCTAGGTAGTAAGTGGCTTTTCGGCAGTCGGTTCACCAGGGGTTGAGACTTGCAGAACGAGGTACGCTGCCGGCGAGTCAAGCCAGCAGACTCGGCCATGTTCTGAGCCACTAGACGGCGTATTGACGCTGTCGTTGGACGGAAAAGACTCTGCCTCGCCCCCAGAGCCCTTTGCCTTAGGAGCTTACGACCTATTCCGACGCGCACTACAGTAGCAGCCCTCCTGCCCAGGCCACCCCACATTGCAGCGGTCTTTATCCTGTCGGAACTTACCATTCTGATCTGCGCTGAGGCTGTTTTTTGAAACAAGCCCAAACATTGCTGTTCCTGTGACGATGCAGGCCATCGTTAAGCATTACGCCAGGAATTAATCCGTATCGTTTGTTATATTATACCGGTAACAGTTAGCCTGGCGTGACTTCGATATCAAGCAAGTAATGGATCGCCTTGTTCCTCAGCGTCGAAAGGAACAGAGGAAGTGCAGATCGCTGGAAGCGCTAATAGATGTTCATCTCTATCGATCCTGAGCAAGTGGCGTTCAGAGACTACCCGCAAGCCCAGACCAGGGAGCTCCTCAGTCTTTGGTTTTTCTGTAGTCCCCGGTCTGGGTCCTCAGGGTTGGTGCTGTTTGCAAACTCGCGCCCTCCATAAGAGCCCTGCAAAGGTTGCCAAGGTAATATACGCTGATCTTGACCAGGATATGTCGTCGAGATCAAGCAATCTCTCCGAGCAGCAGCGATTACGATTCGAAGCATCTACTTACATACTATCAGGGACGTTACGTGGCAAGGATAGTAAGTGCCACCTGATCCGATCAACACTATCCCATGCCCTAGCACATAACTCCTCAACCACGACTCGAAACGGAACGGCCTAGTAGATTTCCTTTAAAGAGGCGATATCACTACTCGACCAGCCCAGTTCCCCCGGCCTGGCGGAGTTCCTCGACATATCGAGTATTGCTATCCTTAAATTACTATCAACGCCTCCCCTAGGTTTACACATACACACGTGCTTCTGCAAACTTCGAGGAATCCACAACTATACGAAGAAGGACCATATCCACTCGGTTTCTGTATTCCTGGAACACCTCCAAACCCCGTTAAATTACCAGAAACCAAATCGAAGACAGCCTTTCCATCTCGTCTCACTCTGTTGCCCAACCGCCGGGCCGAACCCTTCGGCAGTCCATACCGGAAGGAGAGTCGCCTCCAGACGTACATATGCAGTGAACATTGCAGGAACGCACCTACCACATATCCCGAGAAGAGCTGCAGAGTCACCAGAGTTGGCTGAGCACGAAAGAACGTTTACCGTAAAACATCCCTCCTGGTATGTACGGAGCTCAATCTATCTGAGGAAAACCTACCCCCCTACCGCCCAAATCTTTTGAAGCTGCTCATCAGTACCGAGCGTCTGAGAACTGCACGACCCCACCCGTGGGCTTCCAATATGCACAATATATTTCCCGACGTGAGGCAGAATTCGATGCCGACCCGGCAGCCATTGTAGTGTGCAAAAGCCTGCAAGCTGAGAAACACCTCGAAGCAAGCGCAACCGGGTTTTGTCATGAACACTTTAAAATAGAGAGCTCCCACCACTCGAACCGGCGGCAGCAGGCTGACTCCTGTCGTTCAATGCTCCCCCCTGTTAACCCTTTCGACCTGTGGAAAGCGTCAGATACCAGGTTCACACTTCGCCATTTCTACTTTTACTTTGACTAAGAAGACGTGGATCTTCGGAAGCAGGGCTAGATGCCTAGGGTTCAGTAGCTCTCGGCGAAACTGCGACGGCGAATGCTTGCCATTATAACGCTACGCATTGGATTACTCCAGATTTCTCAATCAGCCTTAAAGCGGATAGCCGATGCTTGTCCGTCCTTCTTATACCCTCCCAGTCCTTTGCTTGCGCTATTGTGGTTCTGATTCTCATAAACGCTCGTCATCAAAATTGCCTGCATTCTTCCTTCTCAACGTTATTTAACCGCTCCAATACTCCCTTAACGAACCCAATGAGAAATCTGAAGATCCGCCAGAGACTATTCTCAGCGCCCCTGGCTGATCATCTTCCCTGCCACAGATTACAGCTTTGCGGTACGGATCAGCTGCCGAAATCTTGGTACCTTGGACTCTCGCCTGCGGTGGGGTAGGGTCTAGTCAAGCTACCTTGCGTACTTGCATCGGATCTAACAGCCCTGACGTTGCACCATACCGCAGTCCGGCAGCGGCGGTGCTGGTGTCTCGGATCGACAACACGCTTGAGGCAAAAATACCATAGACTGCTGCCATAGTAGAGCGTCTATCTTTTGACTACCATAACCACTTGTTGGTTTTCACATCAACGACATCGTCTACTACTTCAACTCGAGTTCGTTCGAAACTTTTGACCTTCCGCGATTCCTGATGTTCATAGGGTGGACCATGATGTCTTGAGATCGAAGACCTGGTCGCCTCCACCTGTCGAGCGATCCCGAACTTCAAACCTACATCACCCAGCCGACAGTCTACCTAGATGAAAACGGTCGTCGAAATGGCAGACTCTGGCCAAAACACCTACCCAAGGTCCCCTATACCTTCTACGACATCATATGATTCTTCATCAGTATCATCTGCAGCGTCTCCAAGACACCAAGGTATATACGACGGAGGACTTATGGGTGCTTCCCCTCGGCCGATGAGTGGAAATCAACCCTCCCACTTGAACATGTCATCAGGATTGTCGCTGGGAGGAAACTCATTTCAAAATCCTTATGGATCTGTCAAAACTTCCCCGGGGCCTCCTGGAATAGACTCTTTGACCTCAAACGACTCATCAGGTGGGACTCCAGGACCGTCAGGAGGCCAGCTGTCTGCTGCAAACATGCAAGCACAGAAACGAGCTTATAGGCAGAGGAGGAAGGACCCAAGCTGTGATGCGTGTAGAGAGCGCAAAGTCAAATGCGACGCAACGGAAACAACCAGTTGTTCGGAGTGCTCCAGCAGGAACGTCAAGTGCCAATTTACAAAGGAGACAAATAGGCGCATGTCGTCAATCAAGCAAGTGCAGGATTTAGAGAAGCAGATCACACAAATCAAGCGGGAGAATCAGCACTTACGAACTATGATGAATATGAACGAGAGTCAAATGAGCTTGGATAGTGACGGACCTCAACAAACACCCTTGCAACTACCTGAGATTGGATCGCATCCAACGAGAAGGCACCGCCCTCCACCGCCTTATGACTTCTCTCGGGCTCGGTCAAATATTCGAAATTATGGACGGGGTATCTTCAAAGCTCCCGCAGCTCATCGACAGCTGGGATCGCAGACTCATTTCAACCCTCCCCGACCGGATCTCCCTCCGAAACACATGGCGGATCATCTAATCGGTTCATATTATGCCTCGGTGCATACGATGATGCCTATTCTGCATTGGCCAACTTTTCAACAAGAATATGAGGCGGTTTACAAAGCTGGTACTCTTCACGGTGTGCCACCAGTCTGGACATCCCTATTTTTTGCAGTAATGGCGGCAGGTGACCTCTTCAGTACGGAGCCAAGTATACCCCGACCTCAAAAGGGCAAAGAATTCATCGAGATCTCGCGCATGCTTATTGACTTGTGGAATGACGAATTTGTCATTGATCATGCACGAACTGCCATCTTGACGAGTGTGTTCCTCACCGAAATGAACCTCAAATCCGCTGCTTGGACTTGGTTAGCTACTGCAGTTCGAATTTCCCAAGATATTGGCCTGCACTGCGAGACCGGCCCATGGCCGATGATCGAAGGCGAGATGCGTCGACGGGTCTGGTGGGGCATTTACGTTTGGGACAGGCATATGTCGCTCGAACTTGGAAGACCACTCTTGATAGAAGATACGGACTGTGACGTCGGTCTTCCAGCTGCAATTGATGACCATTATATCCATGACTCCGGAATGATGGTTCCCAACGGCGCACCTCCACTCACCAACTTCATCTTACCCATCATCCATGTTGTGCGCGCAGTGTCGCAACTCATCAAAACTCTCAAATCACCCATTATATCACCCTCAACACTCGCTACTTTCGACACGCACTTCAGCTCTTGCATGTCATCTTTCCCATCATCGTGCCAGCTCACAGCACATGAACCCCTAAATCCGAGGATACTTGCCCCGATTTGCCATCTCATGAATGCACGCCTAGTTCTCCATCGCCACAACCTAAGTACAACTTGCCCACCAGAGTTGCGCAGCAACGCTATTGAGCAATGTATACGAGCTTCCCTCGACTCGACGAATCTTTTTGCGCGGGCAATGGCTTCGTCTACAACGTCCAACCCCTCTACACCCCCCTTTGGCCTAACCGCAAATGCTATGACCTGCACTCACATATGGCGCTGTACTCTCTTCTTACTTTTCGGGGGGCTCTTCGATGCTGCGCTTACCTGCGTTCGGGCCTCGTCCAGTATTGCGACATTGAGAGAAATCAACATAGCCTGCGGGCGCAACATCGCATTCTTCCTAAATGTACTCATAGAAAAGCGTCGCGCGGGAGGAATGGCAGGCAGCAAAGGCTACCGCGGTGAGCGGGATATGGACGAAGAATTGGTCGCCTATGTTTCCGGAGACTTGCAGGCCAGCTCGGACAACAGTTGGGTGTGGCAGGGTAGCGAAACAGGCATGAATATTGGTGCGGCAGCAGGTGAACATTTGTCTAGCCCGACATTGATTGGTGGAGCTCAAGACGAGGGTACTGTTGTGTTGACAGATGTCGAGGTTAGGGACTGGGGTGGTTGGGAGAGAGTCGAATATCTGGTGGGCGTTTTGGCAAGAGAGCAGGGTGGTTTTGCGCAACCTCTTCCCTCGAGATATCCAGGGAGTGGTGAAAGTGCGGCAAGAGGGCCCGACAGAACTCAGGATCGAAGTAGGGGAAACGAGAGAATGAGCATCACGAATATCATTTAAGACGAAAGGCAGATAGATAATTACACGGATATGAAGCCATGGATGGTAAAGAGGGATGGGAAGGAAAGGTGTGCTGCTCAGGTGAGGCAAGCGCACATGTGGGTATATACCAGGAGGGAATCCTACCAAGACAGTCCACAGGAAGCGTATTTGATATTGTAGGTCATCAGATACAAGTAATAATGGGGGTTTGCTGGTGAATACATACCAGTATGGGCGCAGGTCCTCAAACTTAGAGATACCTCGCTGGCTATGGCCAGATAATAGCTATAAATCTTCACCCACCGTTCTAGCGCGCGTCCATCAGCCAAGAGTAGCTTGGCATTGAGAGAAGCAGCAGAGCAAGCACCAAGTCAATCAGTCTCTGCTGGAATCTCGTACCTGCATATTTCCCGAAGTTTTTATCGTAGACAACGCCCACGCCCTTTTTGGGCTGCGCACTGCAGGTCACGTGAGCCGGAGGCGCATTCCCGACGCCCGCCGCCAATTCCGAGTTCTAACGTCACCGTTCAAATCTACACCAGTCTTCCACGCAATGTCACATCTACCCCCAGAAAACAGCTTCAAATCTGCATATCTGGTGCATCTGCCATATCAAGCTTTATCATGGTATCTGTCATTTGCCGATCTCCAAGGGCTTTGTTCACCTCGCACTCCAAGCGTCCTCACGGCGCAAACGGCGAACTCCCAAATATGGCTGCGGGCATGCATAATGACGACGGCGTCAGATTTTTACGTACTAGTGTGGCCTGGATGTTTTCCAAACTAGAGAAGCATGACCGCTTAATAGCCTCTCATCTCTTCCAGTATCGGAGATCCCAGTGAGAGGTCCAGTGAATGCTCTTATCTGAGGGGTCAGACGACGCTGCTGTTGGTTAGTGTTCGGGGGTCCCGGGGCTGTGGAGGCCCATCAACGGTTACCTCATCTCCTTTGTTCAAATGTCTTCTTCCTCTCTTCCTCCCCAGACCGCGACAAGTGATCGCGGTGCTTATGAAAAACTGGCATCGAGATGAAGAGACACCACCAGCCGGAAAACGATGCGGACGCCGCTCAACTGGCGGCATTGGGTCACCATGCGGAGTTGAATAGGAACTTCTCTCCCCTTGCTATGCTGGGTCTGGCCTTCGCAATCTTGAATTCCTGGACCGCGCTCGCAGCAAGTTTGTCGCTTGCTCTACCGAGTGGAGGCCCAACGTCTGTTCTATGGGGTCTAATCAGTGAGCATCTATGTGTCCGAAGTCCAATTGGCAATAGCTGACCGAGTCGTAGCTGCCGGTATTTGCAATCTCTCTCTCGCTGCGTCTCTTGCCGAGTTTCTCTCTGCATATCCTACCGCAGGAGGGCAGTATCATTGGGTGGCAGTGATCAGTTGGAAGAAATGGGTTCCCATCTTGAGCTGGATCACTGGGTGGATCAATGTCTCAGGCTGGATTGCATTGGTTGCGTCTGGGGGACTGCTCGGGAGTCAATTGATCGTGGGAGTGATCTCGTTAACGCACCCGAGTTACTCTCCGCAACGCTGGCACCAATTCCTCATCTATATTGCGTACAACGTCATAGCATTCGTCATCAACACGTTCATGACAGGAGCGTTGCCGTTGGTCACAAAGTCTGCATTCATCTGGTCGATACTAGGATTTGTTGTTATTTCCATCACCCTGCTGGCTTGTGCCTCGCCGCACTATTCTTCATCAAAATTCGTCTTCACGGAATTTATAAACGAAACAGGATGGCCGGACGGGATCGCGTGGCTGCTTGGCTTACTACAAGCTGGCCTGGGACTTACGGGCTTTGATGCTGTTGCACACAGTATGTTCTTTCTCTATCATGCTCTGAGCGGGAAATTCTGACCAGTTTTTAGTGATCGAAGAAATCCCGAACCCCGCAGTTGAAGGACCGAAGATTATGCTTGCATGCGTAGGCATCGGAGTCTTTACCGGCTTCATTTTCCTTCTGGTCCTCCTTTTTGTCGCAGGCAATGTGGACGACGTGATTTCGTCCGCTGCAGGACCGCTCCTCCAGATCTTCTACACAGCTACTGGAAACAAAGCCGGAGCGATCTGCCTTCTGGTCTTCCCACTGGTCTGTCTACTGTTTGCTACCACAAGCATCATGACCACTTCGAGCCGAATGACATATGCTTTCGCTCGAGACGGTGGTCTTCCTGTGTCACGACTTTTTGCGAAAGTTCATCCGACGCTCGATCTCCCACTCAACGCGCTCTATCTTACAACGCTCTTGGTAGTGATCTTTGGATGTATTTTTCTGGGTTCCAGCAGTGCGTTCAACGCCATTATCTCTGCATCAGTCGTTGCGTTAGGTGTTTCGTATGGCATTCCAATTGCAATCAACTGCATCCGCGGCAGGAGAATGCTTCCGGCATCGCGTCCATTCAAGCTCCCAAACATATTAGGATGGGTTTGCAATCTGGTCAGTTATTCCTAGAGTTCCATTTTGCTGAAGGCTGAAGCTAACTGAGATTTTAAGATCGGCGTGGCGTACGTGATTATCACTACAGTTCTCTTCTTGTTTCCGCCAGCTGTGCCTGCAACCGGATCAAACATGAATTACTGCGTTGTTGTGTTCTTTATCATCCTCGTCGTCTCAGTATTTCAGTGGTTCATTGACGGGAAAAAGAACTTCACGGGCCCCCGCGTCGATATTGATGCGTTGCAGAATGGAGAAGTTGTTGGTATGGCCCCGGGATCTTCGGAAGATGTGTCTGCAGGGTCGTTTGTGGGAGAGTCCAAAGTGGCAAAATGATCGCAGATTTTGGTATCACCTACCTATGTACAAATCTCATTTATAAAAGAAACCTAAGATTACAGTAAAGTTAGCCGATGAGCTGATGGTATCCATCCTCTTTACGTAAGGTAGTAAATTCGTGAATCTTCGCTTAATTCCGCCACTTTTTTTTATCTTGACCTCCAGTCTTTCAACACATATCCTCAAATCATTTACGGAAGCCAACGCAGTGTCAGTCAAGTACAAATTATCTGTCTTTATTAGGAAACTTTTTTGTATTGGTCTATTCTGTCTATATTTGAGTTTGAAGAGGCTAGCATCTTGGTCTAGGCTCGTTCCCACGGCAGTATCACAACGAAGAAAATCTAAGCATTGCCAAGCAGCGGACGGCTTGCAGCCACAGCAGCCCGGGCAAATGCGAGGCATATTTCTAGATCAACGTCACGTCATGTGCAAGATATTCACGTAAAACAACTTCTGAAAAAGTTCCTCGTAAATTTCACCTTTGCGAGTTCTATCACCAGTTCCGGTTTCACGCACAGGGACAAGGGATTCACCGCCATATGTTGAATTCTCGCTCAGCTAAATGGGTATGAGATAGTTCCTGCGCTCTACGCTCATACCTGGGAACTTCGCTCCTGGGTGGCCTTGTCTTCGCTCATGCCTGTGATCCCGTTCTGGCTTACCATGATACTGAGGCTGTGTTGCATTGGATGTTGCTCTACTTTCTCTCAGCGGACTCTCCCTCGATGCCCTTCTCAACGTAGATACCGTCGAATTGACGCTTCTCAGCAGCCTCCCCCTCAATTCCCTTCTCAACATAGATACCATCAAATTGGCGCTTCTCGGCAGCTTCTCCCTCAATTCCCTTCTCGACGTAAATGCCATCAAATTGACGCTTCTCAGCAGCTTCTCCCTCAATGCCCTTCTCAACGTAAATGCCATCAAACTGGCGCTTTTCGGCAGCTTCTCCCTCAATGCCCTTCTCAACATAGATACCGTCGAATTGACGCTTCTCAGCGGCCTCCCCCTCGATTCCCTTCTCAACATAAATACCGTCAAATTGGCGCTTCTCAGCCGCCTCTCCTTCGATTCCCTTCTCGACGTAGATACCGTCGAATTGACGCTTCTCAGCGGCCTCCCCCTCGATTCCCTTCTCAACATAAATACCGTCAAATTGGCGCTTCTCAGCCGCCTCCCCCTCGATTCCCTTCTCAACATAAATACCGTCAAATTGACGCTTCTCAGCAGCTTCTCCCTCAATTCCCTTCTCGACGTAAATGCCGTCAAATTGGCGTTTCTCAGCCGCCTCTCCTTCAATTCCCTTCTCGACGTAGACTACCGAGCATTAGATCTGAAACCAAGAAGTAAGATATCCAGGCGAACTTACTACCGTCAAACTGGCGCTTCGCCTTCAGAGAAGTAGCGGGGGCAGCCAAGCCCGTGGCAGCGAGAACGGTGAGTATGAGAGCAGCCTTCATATTGAATTCTTCTTATGTTGATATCAACGGTCAGGCTGAGAGAAACGAATCGGTCATCCCATCAAATAAAGCGAACACCGCCGTTTATATGGCGACTCGACGGAACTCCTCTGCGCTGAGGGTGGAGCAGACGCTGGATCCCCTCGAGACGTGGCAGCGAACTAAAATGTCGCCGTAGCTGAAGGAGGAAGGAGATGGACGCAATGTCCGGATGCTCTGGCGCTGTATGCAAATACTCAGGATCAACCGGAATCCTTCTGCGTTCAAGGAGGAAGGATTGTCACGGCTAGGAGTGGGTAGGAGGGTTCGTGTGCGTGGTGGAAGGTACTCAAATCATCGAAGCTTGAATCACTGCTCTTCGCAGACGATGCCTTGGCAGCGAGGTCTGAATGCAACGTTGCAGGGATAGACATATGCGTAAGATGTTAAATCAGGATAAGGCCATCGTCGGGTCAGTGCGGATCATTGGGTGGTTCGAGGAGAGTGACGATGGGCGACTTTCACGGAACGGACGATCCGTTGCCAAGGACTCTGTAAATCAGCTTGACAACCCTGGGTGAGCGCGGTGTAGAGTTCACATACCCGGACATGCCGTCGTCAAGAACTCTGTAACTCAGCTGGACAACGCGTGGTGAGCGGGGTGTAATTGGTACAATCCCACGGATGGACGCTGAACAGACCTAGCTTCTCTCGACTCGGACAATCTAGTTCCGCAAAGATCAAGAAATTGGTCGTATTACCTCCCTACCATTGGGGGGCTTATGGAAGGAACAAGAGCATGTCAAACCCTCATCCATGTTGACCGTCCGTAGATCCCATTGATATGAAAAGAGGAGCTTAGAGCTCCCTGCCATTGGGTTTCTCCCCAGCTAGTCTCATGCTAAGACTCAGGCCAGCGTCACTTGATATCAACATCGATTCTGCTCCCCATACTTGAGCGCTCGCTTAGTAAAAGGGGAAGGTAGAAGGCGGCTCGGACCGGGGATCTCTACTGACGCAATCTATGAGCAACAGAGGTCATGGCTTAGGATATAAAGTTGTGCACTCTTGGCGTCAAGAGTGGGCGGTACTAACCCGGAGGGGCAGTTGCGTGCGAGCGAGTCAGAAGACAGTCGTCAAAGCGGCGAGCCGATGGTGGTACTGTCGGGTTCACAAAAGCTTTAACTTCTTGGCAAAGAGCACTGCCGCTCTCTTCAGTTGAGAAAGTAGCGTGATGGGACCGTGTAACTAGGGCTGTTTGGACCACTAACTAGTCTCGATCAGGCTCTATGTCACGTGTGTGAAACTTGAAGGCCTATCAAGACAGCGGATCAATTTGGTCTATCTGACAAGGCAATACGATATTCGCAATTATTCGGAGCACTGGGAAGGATACACCACTCGCAGAATATAATCGGAGCAGGGTGTTGTTCACTCAACAACTCTTACTTTCATTGACATGGAAATACGTAAACAGTACAACCTGTGCAGACCAAAGTTGCTGTCAGAGACTACCAGGGCGTCTTTCGACAGCGGTAGAAACCAAGCTCAACGTAATTCGCACGCGGACCGTTCGCGAGTTCGCATGACTTCGTCATTTGATCAGCGCAATGCTTAGAATGATGAATGCTGATAGTCTTGTTGTCGACGAATTCCATCTTGTTCGTGATAGCCCACTGGAGTTTCCGCCACTGGAACAAGCAGTGCTCGTCATGGTACCTAGATTCAGCGTCAGAATGAGTCTGGTAGCGAAATGAACTCAACGGGAAATCTACTTACTTGTCGGTGTAAATGACGTTGTGCTTACCAGCGTAAAGCTGGTGTCGAGGTATAGGTATCGTCAGGTTCGGATCACTGCAGAACAGTAAGCTTGTGAGATTTATGTTGCCAACTAGAGGATTCAATACCTGAAATAATCACGATCCTCAAAAACCGGCAAGGTATTTGTTAATTCCGGATACACGCATTGGGGCGGCATGAAGCCATAGAACCACTTAAGGGAAAGGACGTTAGCAAGTATTTCATACTGAAAACCGGAGGGCAATAGCTATGATCAAAGCTTCAAAACTGCCGTCATAGATAGAAAAACGATTGCTGTTCAAGTCACTTACAGGCTCCATAACGCATCCTCGCTCCATTGCCGTGACGCTGGAACGCCCGCAGTAGTTCCAGTCCTCGGCCTCGATCTCTGCTGCTGACTTCGGGATGGAGGCGACGCGGTAGACGTAGAGCGCGACGGCTCCTAAGACAACACTCGTCGCGAAACCCGTAGTGAAAGACCAAATACTCCATCTCTTCCTGCCCGCCGGCTGCATATTGAGGCCGCTATACTCGACATTTTTGAATTCTTCCGTTCCGTGCTTCATCGTGCTGACGTCGGCTACTTTTCGACAACAAGTCTGATCGCAAGTCACCCGATTTTGCTCAATAAAATAGCAAAGAGATGAGGGACGACTTCGTGGGATATTTCTTGACTCTAACGATCTATTCTTGAAACCTTGGTGTTCAGTCTACAGTACGTGGACGGATACGACGTCCACGATAGGAAGGTCCCCAAAATGTGCCACGACGACGCAGCAGTGGGGACATAACCGCTCACGCTGCTCTATAACCCAAACTATAGTTTGTCTCCGATCAGCGCGCCACGTACGTTTGCGCCGAAGAAGGTTAAATTCTACGATAAGGATCCCTGGGCCGTTCCTATGCGGAAAAAGCGGGCTAGGGATTTGTATTTTGGAAGTGGATACGACTTGAGCCCTCCGAGCATTTTAGTCCTCGATGTGATCTCCCCTCGATCACCCATCGCTATTGACTTTTGCCTTCATCGTCTCGTTCGCTCGGGCAAGCAGTAATGATGAGAGATTCCTCGGAGCTTGATGCAGAAGGGCTGCTTTCGAAGGAGCAGCTTTCTGAGTCCGAGTCTTCGACATCGCTGCCAACATGGCAGAAAAGATCGAGAAGCTGGCGGGAGTATCTGAGAGAGAACCAATACTTTGTAGCGGTAATATCCGCACTCAGTATCTCCAACATCGCCACGCTCTTGATCCTCATATTTTTGCAAAACGCAAAGCAACCACATGTATTATCAGTCAACCAACCGCCCGGAGGCGTTGCTCCAACTTTTGCGTCTTTGGTAAAGGATCCAGCGCCGATATTCGTCAATGTGAGCTGGTACCCCCCAGAGCACAGTTTCTTCAGGCAGCACGACTCGGTCAAGGCCGATGAGAAATGGAAGTGGTATGATGCGTCCTGTGAGTCCCCATCCGCGCGACTTCCTCGCGGCAAGTACTGACATTGGTAACAGATGGAGGCTACGTCATGATACCCAAAGACGAGGCCGAGAAAGCAGACATTAATCCGGCGCGACACGCCTATGTCGACCGGCCAGATCTAGGAATGCAGGGCTATCCCGTGCTCCCGGAAGCGATCCATGAGATGCACTGCGTCAACATGGTGAGGAGGAATTTGTATTACAACATCAACCACACGCGCGCAAACTGCCATCCGCCTAATTGCGAACCTCCTGAGCTGGAGAGTTGGAGGATCCAACATGTCGGTAAGCTGTACCTCTGTCCAGCACAGCTGGAATCGTGTTTGAGGTAAAGCTAAAGTCAACTACAGACCACTGTCTCGAGATAATCCGCAACCGCATCGCATGCACCGCGGACTTGGGCATCGTGCCCTTCATGTGGTATGGCAACGACGGCAAGCTGGCTGGGGATATGGCTCGCATGAAAACATGCAGCGACTATAACGCTATCAGGAAGTTCGTCATGGACAAGGGGGTAGTAGTGGGAGATACCAAAGGCATATTGAAACCGCCACCGGGGGCCTTCATCACCCATTTAAGAGACTAAATGTCGAATGAAGGATTTTGGAGATAACGATAGGCAAATACAATCGCGAGAAATTTTAGCAACCCGGTCCTCTTGATTTACTGTCTTGTTTCATATGAACCAAGCGCTCGCGTGATAGAGGTAAGCTTAAATGACTAGAGTGCCTCACTGGAAGCATCAACTCGCGTGGAAGCATCTTAGCCGTCCAGAAAGTTTAATAAGCGATCTACATGGTAGGGTGAAACGTAATTCTCTGGATTATAGAACAATTTAGGATCATTAAGGCCACGTCTGATTTTGTGCACAACAGTCTTAAAAAACGTATTTTCCCAATCGCGCAAATAGTCTAAGCGACCGCGATGCTTAGCAAGAGTAAAGTGTATGTTTTTGAAATATAAGCACTTGCTAGTCAGGCAATCATTATCACAGTAGTCAAGTGAATTCATCATGTTTTTCATTTCATAGCTGGTATTCTAAAGAGTAAAAATTGAGAGGTCATTCAGGACTGATATTGAAACACGCAATGGATCGCAACGCCATCTTCGCCCAGCCTTGCGAGACCTCTGTAACACACCGTTGCCATCACTGCCAGGCAAGGAAAATTGGAAACATGAACGCCGATGTCAATCTTCCTTCTTCGATACATCATCCCACGCTAAATCGCAGCAGCAAAACAAATCCGCTCCATTTCCAGAGAATTACAAGTCCATGGTGAAGGCTCGTAACCTCTCGGTGACGCTCTCGAGACTGGTGCATATGCGCTCAACCTTCTTCATGGCTGATTCGGCACTGGCAACATCATCCTCGGAGTCGACGACGAGGTTGTATTGGCAAGGCTTCTCGACGGCGATGCTGTTCAGGAGTGCGGTGATTTGAAGTTCAACTGGGGTGTCGTGGGTAATTTTGGGAGCTGCAGTGAACAGAGCGAATGCTGGATCCGCGTCAAACTCTGCATCGACAGCCTCAATTTCTTCCACAGTGGTCGGCTCGGAGATAGGAGCCCGTTCGACGACTGGGAGTTCAACCTTCTCGTCATCCGAAGAGATAGGCGTGAATGACTGGCTCTTTCCTGAAAGTGTCTCGGCGTCGAGGATGGTCTCTGGCATGGAGAGAACAGAGAAGACTTGGGGTTGGTAAGAGAATGCTCCGTCGGTGTTGAGGTCGAGCATGGAGAAGTCCATATTGTGCTCGGGGATCATGGTCATGCCAACATGTTGCTGTTGCATTTGTTGTTGAGCCGCATACGGGTTCACATCCTTGCGGACTTGTCTGTCGGCTGGCGCCGGCGTGGGAGCGGGCTGCTGGTGAGCACTTGGGTTCTGGGAAAGGTTGTCCAAGAAGCCGGAGAATGATGGCGACGAGAGAAGCATGCGGGTCAAGTCTGAGAGGCGGGTGTTCTCGTCCAGCAAGGCTCTGTTTTGTGAGCGGAGGTCGGTGTTCTCGTCGACCTTGGCTGCGATTTCGCCCTCAAGTTGGCTGATATATTCTGTGAAATGTTAGCAACTTTTCTGGATTTCTGGAATGGTTGCCGTGTGATAACTTACCCTTTCTTCGGGATCTGAATGCTCGAGCAGAGACCTTATTGCGCAGCTGTCGGCGTTCCTTGCTGCTGAGCTTTTTGCCTTCTTCACTAGCGAGCAATCGCTCATCCTCATCCATCTCCTCCTCCTCTTTTCGCAGGCGAGAAGAGTGAGACATGTTGCCGTTTGAGGCATCAGCATCACCGCTATCGGTGGTAACACTGCTTTGCCTCATCGAATTGAGCAATTGCGATATCTTCTCCTCCACGATAGGGTCGGATGGGGTATGTGAGGCACGAGGACGTTGGGAAGGCTGTCTTGATCGTCCACCCATCGCCTGTTGTCGTTGCTGAGCAATGATAGCTTGTTGTTGCTTCTGTTGTGCTTGTGCCTTCGCGATAGCAGCCTGTTGTTGATGCATACCGGGCCACAGACGACCGACGATGCCCGTCTGTGTCGGGATTGTGTGGTTCGAAGGTAGCCCATTGTTTCCTCCGATGGCACTTGGGTCAACGAATTCGGATGTTTGCTCCGGATAGAAGAACGCAGGCTCGTTGGTGGGGGAGTCGAACTCCATGTCGACGTCCGAGGGGTTGAAAGGTGTGGGTTTTGGTGCGGTACCGAAGTCGACGAAGTCCTCGTTTGGGCTCAGACCTGCGAGGTAGCTCTCAGTGAAGCCGTATTGATTCATCGACTGGTTGACAGCGAGGGTGTTGGCAACGGATCCTGGAGGGATGCCCGTCGTCTGCCGGTAGAGCTCGTAGTTGTGGCTCGGTCCAGACAGCGTTGGCTGCAACGGAGGGAGGGTGGCGGGAGTGGCCGATACTGAACGAGAGAAGCCAGACTTCGAGGTCAATGGCGACAAGGCCGGTGACTTGAATTCGGATTTGTAGGATACGGTCTCATATTCGGAGAAGTCGATCAACGAATCCAGGGGATCTAGACAGCTGGCCTGGGTGTTGGACGTCGACATACTCGATGACGACGATGATTGTGCTGAGGAGGACATTTTTGAACGCGACGAGGCGGAATGAATTCGAATTATCCTTCAGTTCGGGATCGATCAATAGTTGTGAGCGACGAGAAAGTGTGGTGAAGGGGTTTCGGTGGTTGATGAGGAAAATCGGTGCCTTGGGTGAGATCAGGCTTGGCTTGGTGGGAAGAGGGAAAGGACGCGTAAGCCCAAGGAAAACGGGAAGCTCGCTTCGGTTGGGTGTAGATAGCGAGCAGCGGAGGCGCAGCACGAGCTTTCTCGTACGAGGACGTCCGACGACGACAGGTATGTAAGATTTGATGATTTGATAAAGATTTATGTATGTATGTATGTATGTATGGATGTATGTATGTATGTATGTTCTGGATGATCAAAAATGATGATGATCGAGTGAGGAAGAGTGATTGATGAATGGAGATGCAGGAGAACAACAGAAGCAGATGAGGTGGAATGAGAGTACGGTCGAGAGAGAGAGAATCGCCAGACTCGGAGGTCGGAGCTTATGCTTCTCCCTTTGGTGCCTTCTGTTGTGTGTTTTTCATGAAACGCCCCTTTTGGTCCAGTCAGCCAGTCTCGCCCGTCCGTGAAGCACTGCCTCAGTCTTAGGGGCAAGGAGCTCCGTGGCGATCCCCTGCTCCTCAGCCCACCACAACGAAACCTCGGGACCGAGCAAGAACCCCAACCTATCACCGCTCAGGAAACAATGTCGGCGCAACTGTGCGCCGACATCTTAAGTGACCGTTCCCTTCGTACCTTCGTACGGCGGGAGAACATCTCCCAAGCACCGTTCGCCCTCATTGGTCTCATCGTAACCAAGTCACCCAGTCAACGCAGCCAGACCAAGCCCCACCGTCATTGCACGAAGTGCGCCATCTCCCTCTACTGTAGATACTTCAAGTAGAACTTCACCCTTCTTTCTAGAACATTACCGCATCCGCTCATCCCCATCATGCTCTAGCTCCGTGAAGAATCTGTTTCATGTTTCACGACGTGCAACCTAGCACCCGCCCGTCGATTCATTCGCTGCGGCATCTCTGTTGGATAAACCTCGGTGGAATGCCATAAAGTTGGGTATTGAATGTGCTTCTCGACACGGGCAGGGGTGCGATGAGGAAAAATGGGTGGTAAAGAGCTCCTCGAGAGATTGATGACACCGACCTGCAACGCCGTCCAGACCTCAGGACGATAATCAACATTGCAACCTCATCTTGATCAGCGAGTGAGGCTGCTCTTCTTCCCGTTTCCTCACACAAACCAAGCCTATCAGACCCGCTCTCAAGAGCAATTTCATAATCGTCTATCGCATGAAGCAAATAGCCTCATTCCCTCATAAAGCCTCAGCACCTTCCACTTGAAGAGCCTCAAAGGTCGGGACCACCTCTTGGCGTCACGCAAGAGTGTCCGTTCCTTGCAGCTCTGTCCCTCACCCCGGCAGACGTCCCAGAATAACAATTCCAGAACATACATATGAGACTCCGTATCCGCATTGAGATCGAAATCTCCCGCCATGCCAGACCAGCTGAGATTCGTTGCCGGAGCCTTACGCTTTCGTTACTAAGGCGAGGAGTGGGTTCTGGTTTATTATGCGTTAGATCTACGTTCCTAGTTGTATGGATCTTGGACTTCGAGGCTGGAGATTATCCTTTGCTGATGATATTAACTGCCGAGGTGCTCGAGAATGAGGTACAGTAGAGAGGCCGTTTGAGAAAGTGGATACGGTTCAGGGGCAGATATTGCCATCCATCTCTACAAGGCTGACTCTCGCAACGGGCTATGTAGGACCAAACACCAAGCGGCGGGTTTCCCACAACTTCCCATCCTCCCTCAAGTCACCAAGGAAACAACACAAAGGAGACTGAGTTCGAATCCAGCTCAACCCATCAAGCGAACTCCCACACCAGTCTTCGCTCCACGATCCCGAGTTAGCAAAACCATTATTTCACCACATGCCAACCTGCAGCAGCAAGAACAACAAGACATTGTAAACATAAACACATCAGACGGACTCGAAACGAAACCTTAAAACTCGTCAAATCTTACCCTCTCACTACAGTTACACTTCTAGACAAACTGCGCCTCGGCCTCGTAACTCGTACCTTACTCGACGCGCGGCACATCCTCGGACCCGGGCTGGGCTTGGCTTTTTAAGATTAGTGCAGAAAGTTAATTTCTTGAAAAAATCCAGTGACAGATGGAATCCAGTGACAGATGGAGAGCTTGAGCAGCAAAAGCCGCATAGTTTGAGACATGCCGATCCAGGGGCTGCGGAGAAGAGAAGAGGCGTGGCAAGGCAGACTCGAGGTTTTTTCGACGCAGAGAACTGGTCGCTGCTAGGGCATGCGTGGGAGACTGACTCGAGTTCTCGCTATTTATATCCGAGGCTATCACGTGATGGCATCATGTGATGTGCGCTTTCTGGACGTATCTTGCTATTGAAGACTTTGTGTGGCGTTTCCAGGGGATTAAGGCCTGAGAACTACGAAGTCGTCATTGGTTGCTCTCGTTTCGCTGAGAAGTCAGAAGACTGTTTTGTCCCATGATCCAGTTATGACCATAGCGGCTTTGTTGAATTGGGCTGTAAAAGCTCTCATCTTTATACTCGGACAATAGCCTCGATTGACAATAGCCTCGATTGAGACGCCACAAGACGGACGGTGATGAAAAGGCGGAATTGGAATTGACTGAATTTCTGTTTGTTTTAGAGATGCTATTGATTTTGGGGATAGGCCAAACGTATGTTTGAAAGGTATCGAAGCTCCGTCTTCACTACTACTTTGTCTGGATATTGTTGATTACTGCCACTCACCATGAAGAGACCAGAACCAAATCATGGCGAGAAAAAATTGCTGCAACTCTAGAACTTTACGTCTCGGCATTTCGCCAGAATTTCAAAGCATGGATCTAGCAGCCACAGCCATCCCCATTAACCTGTCCTTCCCTTACCGCTCTGACAACTCTCTTGACTTCCTCCTCCCAGGTCCCAGCCGACTTCTCAACAACAGACTCACTCTCCAAGTAACGCCACGCATCAACGCTTTCGTCCCAAGCCGCAACCCTTCCCATCAAAGCAACCCCTCCGTCGAAATACCCCAGCTTCATCCTCTCAGCAGCCTCCTTTCTTGCACCGTCGAAAGTCCCCTCGTACCTGTCCAGCTTCCGATCTAGCTCCTTCTCGACGACGGCGATGACTTCTTCCAACGTCTTCAGGAATCCAGCTGCGTACACGACATTCCTGCCGTCTCCATTTCCCACAACGACATCGACAATAGCGCTTGCGATATCTTTGTAAGAAGATAAAGCGACTTTGACGGTCTTCTCATGCGGGAAAACAGCCACCGAACCCCACAGGACGTCGATACCTAAGATGCCGTTCTCCTTCAGAGCTTCTTCGAGTATGAGACCGGAATAGATCGCAGTCCACTGCATTCCACTGCGCTTCAAGCGGCTCTGGATCTCAAAGCGCGTCTCGCAGGGAGGTAAAAGAGCGCGGATTTTCTCATTCCCGGTCTCGAGTCCGAACTCGGCGGGTACGAATCTCTTCACGCCTGCGGCTTGAGCAGCTGAGATCAAGTCGGATGAGAGATGGACGTCAGCGCCTGTGAGGCAGCAGATCAGAGTCTCTTTGCCTTGAAGGAGCGAGACGAGCTCTGGCTGGCCGAAGGAAGTTTTGATGTGTCCGATCCGAGACGTGGGTGGTGGGATCTCGCTTGTGCGTTGGGCAGTTCCGGCGTGAGTATGGGTGTGCGGAAGTGGAATCTTGATGGTGGTATCACGAGTCAAGACTGTGATTTCAAGGCCAGGAGTGTGGAAGAGTGCGTGTAGGAGAGCAGGGAGGAGCGGTGCGGTAGGTGTCTGGGGCGGTGTTAGTCGGTGATCTTCGAAGTTGCACAGTATAGCGCGAATAATGATAGGCCGCCAAGAATAATCGTCTGAATAGCTATATATACAGATACCGAAATCCTCATTCAGACTTCAAGAGTAACCAGGGATACTTCTTGGATTAATAGGTCATGTGATATCAGGATATCAGAGAAGAAGACAGGAACAATGACTGCACTTACTGCGACAACAACGATAGGCCGAGTCTGTATTACAGCCATATTTAATATTTACTCTGTTGTAGAACGGAATCGGAAATGAGGTGTGAGTTGATACTGTATGCTTGACTTCATCGGCCGGGCGGAGGAGCAAGCGAGGGGTAGACATAAACCCGGGAGGACTGGCCCGGAGCACAGGTGTAAAGGTCCAGAAAAAGTCTTCGCACTGGCAGAACTCTAGATCTGCGCATCTTCTCGCACCACAGAAATTTATCATATCTGTAAATATCAAAACCTCAAAACCTCGTATAATACCCAAGGCATTGAGAGTCAGAAGTAGCTCCGCTGTTGTGGGCTTGCCGGTAGAAGTCGGCAATCCACGTTATGGAGTAGATAATCTTATGGCGCATTTCTGTGCCGCGACGTACCTTATCTGCTACCGGTGATGAACTCGATAAAAGTGGCGATATAATATATACACATACACAAGGTAAGTTGAGATTATCGCACCAAACTCTATTTGAACCCCGCAGTTCTCTTATGTGGTTATACGTTACGAGCATGTCATCGACGTACAAATTCAAGTCACCTGATATGACTCTACGCAAGACGTTGAGCTACAAGCTCAATAATGCAAGATGGAAATTTGACATCGGTATTTACATCCAAGTGCAGTTATTATTCGGTGTCCTATTACTTTCCGAACTCTGCTGCTGCCATAGCTTTCCCAAATATGATACATAGTACTCCCGCGTCGAGGGCTTCGAAGTCGAAATACCCAAATCAAGGCAAACAGTCTTGCTTCCAGGATCACCATCGCCTTGCTTGGTATTGGTCCTTCCACATTCGCGTTTTCTTACGCGTAGTATCTTGGTGTCCACCAGCTGCTGTCGCGCTTCCCAAGCCCAATTTCACAAGATCCTTTCTGGCATAATCCTCTATTCCCTTATGCTTCTCCTATAGCGATTGGTCGGAGAAGGGCTGCGGCTCTTATACGAATCGTTTGTTCGATGCCGCTCTGAGGCGATGCTCTTGGCCAGTGCACGAAGGCCAGCCGTTGCAAGTGCAGCGAGACTAGCGTTGCCTCCTTCGGATTGTCGAGCAGCAGGATTTGAAGTAGGAGGGCTACGACTTTCATACGAGCCTCTGCGACGACGGGTTGAAACATTTTTTGTCCCGCTTTGGGTCGATCCAGCCATTCCCAGTGCAGCCAAGCCTGCGATCCCTCCCCCTTGGGACGATTGAGTGGTAGCTCTTGGAGGAGGGGGACTCCGCCTACGACGGCGACTTGCAGGAATTGTTCTGTTCAATGAACCCGATCCAGCTGTTCCAAGTGCCGCTAGACCGGTAGGCCAATCTTTAGACACTCGGGGAGCAAATCTTGAAGGACTCCGACTCCTACTCCGACTACGACTGCTATCGTAGTAGGAATCTTCACTATCTCTACGACGGCGGGATCCGGATCGAGAGTGGGTTGGGAGGTTTTTCGCACCCAGCCCAGCCATTGGAGGCGTGGCCAGATCAGTGTCTCCTTCGGCTCGGGAAGCTGGAATTCCATATTTCCCCGGAGGACGGCCGCGTTCACTGGTAGACTTCATCAGTACCATCAATTCGGCATACTCCAACATGAACGCCTGGTGATTTTCTCTCTGCTTTGACCAGTAGCTCATCATCGCATCGTCTTCATCCATTTCCAGTAGATACTTTCTTAGTTTAGTGTTATCCTGCCACCAATCCAGAACTAGCTTATCCTGCTGCAGTTTTCGGGTGAGCATGTGAGCCATAAACTTGTCGCTGAAGAGAGCCCAGTTTCGCATATAAATTTGTAATGCCTCAAGAAATGTGTCATGCGCAGCTTTTGAAAGAGCATGCTGGCTCGCTGGAGTGGATGGATATATGGGCATCACAGGTGGGAGTGGGAAAGCAAGGTTGGAGATTTTGTGGTATTTCGTTTGCCGCTCCCGCACCGTGCCATATTTAGTCTTTGGTGGCTGCGGCGTTCTGGTGATCACCTTGTGATCTCTGTCGTAAGGCACCGTGGGATGCTTTGGTGCCGGAAATTCGTACTCCTCATGGTCGGTCATGAACGTAGCTGGTCCAGACGCAGGTGTAGGAGCGTGGAAATTTCGAGGACTGGAAGCCTGACCCCAATCGATTCTAGCTTCACCTGGAGTTTCGAGCATTTCAGCAGGCAGGTGTTGTGGTATTGATGTCGACGTATCGAGTCCACTCTGTGAGACAGAATCTGTGGGGTAGATCGAGGCCAAGAAAGTATTTTCACTTTCACCAGAAGAGTTTTCGTCGACGTGGTCCGTCTCTCGAAAGGCAGTAGCCTGGAATCTCTCGTTCCGCCGCTTGATTGTATCTTTTATCTGATCCCAACCAAAGCTAGGATGTGCATACCTAGGTATCCGTACAGACTCTTCGTATCTCGTCATATCACGCCTTGTCTCTTTTCCTCTTGATCTCCCTTGCGGCACACTCGTTGGTCGCATAGTATGTTTCATCGGTTCCTCGCAGGTATTATCCTCCCCTGAAGCTCCTTCATCGTCCTTGATTTCATTCCCTCCTCTTGACTCTCCTAACTCTTCCTCGCCTCTCGGGGTTTCGACGATTGGCTCTGATAACGGTCGGTTTTCCTCCAGTATATCACCGTGGCCTTCTTTCCAATTCGCATAATGCTCATCGGCATCTTTTACAGTATCTTGGAACGAGTTGTTGCGGCTAACCACAAACCTTTCCATCTTACAATTTTTCTCAGTCTCTGCCGATAGTATTTCAATGTCCTGCCCATAAAGCTGGGGCTTGTCATTGGAGGTGATAATCCTATCGAGCTTCTTGAGAGCAGGTTGAAAGGCAACGGCTGTAGTAGGGCTTGAGAAGTCCTTAGGGGCCAGCGGGTGCTCATGTAAGCCCCCATTCTCAATCAGCTCTGATAGCTTGGCCTTGATCCAGCGTTTATGGGCCTCGATTTCCAGTTTCGAGAACCCATCCTCGACAAGCTCTTCCTTCAATAGATCCCATTGCGATTCCGATTCGTCAGGATCGGTCTCCCCTAATGCAAATGTAACAACAGTGTCCTCCTTCCTCCCAGCTCTGACATCTTGTATCAACTGGTCCAATTTCTTTTCAATACGACCAAGAGACCCTGTTCCTAACGTCGTCAAGAATAACGTAAGAGAAGAAGTATGCGTCAATAATTTCTCGCGTATGTCTTGCAGATTCTCTGCTCCCCAACGAAGCCTGTCCCAGGTCCGTTTGCTCGTGGTGCCCAAGGACTTATACTTCGTGAGGAGCTTGTTCAATTGTTGAAGGACACCGGTGCAATTCTTGACCAGTACGCCTAGTTCAGCTTTCTTTCCAGCGCCTGTACGATTGAGAATTGAGTCGGGATTTTCTATCTCGTCTTCGAGCTCCTTGATGGCAGTGTGAAGGGCAATGACTGCGAATGAGTGTCAGTTGAGGAAGTCGAACATGCTTTAGACAACGGGTCTGAGCGGTTCTACCTTCGTGAGAGAGCTCTTCGAATGCGCCGCCCGCTCCTTTACCTGCTCACAACCATTGGAATCAGCTCTGAATCTTCTCTTCGACATTCATCTCGAGTCATGAAGCGCTCACGCACATGATTTGTAGACGTTCCAAGCAAGCTGCCCGACGGCAAAGAAGTCGCCCAGAGAGAATCCAAAACTCATGACGACAGGACTCTCCTCTCAATACTGATCGGCATTGTATGCAGATGATAGAAGGTGCCATTGAAGGCAGCGACATCGTGGAGATATGGAAGTGAAGCGTGCAAGGCTGTGAGGCTGACTCGCCAAGACTCGAGCAGGGATCTTGCGGGGTTGTCCGCATGAGAAGTCTACATATAAGGCGATAATTTGGAGAATTCTCTCGAGTACACTTGATTTTCATATATGTATATATAGCTGAGTCTCGCTAAGAGGGCTTTCTCCATTTATGGAGGCCCTATTCGAAACATTTTGGGACCTTCTCGATTCCCTACAGAAATTCACCTATCTCAATATACTACCCGTTGGTCCTCTTCTTCAGAGATTTGACGAATACTTAACACCGGTTCAAGGTAATGGAAGAGGGCAGCCGAAACCAATAGTTTTCAGAAAGCTTCTACTTATATATTGTCTCGATCTAAGTAGGTCTCCGATAAAGTCACATCATCCACAAGAGTCTAATTGTTCAATGCCACTTTATTTTGGTGTCCGATTGCATGCATGATACATTTGTCAGATAGCGGTCAGTGTAAAGAAAACATAGACCAAGATCTGAAGCGCTTCAAGTTTGTACAAGAAAATATTGAAAGCCCGACTATCAATCAACAAAGTCGTGAACGAGAGTCCCAGCATGACTTTTCTCATTAGCCGTCGCTTCAAGATTGAAACAACGCAATCGTGTCCGGGAAAACGTTGACATTCGCACTATAAAGCGCATTGCTAGCTCCATTGATCGTAATCATATTTGTGGTGCCAACTGTGCTCAAACAGTAGATGTTGACCTCTGAGTTCGAGCCTTCGAGGCTGAGGATATTGTCTTGACAATTTTCGGGACCACCACCATTGGAGCAAGCTTTGTAAAGGAACAGCATTAGTATTACCTTCAAAATACGGAGATGAGAGGTCATGAGCGAAAGCAAGGGATGGAGGAAAAGAAGAGCTCGACATACTTGTGCTGTAGTTGTCAAAGAAAGAGTACAGGCCAGCCCCGTAGATCAGAATATCCGAAGAAGAAATTACACGTAGACCCCAGGCACTGGCGCAGTTTCCAGACTGCCCAGAGCAGGAAGAGGCGAAATTAGGGTCGTTGAGGGAGCTTACGACACTGAAGGGTGTTGGTGCGCTGGGATTAGGTTGGTAGTATCTAGGGAGAGTGTCAGATAGTTGGGCGGGGCATTTGGGATTGAGCTTACGGAGTCTCTGTCTGGATGAATCCCATGTAGATGTTCTTCGTGTTTGCAAGTTGATATTGGTAGAGGGTGTGATGTTCAACACCTGTGCCAACGCTGTAGATTTTATTAGTATTTCATCACTATCTACTAGCTTGGGGACACTCACAGCCAAAACGTCCCAGCAGTGCTTTCAATATACAGACCGCGTCCGTTGTAGATGGTGATCTGAGTATTGCTCGAAGAATCAATATCATGGTCCGCAGTCCAGAGCCAAACATTTTCCATGTAAAGGCCCGAGGCCGAAGGAGTGATATGCATTGACATATAGGCACCAATACAAGCAGTGTTTACCGCGGAACTGCCTGGAGTAGTGGGACATTGAGCAACCTGAAGATCGGACCCAGCAAATCCACCTATGCGGGTATGAACATCCCACATACCGGATGGCGTTCCTGAAGTTGCCAGATTCCATTCAATGAGGATTGCGCCGGCTTGTGTTCCTTGAGTTGCAACAATCATATCCGACCACTGTACTTGGCCGGAGTCGCCTGCATTTCCAACTCGTACTACGGGTTGCGGGGAAGCTATGTTATTAAAATAGTTTCCGCTGGACATGATGACTGAGTATCCTTCACCGACGAGTTTAGCTCCAGCTGGAATGGTGAGTGTCGAAGTGACTTTGTAAGTTCCGGCATCGAAGAATACCACATTTCCAGACGAAGTGGCAGAATTAATGGCACTTTGTAGAGCAGCAGTGTCATCTTGTACTCCGTTTCCGGCTGCCCCAGCGCTTCGGACGCTCGTAAAGGAAGAGACAGGAAGTGAGCCATACTGGGGCTTGGATTGCACGTAATAGTTGCTTCCGCTCAATAGAGATGCCGGTCTATTGTTTGGAACAAATGGACCTTGGAATTGGTTTGGACCCGTTGGAATGTACTCATGACCTTCGCCCCATCCCGTGATGGTCGTGGATCCAGTGGTTCCCGCCAGGACTGTAGACCCACCAGCCAGTTGAATAGCTGTAGGAACATTATTGAGTATGACATTTTCAATGATCAAACTACCCGCAGTAGCAGGCGATGAAGAAGAGGTGTAGGCTGTGATAATTCCGATAGGGGTGTTGGTGATGGTACTGTCAATCAAGGTGACAGATCCCACAGTCTGGGCACTCGAGCCACCAGCTGAGATGTCGATTCCCTTCTGGCAGTTGTTAATGCTGATCCCTTGGTAGACCCAACCCCAACTCCAAAGTTGGCTGATGGCGGTGACACAATTATTGAAAACCAAATTGCGCATAGTAAATTGCTGGTTGCCAACCGAAGCTCCTACAATACCACCGTTGAACGTAAGATCGGTCATGAATCCCGCAGATCCTGTATTGTTAGTGGCAGACTGTAATAGTTCAGAGCTCAAACTGACCACTTTCGCAAAACAGTCCAGTGTGTTGGGTCCCAGAAGCAGAGCTCATTTGAAAGACCACATTTTGCAAGCTTGTAGCTTGTGCAGTGGGCCAATGGATTCCAGTCGCCTGAGAAGTTGCAGGTATGCTGGTCAAGTCAAAGACGAAATTGCGGACTTGTCTCATGAATACGTTTGTCGAAACCCAGTTCAAATCGGCGGTATAGTATGGATCTCCATCAATAAGTCCAAATCCCGAAAAACCAGAGGTGGCCTTCAACGTTGGAGGTTCATTGGGATTGCCGATAAGTTGAGTGTAGTAGTAGTCGATAATAGAGGAAGAGATAAGATAAGTCCCAGCGGGGAAGTAAACCACTGCGGGGGTCGTTGTACTTGAAGCGCATCCTTGGCCGCAGCGACCACCAGCACTGATAGCAGCATTGATAGCCGCAGTGTCGTCCGTGACACCATTTCCTAAATTAATCAATTACTAGCAGACTTTAATCGGGAAGGTAAACCAACATACCTGTTGCGCCATAGTCTTTCACATTCCGGTAGACTGTGTAGCCACTTGGGCCAAAAGCAGAGATACCTTGGTGGCTGATAGATTCGTACCAATATGAACTGGACTGTCTGGGCAATATGGTGGCAAAGTCCGATTTCGGTGGAATGGTAGGAACATTTGAATGATTGCCATGATAATGGACGTAAGTCCCAAGCTTTTCCACAATCTCTGACACAACCGTTTCAACTTCAGGGATTTCAAATTGTACACAGGAAGATCCCAGGACCAGAGAAGACAGAACAAAATTACGAATGAAACCCATGATTCGAAAGTGTTGATGTTGATGTCTTCGAATTTGATTTAGTGAAACATACCTTTGAGGCGGTCGAGGACTTATATAGTCTCTTGTAAATCAAGTGTGACTCGGAGTTTGGTGACATAGATGGCGCCGAGCAGATGATTGAACATGGCCCAACTTGAGCGACATCCTTTCTGGCAAGAAGGCCGGAGCTTGAAGCTGTCATGAGAATGGGACAAGGGGCTTCATAACCCACGTGTGACAAGAACCGCCGAGACAAGCCCTGGGGCAAATGGAATTTGCAGGTAGGAGATAGAGCAACATTCCACTTGATAGTGAAGCGGATGAATTGTAGCGTCCAAGCCCTAGAAATTCTCCGCATACATCCATCGTATTCTGGAGTATATCCAAATTGACCATTGCAGCAGCCCCTGATGCGTTGCGTGGATGGCCAGGATAGAACCCACCGAGGTCACGCCGACAAATGCGCTTGGAAGTCCAGAGGGATACAATATCAAGGGATGAAGCTATCCGACACAACAGATGTTGTAGATGGGCTACTTGTAGAACAGCCGGCGTGGATCGAAAATTTTTGAAGTAGCATGCGGGATAACCATGAGACGAAATCAAGAACAACGTAAGCCATCACACGGTTACATTGGATGACGGCCATTCTCTCGGTCCGACCCCAGAAAACCACCAGCCTCAAAGCCAAGCTCGACAGGCTGCCGGGGATGTTACGCCCAAAATGCGGGGGGCTGTTCGGTACTTGCGGGGAAGCTCGTGAGAGGCGGACTGTGCGATCTATGAAGCTTCCCGGCGCCTTTGGTGTATCCACCATTTGCTGCGATTTGGCGAGAAGAAATCATCCAGAGGATAAATGAATGAGAGTCATGACCAGGAATCATCTGAGGCTACTTGATTCAGTTACTAGTCTGTCGATCTCCGTGCCTGCATCGAACTTTCGGGCAGAAAATTGCTTGTACTGCAAATGATCTTGGATCTTCTCTGGCTGTGTCCTGGGACAATCCCGCGACTCCGCGTAGATGTGTTCCAGCCTTGCAACCTCAGATCAGGTACTTTAGGGCTCCCGCATTCGATGAGTGAGAGGGACAGATGTATGACAAGCATCACCTACTGGACGTGGTATTCCTAGGAAGGATGACGACGTAAACCTCCCTCTCTACCTTTTTCACCATGGCATGTTGCCCGTCAATCAGCGTGTATCCCACTCTCGGCCGACATTCGATGACAGAATGTGTAAAAGTGGTTGCCAACTTTTCCTTGAAGCTGGAGTAAAGGGTCTTGAGGACGTTGAGTACTCGGTCTAATATAACAGAGCTTATGCGAGGGTACTTGTATGTACTGTACTTACATAACGCGCAGGGCGTGTCGCTAGTAAGCAGCATGTCTCAACCGCGACTTTAGGATTTGTATTGAGACCCTTTTCCCATTTTGATGAAGCTCTTGCGAGTACTTCAGCCAATGGTTTGATTGATGATGAGTATTCCTGATAGATAGAAGTATCTCATAACAGTATTTCCTACTATGTTGATTTCGAGGTACGAGTCACTGGCAGTTCAAAAAGTCATGAAGATGACTCATCTGACAGCTGTGATTGTTGTGATCAACTTCTTTTCCTCCTCGCCACAAAACTTCTCTAAATAACAAAACTTTGGAGCGAAGACTTGACAAGTCGTCGCGATTTGAAATCTTAAAGCTTTTTGATTCATTCAGTAAGAATGGCACGAGAGGCTGTCTGGATAGTTCCTCAAGCACTACGCCCTCGAGATACAATTGCTTTCATCTCTCCTTCAAGTCGCCTCAATCGTATCTTCCCAACACGGGTCTATCGAGCGAAGGATGCCCTCGAGAAGTTGGGCTTTCGCGTCAAGATCTTCTTCGATGAGAGACCCACGGCAACCTTCCACGAAGCAGCCCTCCAGAGATGCTCGGAAATCCACAACGCCTTCTTGGATCCCGAAGTCAAGGCTATCATCTGTACCATCGGCGGACTATCGGCAAATGAACTTCTTCCGCATCTAGATTACGGCCTCATCAAGGCACATCCTAAGATCTTCTGTGGATATTCGGATATCACCCTCCTGCATCACGCATTCTTTACCCAGGCCGGGCTGCAAACATTCTATGGACCCGCCGCCATCACCCAGCTTGGGGAATTTCCAAAACCGTTCGATTTTACCCTGAGCCATTTTCAAAAGGTCCTACAAACTCCTGGGAAGCCCATTGGTGCGCTACCTAGGTCGATCGAATGGACAGAGGAGTTTTGTGACTGGGGAGGTGATGAAGAAACTATCAGACCAAGAACTCTGCAAGTGCTCTGTATCATCTCGAACTACCAACGCTGACGTCTTAGGCTTCCTTCTAAGGGCTGGCAATGGCTCAGACCCGGCAAAGCAACCGGCCGACTCATGGGTGGCTGCCTTCCCTCGATGCTGCAACTCGCAGGCTCAAAGTATTTCCCTTCATACCGCACTTGCATCCTCTTTCTCGAGAACCCCGAAGGCGAAGTCTTCAACGGACCTTTGCCATTTGAACAGACCCGGTCGCTGATGGCTGACATTGTAAATTTGGGCATCTTCGACGAGATTGCCGGTCTAGTAATTGGACGACCGTACAAGTATGATAACGAGGAGAAGCTGGATGAGTTCAGGCAAATGGTGCTCGACCAATGTCACGGGACTGATTTTCCTATTCTGTTCAATGTGGATATTGGGCATACAGATCCATTGCTCACCATTCCAATGAATGCATTAGCGAGTTTAGATTCAGAAGAAGATGGATTTGCAATTCTGGAGGCGGGTGTTGCCGAGAGATCCAACAAGTGAAAGCTAGGTCAAAAACGTCGCTGTTTGAAGCAAGCTTTGTCTCCATACTGTATAGGGCATTAGGAGTCTTCGCTGCCCCCGCTGCCGGATGCCCTCTGCTACGGTGGTCCAACAACATCGAATGTAATTGTATATAATTGCACCTCTGAAATCTCAAATGGGTCTTTCCTCATTGCAACCAGGAGGCTGATAAATAATCAGTCTCATTCAGACTTGTCAAAATTCCAACTCGCTGCAATCAAATCTCGCTGATTTCTCGCGGATTTGCGAATTCGGGTCGCAGGAATATGCGCACACTGGTGCGATCGATGGAAAGGTTGAAAGGATTAAGTCTTTCATAATGTCATATATATGGCCTCATTAAATTCATTCCCATCATATCCAAGAACGTAGAGTAAAGAAACATACGCTAGCTCGCTCGCTGAATTGCAAGAACTACAAAACTCATCCCATTCATCTCTAGTAAACTCTCGCCACAAATCCTTTCTCACATATCCTTTTCCAAATTGGGAGCCATTCACTCAAGTTCTATCTCCTCATGAAGCGAATGGATGATTGCTGCTTCAAGTGGAAGCTCTTCCAATGGAGCGACTTGTGTAAGCTCCGGATGTTTCGTTGCGGTGTCCGAAATTGGACTCTCAAGAATAGGAGCGCATGCATCCACTGTCTGAATAATCCGTTGAACCTTCCGAGTCTCTTCCCCTATTTCGATCACAGGCTTCTTGTCTTCGTGAATGTTCGCTGTCTTCACAGGTCGCTCATCTGTCCTAACCTCTGCCACTTCCGCTGCTTCCTCCCTCCCCTTATTTATGGCAGCTTGAATAGGCATGTCTTCAGACTCTATCTTAATCTCCGTGGCAGGTAGGGAATCCGTCATGATCACTTGGGAATGCTTCGGAGCAGTAGGGTCTGGCCTCAGTGCTAGGAGCAAGACGATAATACTCAGCAGACAAATTGCGATGTTCTTCCTGTCTCTCATCGCGACTTTGAACGCCTTCAGCAGAAGTTCGGGCAAAGAGTCGTCGTCAAGGGATGACCTGGAAAGTCTCCGCGATGGTCTGGTTCGAGATGATTCTCTGATAGTGGCATCGTGTCCGTACACCTCTCGCATTCGTTCGTCGTCCTGAATTTTGCGGCGCGTTTCCTCCTCTTCCTGAATTTGTCGCCGTAGCACTTCTTCCTCCATTAGCGCCCTCGCCATCTCTTCTTCCTGTTGTGCACGTACTTCGGCATGTTCTTCCACTTGGTGATTTTCTTCACTCTCATGGCCAATGTCTTCATCGATAAATTCATCGCCTTCCTCTTCGTGAACGTCCGGCACTATAGCAACCGCAGCAAACGCTTCCAGCTCTGAGACCAATTCACCCTCAATGAAAGGTTCAATCTCTACATCAACTCTCTCCATCTCTCTCCAGCATGCCGCCCAAGCGCCCGCCCTCATCAATCCATTGCTTGCATATATCTTGATGCGAAATTTCTGCTCGCCTTCTCTGCAAGCCATATCCACGCCTTCAAGTCTCACATCTCGACCGCAGATATCGCACCACCTCCTTTCGCCCTCCAGTTTTGTGCCAGCATCGAAATATGCTACACCTTCCTCGTCGGAAGAAGGCGTCTCCGGACCCATGTAGTGTCCACATTTCAGTATTCGAGCGCGAGGCCGTACGGGTAGTTCGAGGGCTTCGAGAAGACGTTCTTCGAGAATCTCGTAGGATTCTTGTGGATGTGGAAGGAGTATTCCGCGTTCTAATACTGTGTCACCTAGCCTTTTTTGTAAGAGCCGCCAATTCTCCTTCACCTGCTGCATTGACTTTGGCAACTCAGGAGAAGAGATAATATGTGAGTAGTTCCAAGTAAGAGGAAGAACTGTGACGTGGAGGAGCACCAGAGGGTATTCTTTCTTAGCTTTGAAGCGAGTGGGTGTCCGATTCTTCGAAGGAGAGTGCGAGAACGAGGTCGGTGTCCCGATCCGAGAGACTGTCGGTAGGTGACGTTTGGATGATCGGGGAGAGGAGAAAATTGATGGTGTGGGAGATGACATTTGTATTGCACGAACGGAGGACGGTGTTCGAAATGGCGGGCGTGACAATACTTTAGAGGGAGTAGCATGTGTGGCATCGAGCGGAGCGTAGGAGGAAGAGCTCGGAATTCTTGAGATGGTTTCCTCTTCTCCAGGAACCGGTGAAGATTGGATGGCTTCCTCTCCCACTCTCGGCGAAGTCAGTTCCTTTCCCTGAACCTCATCTGCGGACGACAGATCGTGGATTGAATTGAGACTGCTTCTTGCACTATGACCAGAGTTGCGACTGAACACATCATCGTCATCAATATCGCCGTCATGATGGGAGCTGGAATCTCCAGCAGCTTCTTCTTCATGCTCAGAATGAGGATCGTAGCTTGTCTCCGTGCCGTCGTACGTGAGCTCCGTTCTATCGCCATAAGTAAGTCCTGTCCCTTCATTGTATGCAGTCTGCGATGCTTCTTGCTCGAAGCTCTCGTCCGTTTGCATGCTTAGTACTGAGTCTTCCCGCCCATCGTAATGATCCTTCTCGATCGATGCAACGACTGCGCGAGCTGCTGCTTGGATTTGTGCTTCGATTCGGTCGATTCGACGTTCTCTGGCACCTCGAACCTTCTCGTCTTTCACGAAGTCTTCTTCGCAGTGTCCCTCATCCATATTTTCAATATCGTCTATGGCGACTTCATTCGCTGTTTTCTCCTCGGTTACTGGAGCCTCCTCGCCCCAAGAATCATGATGCACAACGGTCTGATCACTAACGACTCTTTCTGCAGGCGCCATTTGTGAGTCTGTAGAGTCCGTCAAACATGAAGGATCAACGTGGATCTGGAATCCGGGAGGAGGTGGAGTTTTCGGCATCCTGTCCAAACGCAAACAGCCGAGAGTAAACAGAAAGGCAGCCGGTTCATGCAGCAACCCGCTCAGGATTGACTAGGATCTAATTGCTGACTTTGACAGATTTCCGGGAGTGTGGGATTGAATTTGTTATTGCTTACACGTCCGTCTTTGGATTCGTAAGTTTGTTGCATGTGAAGTTGTTGCTTCTTGGGTTGGCTCTTGTGTGATTAATCTTCGGGGTCGCTATAGCAACGGAAGTTAGGTCGGGACGGGCTAGACGGGGAAGTTTTGGCAGTTCCCTAGCCAATACAGAGGAAGACCAACCCATACTTCTTAATTCTCCGAAAGTACCACTCTAACATTTAAAACAAGTTTGCACTCTTACTGCCTGGATCTCCCGGTCTTTTAGAATGCCTTTCATGGCTTCTCTGCCTTTGAACGTCCCGCAAATAAGTTGGCCTACCACCCACCAAGCGAGGTTAGTGCCAGTACTGTATCCCGCGAGTCTCTAAGAAGCCTCAGAGAGGTAAGCCATAGCTATGATAGTGAGTTCTGCTGAATTGGGTGGTGTTCTCAGTGAGGACCAAGTTGTTGATTGAAAGTCATCTTGGATACTTTCGTCCAGTGGCAGTTTTGAACATGTGACAACAAATAAAGCAAGTCTACACCTTACGGAGTATATCTTCACACGTTTCAATCTACCACCAGATGCAGTAAAGCGTCAACAATATTCCGTATTCGTATTTCACACTGGCCTTTGTCTTGGTCTTCGTTTGTCAACCTCGAGCCTGTGAGCCTCTGACGTCATACTTAGCGATATTCAGGGGTCCGGCTCGATCCAGGCCTTATCGCGTCGCAAGCTTGGAAGAGATGCAGAAAGAGGCGTGTTTCTTTGGTGGGGCAGGCATTGAGCTTGGAGGCTCGAACCTTCCGTATAAATTCCTGTATTCGGGGAATCCCATTTGTATGATTCTTGCTCTTCAGTTTCCTCCTCCTCTTCCTTCTCCTCCCCAACTTCTTCGTTTCGCTGCAAAACCCACTGAACTCTTGCGAAGCTCTCTCCGCTCTCCGAGCTCTCTCTTCATTTCAAGTCAACGGAACCTTCGCGGTCCATTGCCAGTTGCCCACAATGGCAGAAGGTACACTTGAATCCATTTTCTGAGACTTTCTACTGACAGTCCACAGAACAGAAGCCCACCGCTGAGAATATGACCATGATGCAAGCCTTCGAATGGTACGTGCCAGACGATCACAAGCACTGGAAGCGGCTGCACGATCAGATTCCGCAGATGAAAGCCACAGGTATCGACAATATCTGGATTCCACCCGGATGCAAAGCTTCCTCTCCGTCCGGCAATGGCTACGACGTTTACGATCTGTATGACTTGGGAGAGTTTGATCAGAAGGGAAGTAAAGGCACAAAATGGGGTACAAAAGACGAGTTGCTGGCATTGGTCGAGAAGGCCAATGAAGTCGGGGTTGGGATTTACTGGGATGCGGGTATATCTACCAGGCAATCCACCACGTGTGGTGCATGCTGACACTCCATCTACAGTCCTAAATCACAAGGCAGCGGCAGACCATAAGGAGAAATGCAGAGCTCAAGAAGTCGACCCCGACGACCGCACCAAGACCATTTCTGACCCTTACGAAATCGACGCATGGCTCGGCTTCGATTTCCCTGGTCGAGGGGATAAATACTCCAAGCAGAAGTATCACTGGTATCATTTCTCCGGTACGGATTACAACGCAGACAATAATAAAACCGCCATCTACAAGATCTTGGGAGATGAGACCAAGGGCTGGGCAGAATCCGGAGACGTGGACAGCGAGAAAGGAAATTATGATTACCTGATGTTTGCAGATCTCGACTACAGCCATGCTGAAGTGGAGAAGGATGTGTTGGACTGGGGAATTTGGTTAAGCAAGCAGGTTACCCTGAAGGGAATTCGGTTCGACGCCGTGAAGCATTTCTCTGAGGATTTCTTAAGAAAATTCATCACGGAAATGGATAAAGTGCACGGAGAGGGATGGTTCTTCGTGGGCGAATTCTGGAAGGATGAGTTGAATGACATGTCTCACTACCTGGAGCGTATGGGCAAGAAGTTCAGTCTATTCGACGCCCCTCTGGTATACAATTTCTCAAAGTTGTCCAAAACCGAGAATGCAGATCTGAGAACTGTCTTCGATGACACACTCGTTCAGACTGAACCGGTCAACGCCGTCGTACGTTTCCCCTCTCTGCTTATCTATCACCCCTGGCTCTGCTCTGCCTTCATCTATGTGGGATGCTGATCGGGTAGACTCTCGTAATGAACCACGACACCCAACCTTACCAAGCCCTCGAAGCCCCCATCGAACCTTTCTTCAAACCTCTAGCCTACGCCCTAATCCTTCTACGCTTCGACGGCTATCCATGCCTCTTCTACGGCGACCTTTATGGCATCAAAGGCGAGCATCCCTTCCCACCCTCCTGCGGCGGCGCTCTCCCGAATCTTGTCCTAGCGCGCAAACTCTACGCCTATGGTGTTCAAAAAGACTACTTTGACTATGCAACTTGTATTGGTTGGGTGCGATATGGAACTTGGGATAAGCGATTCGGCTGCGCGGTTGTCATGAGCAATGCGGGGCCCGGAGAGAAGAGAATGCACGTTGGGGAGATGCACGCAGGTGAGATCTGGACGGATGTACTTGGGTGGGAGAAGGGCGAGGTGAAGATTGAGGATGATGGTTTTGGAAACTTTGTTTGTCCCGGGACTAGCTTGAGTATTTGGGTCAACAAGGATGCAGAGGGTCGTGAGAAGTTTGGCAAGTTGTGAGTTGAAATTCTTCATTCGAGAAGTAATTTGATGGAATACTAATTTGGACGCAGCAATGATGATATCTACAAGGAGTAGGCTAGTGCGACTTGCTAGACTCTCGAGTTATGTGAAGGGTAAAGAGAAAGCCCCTGCTGAAGCAAGTCAGCGTGGATTCTGAGTGAGAGATATAGAAAGACATAGAGAAGGGCGCAAAGAAGGATAGTATTGATCATGTCTCATATTACAAGATAAGCTAGATCTTTGAAGACTTGAATCGGATCGAGTTGAGTAATGATGAAAATTTGCACCTTTATGACTGAAATGAGATTAAAGGTTCGAGGGTTCATTTGGGAATTCATTTTGAATCCCCTCTATTCTATTCATACGTAATCTAGTGATGTTTTTAAAGGGATTCTTTAAAAGAAAGCCACTCGAGCCTGCAATATTTGTACAGCGAAGTTACTCTAATCCTACTTATCTTAATCGCTATCCTCGTCTGAATCCTCGTCTGAATCCTTCCTTCCTTCTTCAGCTAGAACGTCCTGCATCTTATGATCAAGTCCAACAGCGAGGTCCTCTTCATCTTCTGGGCTGCGCTGGGGGGAACCGTCTGCAATATCAAATGTCGATTTATAAAAGGCTTCGGGTAAAAACTTGTCAGAGACCCGCCTTGCTAGGGTGAGCAGCATTGATTTTCGGAGGTATGGGCCTGGTTTTGCCCAGAGATAGCCTCTTGCCTCTACGTGATCCAACCATCCTACATTTCCCAACTTCTGCTGGCGTAAGAAAGCAGTAACGTATCGCAGATATAAGTATCTAGAGGCTGGTCGATTAGGTGTGAGGAATTTAAGCGGCTTTCCGTCGATATCCTAAAGTAGTTGTCAGCCCAATTCTATTATTTAGTAAACTAGGGTTCAATAATCAATAGACATACTCTCCACGTCATTCCACTCTGGATCGTATGAGAAGCAACTGAACGATCCACCAACACGCATCGCCAAACGGTTGCTTCTCCTTCCTTCGGTTTGTCAGGAACGAGCACAATCCAACCATCATCTAAGCCGCCTTCAATGATACGATGTAGCGTAATTCCTTCACATACATATTAGAACATGCTCGACAGAAGTTAAAGAGAAGCAAACATACCATTGCGAGGCTCAGACAGAAGAACTTCACGAACGCCGAAGAGATATGCAAGCTCGTCTGACTCTAGGGATTTGGGGACCAGATGGGCGCACTTGACCATGCCCTCAGCTTGCCATCCAGTGATATGACAATATTTTTCATTGACGGAAGCTTTTTGCCGTTTTGCGCCGTAGAATGATAGTACTGCCTTTGAAAATCCATGCTGATCGAATGCCTTTCCTTTCCTCTGCTTGGCAGTTGCAGACATGATCTTCGCCATCAACACGGAAGAGTATGCACCCTCGATTGTAGTGTATCGTGGCAAGATATCTTCAATATCGTCCAAGATTATCTTCTTCTGTCGCTTGAGAGTTCTCAACTCTCGCTCGATTTGGTTGGCTTCCGAGTCCAAACTCTGTATGGCACCGTCGAGACTTCCATCGTCGGGGATCTTCCGTTTTCTTTCGTTTTCCAACAAGCCTCTCATCCCTCTACTAGCAGCGAGATCGGCTACCATGCTCTCCATCTTCGCATCAATGAAATCACTGGTAGAACTTGTAGTCGATAGCCGAGACATTGCCGTCATTGCGGATGCCCTGCGCATGAGTAATTTTTCCACGTCTGTTTGACTAGACCATGGGATGAGAGAACTGTAGCGCTGGGGAATTGGAGGCCTGGATTCCATAGTGAGGTGAAGATTGGGAAATCGAATCTTGAGTGAGAGAGAAAGAGAATTAAAAGCCAAAAAAATCAGAAGACGAATGTTTCTTTTGTGTCCGTATGCAGTCGAAATAGAAGTTACCACGGTTTCCCTACCACTTGAGAAAAGAGCTGGTCTCACTCATCAGGGTTGACGTAATTTGCATAAACCAAAACGATGATGACGAGAAGAAGCATCAAATGCAGCAATAGAGACCTGGGGCTCGGCCGCAAGGCAAATAACAGTAGTCAGGCCGCAATTTGATCCAGAGAATGTCCAATGCTTATGCTGAGAGCTTAGGCGAAACAGATCTTGCAGGATCAAACTGTGCCGCCTCGGTGTCCACAATTTGGGACGAAGCTAACATAGTTTCCCCGCAGTATTTACTGGTCCGAAGTTATTGGTTCAGAGTTTGGGTAGTTCTGGAGATTTCGGTGTCAAAGAAGGTAATGATATCCTGCGGAGAATGCCAAATTCCTTGGGATTCGGTGCTCAAGATGACAGAATTCATGACTCCATACGCTAAAATGTGGTCAATAGAGGCAGGAAGTCATAATCACTACCAGCACCATTTTATGGGATTCTTGCGTTCTCAGGACAAACCAGATAATTCTCTTCGCGACGGCCCGCAGCAGATTCCCTCCATTCTACGCAAGCAACCGAAGCAAGAGATAAATCCTTTGCGCGTTCTGTTCTATATCTGGAAGACGAGTCAATTCTAGGTCAGACATCCTCTGCAGAACCAGTTCAAGAGATTTAAGGTACATACTGGTGGCTGAGTCGACAACCAAGGAACGCAGACATAGTGCTCTTGATTTCCGCGATTTGGCCGTATGGTCTACAGAGATTTTGGATCTACTATCATCGGTCCCAGATTGGAGCTACACTCGTCATCGAGCTTTGCCACTCTTCTACTGGCAATTGGCCGGCCAGAAACACAAATATATGGTTGTGTAGAACACACCTGGACGCTTCAACCGTTCTGCTACGGATAGCTTTCTATTCTGCAAAGACAAATCGCTCCTAGTCCGAGGCTTTGAGATTGATCGAATCAATGAATGGCGTTGGTTTGGTTGCCGAAAGTGGAAAGCTCGAGCAATGCTGTGATCCGCAATCTAGATAGATCTCCGCACTTCGGGCTTCAAAAGTATGCCATTGATGGCGAGGTTTTTGCGGATGTCATTTGGAGGACCTCTGTATTGAAAACTGCTCACGTGGGAGTGGAGGCGCCTGAAGACTGGGGACACCTACGAAAGTAAGTATTTTACAAACGATCTTTCTCTTATACTGACTTGAATCTTGACCATGATCTGTGGTACAAGCAAACCGAAAAATTCAAAGCGTATGGATACCGTCTGAAAGATATTGTACGAAATCGGCGAGAGCTTCAACTAGACTCCCACGGCCGCCTCGGCTCAGCTATTGAGCAGGAGACCCTGTCTCGACTCACCAACGCCTTTGATGTTGCAAAGCAATATAGAAGGTTTGCTACTACTGAAAAGAAATATGTTTGCCTTGCCCCATTAACTGCATGTCATGGGGATATCATAGTAGTTTTGTTTGATTGTTCTGTCCGTGTTGTGCTGCGACAAAACACGAGGATTTTGAAGTCATCTCTACTTGCTATGTGCATGTCATCATGCTGGGAGAAGCAATGGAAGGACTTAGTAGTCAAGGTTCTTTTGAGTTCAAGCTTCGATAACTGTACAAGAAAATTTGGAGTGAGAAGATGACCAACTTTGCCTCGGCCAATCCAGGAAGGAATAAGGAATAATTTGATGATGGGGGGTTGAAGCTGCGTTTTTAAAAGAGCAAAAGTAAGCTTAAATTCGTTTCAAAGTTAATTCTTTCAGCCTTACAACTATCAATTCCATCCAAGTCTACTTTGAGTATCTGACTTGTTTTATTTGCGCTTATAGCTTATAGTGACAATCCTGGCGTTAGGGAAGCCGCTGCAATGTCATAATCGCTCCAATGGGGCTGAGTCGTCTTCCTTCAGGGGCCTTCGTCGGGGGCCTCGCCTTCTCCTAACCGCTCGCCAACCTGAAACAGGATCCTTCATCTCATCGATTCGGCGGTTACTCACCATCAAAATAGTATTAAGTTTTCTAATGCTGTCTAATCTAATTTATGGAGAGATTACTTTGGGGTCCAGAAATCCTGGCCAACATGATGACAATTCAACATGATACCAGCCGGCAGTATATATATGAACGATTGTGCAACCTCTACACTTCCTTTTTTTGGTCGATCTCCTTGTTGAATTCTGAATCTGTTCGTCATTGAATCTATCGTACCATCCCTACCCATCCTCGTCCTGCCAGTTTGGCTTCGCTGTTCCTCATCAACCATCTCGTTACCAGCTCAGTCTATATATACTCGACTTTTATTGCAATATGCACACTTCTCACTTCTTCTTGTTCTCGTTTGTGGCCATGATGTCTTCAACAGCCAATGCACTACCTTCCATGCCCCGCCAGCAAGGTCCTGGCATTGAGCTCAGTAATAAGTCCAACCAGCAACAAACATACTATTTCTACAACAACTTCTGGAATGGTGACGGAACGGCAGGGGCCAACTTTGATACACCAATGGAACCTGCAACTACACTGGCGCCAAGTGAAACGGTCTTCGTTAGTCTTCCTACATCATTCAAAGGCCGCGTTCAACGAGGAAACACAATACCCTCCACTTGGGTTGAGTTTCAAATCAGTGCCTCTAATGATAATGCTGCACACGGCGATGTTTCATTAGAGCAAGGCTGTGATGGAGCAGCTACTATTAGCTCAACAGATGGAAGTGGTGTCACTGGTGGATTCACAAACGATGTCATCTCAGCTGCCCCAGCAGCTGCTCTTCAAACGAAGCCAGATGGATCGAAAGCAATTGCTTCGACGATGGGAAATTGGCTTGCGGGACCGAACCAAGTTGCCATTGATTATCTCAACGGTGTAGTTGGCCAGAGTAAGGCGTACATTTCTGGTGGAACAGGGGTTCCCGATATTGCGAGCAAGAACAATGTCCTGGCTGTTGTCTTCTACTGAGTCTTTGAGCTGAGCAGGTTGTGTCATAGAATACCATATGAAACTTGATGTCTTAGAAGTTTGTCTATGTGACTATGTTTTTGCAATGTGTTCCTTCAGAGGCCTCTTTTCAGGATTTCTCACTCTAGGCAAAGATACTATTGGCCTCCTTCCTTCATCGATTAAGGGAGTGATGGCGGAATATGAGCAAGCATTGGCGGTTGTTCTGGATTTGAGAGCCAAAGCTTGCTCTAGATTTGAGACAGCGAATTAGTTCAAATTCAGAATGTACGATGACTCATTAGTCCGCCAGTGATCTACGAAAAGAATAAAACGCAGAATAAATTCGTGAAGAGAAAAGATCATTCATCGAAGCTTGTTCTATACTTTTGTATATTTTTATCTTGCGTGAAAACGTGATCTGGTGATACAACTGCTAAGCTTTCCAGACCCCCCCTTAAGGCATGCCTATAATTCGCCCTTTTCGCGAGGCTTTCAGCCACCAGCCGCCGCTAAAGACAGGGGGCTCAGAGCCTACACTATCTTTTTAACCACAAATTGCGAACATTAGCGTCTGTCAATCACAAACTTGAGCATTAAAAAAGCAAAAACTCTGTAGACGCGCGGCGCAACTCGGACAATGAACGATGGTGCCGTAAGACCTACTCCACAATCACAAATCCACGTTGATGGGAGATTTTCCTGCACAATCCTTGATCTAATATGCAGTCGGCAAGTGGGATGGCCGACCATTGAAAGATGCACCAATCAGATTGGCGCTTTCAAACCCGTGATGTTCAAGAATTGGGACTATGATGCGTAGGATGTTCTGGTAGGGTCCCAGAGAAAAGATACTAATTTAGGACGGCTGGTGAGATTGCTCTGGGTGATTATATAAAGTCCTTCGCTCCCAGCGAATTGCTTTAATTTTCTTTCCCCGTTGTGAGAAGGTCTGTCTAAGAAGTGGGTGGCCCATGAATGGACTATCTCCCCTCTCGCATCTCAAAATGGCACGAACTCTAAGTCTCGCAATGATGGCCATGGCAATGTTCTCGATTGAGCATGTCTACGCTCAGATGCCAGGTGTGGCCTCTTATGTCGTTCCGACAGCCTTCCCAACCTCGGTCTTCTCCAGTTACTACATCAAACCAGCGCCAACTGTCGAGCCTCAGCCAGCTCTTCATGATCCAATTCTCGATATCACTTATCCGCTGAACTTGACGGATCCAACAACTATTCCGACAGCAGACAATGACCCTGTCTACTATCCTAAAGCCATTGCGCACCTTGACAACACTACGTCCGAGGCTTTTGTGAAAATCGCCCTGAACGAAATTAAGAGTATCATCTATGATCAAGGTGGTCTCGTTGGAAACTGCTCAAAATGTATTGCTGCGCTGAGTGTTGGAAAGCTACTCGCCCAAACTGTCCCTGAATATGTCCCCGATGCAATGATATCGCTGTGTGAATCCACGGGCTTCGGAACGAATTCGTCATGTAAGACAGCCTACACGGCAGGGGATTACGGAGCTATTTGGACTCAAGTACTTGCCTATGCCGATGTTACTGGTCTTGATGGGAAATACATTTGCAGTACCTTGAGCACGAATTTCTGTACCTTCCCGACAACATCACCTCTGAATACCACGTCGCTTTTCCCCAAACCAAAACCAGCCAACGCCAAGGCCCCCAGAGCAAGCGGAAATCGGGTCAAAGTTTTGCACTTGTCTGATTTCCATCTTGATTCTAGGTATCAGGTTGCATCGGAAGCTAATTGCACGTCTGGCCTTTGTTGTAGATATTCCACAACAGGAACTTCACAAGCAGTTTTACCAGCGCCCTTGTACGGCTCATACAAGTGAGTGAGGCCCTGGTCAAAATTATTTCTGAGCTCATGATCGTGCAGATGTGATACTCCTTACTATCTGGGCCTAGCCGCTTTACAATCAATTGCTTCATTAACAGGAACGGGAAAAGTAAGGTCGAACCCAGCATGGACCATCTACACTGGTGATCTCGTCTCTCATGATGCCCAGAATCAATTGTCACGTGCGTACGTGGAGTATACCGAGACAAGCATTTACCAGATGTTGAAGTCGTACATCTCTGGTCCCGTCTATGCAGTTCTTGGCAATCATGATTCAAATCCGTCTGCGATAGACGGCCCTCATAGCTTGCCCGGGCCACTCGGAGAGCAGTTCAGCTGGAACTACGATCACGTGTCGTCGCTTTGGGAGCACGAAGGCTGGCTCAATCAAGCCAAAGCCCAGCAAGCAGCGATCCACTATGCTGCGTACTCCGTCAAGACACAGTACGGCCTTCGTATTATCACTCTAAATACAGACTTTTGGTACAAGTCCAACTATCTGACCTTCATCAACACGACTAATCCCGATAACTCTGGAAGCTTCAAATTCATGATCGATGAACTTCAGGCTGCTGAAGATGCTGGTGAGCGTGTCTGGATCTTAGGACACGTCCTATCTGGCTGGGATGGGACGAATCCGCTGGCAAACCCTGTTGATCTCTTCTATCAGATCGTTGACAGATATTCCCCTCATGTGATTGCCAACATATTCTTTGGACACACGCACGAAGACCAGGTCATGATCTACTATGCCAACAATGGCACTATTCAAAACTCCAGTACAGCATTGACTTCTGGATGGATTGGTCCCAGCGTCACGCCTCTTACGAACCTCAATTCTGGCTTCAGAATGTATGAAGTTGATACCGGATCTTTTGACATCTATGACGCTTACACATTTTACTCGGACGTCAACTCCTTTTCCACTCTTAATGCCACAGGCCCGACATACAAGTTTGAGTATTCCACCAGAGAGGCGTACAGCAAGGCAACGAACTGGCCCGAAGACGCTCCGCTGAATGCAACATTCTGGCACGAGCTGACAGTAGCGATGGAAAAGAATCACAGCCTAGTGTCACAGTTCAACACATACCAAGGAAAAATGAGCATTCTCAGCCCCAATTGTACGAGCGACGCTTGTGCTGAGGCGAAGATTTGCTACATGCGTAGTGGCTCTGTTGCATTGGGAAAGCAATGTCCTCAAGGGTAAGAAAAATATTCACGAAACTTCGATGAAGGCGCTAATTACAAACAGATTTGGTTCAGTTCAAAGTCCCTACACTGGAAAGAACTTTTAGACCTGGTTTCCGATTTAATCATATTGGTTGGCATGGGAGCTACAATAATGTACAAGACTTAGTACAATGGTATAGTCTATGCAGGCATTCTGCACCAAAATTGCCGTTTGAAGGTAGACTAGCTCCATCACGTGTTCCTCTCTACCAACCTACACCGGACATTTCTCAAATCCAATGCTGGCTTTCAAAACTCAAAGAAATAGTTTATACTCGTCGAGAGCAGGAATCATAGTAAATGAAACGACAATTTTTCCGTGGAATCATTCTTAGGGAAGGGAAAAGTGACTCCCGCTACTGTCTGGACTTCGCTTGCTGCATACAGTATTCTGGCTCTCATCATCTCGTGAACTTTTGTAAACGGTGCAGCCTCCTAGTTTGGATCGAAAAACGCCTCGTAAAACCAAAACCAAATCCAAGCTCAAGAATGAATACCTACTTCAGGGGCAATGGTTATGGTTGCATCGTCAAATTTTTAGCTGCGTCAAATTCTATACTCCTGCTGACAGTATCTCTGTATGATCTCGCCTATCACCTGTAGGCTTTTTCGTATTGAAAATTCTCACTACGAATACAGATCTCAAATTGTCACTGCAGTAAATTCCAACTTTGGTATCTGACAGCAAGGTCCGGTTTGAGATACAACGTCAAAACAAGAGACTCGGATGTAAGGATCTGAATATAGGCACCGTAAAGTAACGAAATACATATTCTAAAAAGATGCTAGCAAACTTGCGGAGAATATGAATAGAAACAAAATATTTGGATTGAGTGACAGGCGTCAATGGTAAACAAGGGTATCATATTGCTCTGCTCAATTTACAACTTACCTCCAACTATCCTGGATCTCGCCTGTGAGGTTCCCGTTCCCGTTCTCGCGTTGGACGTTCCTCCTGTCCCTTCTTGGGCCAATTCCTGGCAATATCAATCGCATCCCTCGGGGCCCAAAGCTCAAGCAGTAAGAAAAGCAAGTAGTCGATGATTACACAGAGGCAGAATAACTTCCCTGCCCAGATACCACACCCATAATATCTCTTTAGACGATCAATTAGGGCAAAACTTTGCACACCGGCCCTTCCCCTCGTTGCGCTCCAACTTGCCGCATCTGCAGCATCGTATCCATAGAAATCCGCTTCGCTCAGTGCCCCAGATATGCCATCGTATACACGCTCTGTTCGTTGCGCGACATCGGTCCATGAATACATCATCTTCACTTGGTCGTGGAATCGTTCTGTCCGCACTTTATTGGCACGTAGTGCAGCAATTGCTTTGCCCGTAGCTGCAACCAAATCGTCTTCCTCTGGCTTTGCAAAGACTGTCATATGGGCAGGCAACACTTCTGGAATGCCACCAACTTGTGTGCAAACCACGTATAATCCACAACTTGCAGCTTCGACTATCACTGTCCCGAACGCTTCTGTCAAGCTTGGATGTAAATAGATATGGCCCCGTACCATCACATCTCGGACCTCCTCGTGTCTCACGGGCCCCAACATCTCCACTCGGTCTTGCAATACGTTCCTTTCCAACATCTGTTCGAGGTCGATAGCTTTTGGCCCCGAGCCAGCGATTATAAAGCGTACATTTGGGTGAGAAGCCAAAATTCGAGGAATTGCGGCAACAAGGAGGTCTGTTCCCTTATTGTAAAACAACCGCGAAATAACAACAATTGTAATCGTATCGTGAGGCCCAACGTGTTGAGGTATAGGTACGACATGATTCCCAAAGCTTTCGGGGGGGTATGAAGGGTGATTCATAGGTCGAAAGTTCTCAGCGACGACTGCATTGGGTATGACGGAGACCATGAGAGGATCGAGGGAGGCTCGGAGGACGGTATTCTCTTTGCTGCGCAAGTCAGTAAAAGCTTCGAGAGAAAATTAAAGAACCCACCATGTATGACTGACGCAGATAACATGATCTACGTCGCTCAAGATGAACTTGAGTAACTTATTTGTCAAGATACTCGCAGCATCCGCAAATCCAAAGAGCGAATGATCTGTAAAGACAGTCCTCAACCCCATAGTCCGCGCATGCAAGATAGCCTCATGGCCTAAGTTGCTCAAGCTTGCATGTCCATGCACAATCTCGATTTGCTCTCGAATGACGATATTCCGGAAGATTGGGAAGAACGAGAAGACAGTTGGAAAAGTAGTTGCGCGGTAGATAAGGAGAAATGGGACATGGTAGACCTTTAGGCCGTTTGTGAGATATCGCACCCCAGTTCTTCCATCATACGCGTGCGTTATAATTATAACTTTGTGTCCTCTATCGATGAGCTTCGTGGAGAGCTGATAGATATGGCTTTCGACGCCTCCGGGTTGAGGAAAGAAGAAATCGCTGACCATTGCGATATTGTACGGCATTTTGGCGGTGCGGCGATCGTGGTGTAGACCTGCTGGCCAGCACGGCAATCAGAGGTCAGGACGGAAGATAGGGACGCATCATTGGGTTGATGTGAATCGGAACAGAATAAGGAGTTGGGCAATTTCGATAACCTCGAGATAGTTGCGCTGGTGGTCCTTCCCGGTCGTCGGAATTTTCTTCAGCCTCGTCTGCAAACCTTTCGTCTATCCTTCACGATACAATCCTGCAGTTTCATGATGTCTTCTCAGATATACTCCAGATATGTCCCTCCTAAAAAGATCAAGGCGGCAATACCCTCCCAGACTTCCCTTCCTCTAGAAGCCCTGCGGTATACCACGAAAAACGACGCATCCTCGACCTATACCCGTTACGTCCCGTCCAAATCAAAAACCAAGAGGAGGAAAATCGAAGATCTCGCACAGAACAGCAGTTCTTCTACGGATAACCTGCCAGAATCTGCGCCTCAGGATGTGGTTAGTCAAAGATTGCAAGTTCATTATTTGAGGTTAATGATATTGTGCAGGACGTGGTCGTAGATATCGACCCTCCTTCTCTGGACGATGTACAATCCAAAATGAGTGCCGCAGACAAGGTCGATGACCCTAGGCATAGACGGTTGATGGAAAAGCGGGAGAAGTCTTTAAAGAAAGCAGAGAAGATTGCAAGAAAGGCGGCCAAAAAGGCAGCCGCCGAAGCTACGGACAGCGAGAAAGTTGCAGTTCCAATGCTGGCGGGGGAAGAGGAACTCCACGACTTGGTCCCTTTACCACAACCAGAACCGGTTCCTGAATCTCCTGTACAATTTATCACTGCTTCCCTCCCGCCATGGCTGGCGAACCCAACTCGAGTTTCTCCGACCTCCACAACCCCGTTCTCTGCACTCGGCATTTCGCCAGAAGTTGAAAAATTTCTGGAAACAAAGGGTTTTAAGGAAGCGTTCGCAATTCAAGCAGCTGTACTTCCTTTACTACTTCCCGGTATTTCTCATTCTGCGGGTGATGTCCTTGTTTCAGCAGCAACCGGATCTGGGAAAACGTTAGCTTACGTCCTTCCCATGATTGAGGATATCAGCCAAAATGCTGTTACGAGATTACGAGGGCTCATTATAATGCCTACAAGGGAGCTTGTTATACAAGCCAAGGAAGTGTGTGAAGTGTGCGCAACGGCTGTCTCTGGCAAGAAGCGAGTCAAAATCGGAACAGCTGTTGGAAACGAAACATTCAAGGCAGAGCAAGCTTCATTGGTGGAAAATGAGTTACGATACGATCCTGCCGGCTATAAAGAGCAATTACGGCGGTTGAACGCCAAGTGGGAAAGTTCTGATGTGGAAGATAAATCAGATAATGATTTTTTATGCGATGACGAAGAAGTTTCTGCTCTTCCTGACCATACCATAAACCCAATCTCAAAAATCGACATCCTCATCTGTACGCCGGGAAGACTTGTTGAGCATCTGAAATCGACTCCTGGGTTCTCACTTGAGTATATTAGATGGCTCGTGGTCGATGAGGCAGACAAACTACTTGACCAAAGCTTCCAGCAATGGCTTGAGATGGTGATGGGGCGTCTGAGCCCTCGCAATACATCCTACCGCAACAATAGCCGTGTTAAAAAGGTTATCCTAAGCGCAACCATGACACGAGACATTGGCCAACTTAACACTCTTAAGCTTTCCCGACCAAGACTGGTTGTCATGGAAGGTTCATATGATCAAAACGATCCCCAGAACGAAGAAGCTTCACTAGCCCTGCCAGGTCTGTTGGTGGAATCTGCGGTGAAAGCAGATGACGAGAGCCTGAAGCCGCTATACTTGTTGGAGCTGCTACGGAGAGAGGGAATGGCTGTTTCAAATACAGAAAGCAATTCTTCTAGCTCGGAAAATTCATCTTCTGATTCGGATGAAACCTCATCCGATGACGATTCTTCCACAATATCGAGCTCTTCGGGGCGTGGATTGTCGAAATTAATGGGAAAGTCCGCGCCGCCGGATAGCCCTCGTGGAGTTCTAGTCTTCACGAAATCCAACGAAACTGCCGTCCGGCTTGGCCGTCTTCTTGCCCTACTTGACTCGTCCCTTGCTAACACAATTGGGACATTGACATCTACCACATCTACGTCCTCGCGTCGGAAGACCATACAATATTTTAACACCGGAAAAATCTCTATCCTCGTAGCATCTGATCTCGTATCTCGCGGCCTCGACCTTCCAAATTTGGCACATGTCATCAACTATGATATTCCCTCCAGTGTAACTAATTATGTCCACCGTGTTGGAAGAACAGCTAGAGCTGGAAAGAAAGGTTGGGCTTGGACGTTGTTCATACCAGTCGAAGGCAGGTGGTTTTGGAACGAGATTGCAAGATCACGGGATATTGCTCGCCAGGCAGGCACCAAGATTTCAAGAGTGAATATCAATGCAGATAGCTTTGAGGATGAGATGAGGCAACGATACGAGACCGCTTTGGAAGTGTTGGGCGAGGAAGCGAAGGCTTCCAACGCGAGGTTATCTAAGAAGGGTCAACCTTCTGGGTGATGGTGATGATGAGATCGCAACGTTACGCAATGTATTTATTGCACTCCCAATTTTGACTTTGCTGGCAAGTTTTGGTGCATGTCAGCGGCTCTCGTGCTGGCTGAGTGGCTGCGGCGAAGTGGGCAAAAACGCCTCGTCGGTATCGAATCTCAGTCTTTGCTCCCCAACATGATAGACGAACCTTTCTTAATACTTCATTATGCATGCAAAGCCGCTAGCCCTGACATAAACGAAATTGAGCAACGCTCTCAAACGTTCCTAGATGCCATCTTTCACTATCAAAGGTCTGCGCCATGCCCGTCCGCATGGCACAAAGGATCACATTGTCCTTCGTTTCACGTTGCTCACAGCAGCTGCATAGATATTTCTGTCGCTCATGTATTTGCCGACCTTCTATTACTGGACACGTAGAGATTCAACGAATCTTCGGCGTACTGCCATGATGTGGACGGCTTTCTACACTTTATTCCTTGCCTCTTAAGCAGTTATCTTCCCAATGCGTGCCACCGCCTCCCTCGACCCAATCGTGATCAAAGTAAGTTCAATCCCATACGAATCATTCGGTCTGAGAGATTCACTTTTAGACGCCGAAAGCCGACAGGTTCCCCCTTCTACAAATAAACGACAGCGAACGTTTCATCCGGAGTATTGTGGCAACTAGTGCACTATTTCAAGATAGGTCCCTTTTGACGGATTTTTTTTTCGAGCTACTCTATCCACTCTTGTAGGAAGAACTACTTGAGGTAGACGCAATAGCTTCGCTATTTCGCATCTTTTAATTGATACATAAAACCCTCCCTCCAGCTGCTGTCTCGGACCTACAATAGAAACATCATGTCACGTGGCTCGTATTTTCGTCTTGGCAAGGCCGTCCGCGATTGGATGTTCTTTACGAATCATGTTGAATATTCTGTAAAAATATGGGGTGAATCGGCTATTCAAGTGGTCCTCATGATTAGGATCTCATGTCTGCGGCTCCAGATACAATAAGCCTAAGCCACAGCAGAGGGTGGTATGACGCTGTGCTACAGCCGTGCCACAGAACAAATAGACTCCTTCATCCTTACTCCCTATCTCTCTTCTTCCCGACTTCTAATTTATTTCTCAATATGCTGTCTACGTTGTACTACTCGTACTTTCTTCAGCATGGATATTGCTCATTCCTCATCTGCGCTGTTTGGTAGTAAGCTTCCGTACAAGGTCGTGCCAGGCGAAATTCCATTGAATCAAAATGAACCACTGGACCCAGAAGTGGTCTCCGCCTCACTGGGCTATCGAATCCACGATGAAAGTAGGGAGATTCAGAAAAAATATGGAGAAGAAAAGTCCTCCGACCCTCAACGGTCACATTGGGCTGTTGGCTGGAAAACACCAGTAATGATGATCATTCTATATTTATCAGGTTTGAGCAGCAGATCTCCCATGAACATTCCGAATGGCACTGCTGAAGATGGAATAGCATTATTAATCGCTGTGTTGAATTTGATCTTCTTCCACTTGCTGGACGGTAAACGGGAAGGCATTTCAGATTCTTCTACGCCTTCGCAGACCAAAGTCACCTTCGCGTCAACTATTATGGCCAACGTCTTCGCCCTATGCATCAAAGCTCTGCTCAGTGCAATTTTCACTCAATATCTCTGGCGACTTGTCCGTCTATCTCCGTTGCGGGTCATGACCATTGAGTCGCTGTTTACTTTACGAACAAATCCTGTCTCTATGCTGAGCATTACGGTGATGAGGAAGGGTTGGCTACTGGTCGTCATTGCGTCCCTCATTTGGGTGGCTTCTATTGCTGCTAGTTTTCCACCTAGTGCCATCACAGTTGAAACTGCAATCTATCAAACATCCGGCATGCGAGGAGGGATGCCAGGGTTGAATGTTTCTAATGTAAGTGCAACCCAAAGTGGGTTATTGTCCCATCCTACATTCAAGCTTTACAACATGAACAATAAAATGCTAACGACATTTGATAGACTTGGGAAGGCAATACCACTGCACTGAATGAAAATTCCTTTGCGACTATTAATGTCGCCGACGCCCCAGATGGTGAGAACAATGCTGGATTCGCTGCGCTGCTATCCACTGGTATCACTCCATTACAAAAGCCCGCTCTCCAGCAGCTTGCTGTCGATACGATGGTTGGCGGAGCTCTCAAAGCCACGACTTCGCCGTGTGGTGTCAACTGTTCCTACGTCCTCTTGTTTGATGGGCCTTATTTCAGTTGTACCAGCAACAGCAGAAACATAAGCATGTCTATACCAACGAATGGGGACAATTACACAATCCCCCCTGTCTTTTCAGCCAACTGGACTGTTTCTTCTAATGAAAGCACATCTATCAACGCTCTTTCGACTGGTCACCTCGATTTTTTCATCCTGCACGCAAATTATTTCAGTCTGGCGGACGGCAATGAAACAAACATTTTGAACTACACCGAGACTATCCTTTCGTGCTACCCGCGACGGGCAGAATACAAGCTCGACCAGAGTTTCAACAACGGCGACCAGACCTCTACTGTGACCACTGGATCAATTTTCAATTTGGTGCCACTACCAGCATCTGTGAGCCCACCTGTTGGTGTGAATTCTGATCAGTGGATTTATAACTCGAATGGAGCATGGGGCATTCAGGCCATTGATTACATGCGGGACTCCAATATTATGGCACTCATTCAGGCAACATCATCTCCATTGATTGGCTCCTACAGTGCCCAATATCAATTTGCTGCTCCAGGGGATCCGGCCAGTGAGGTGAACGGGCGACTCTGGACTCCAGCATATTGGCTAGTGGCAGGTGACTCTCAATGTATATGTCCTGTTTCTGATTTTAGAGAATATGGCTGATCTATAATCCTAGCTGCCACGAATAGCACTATTGCGCCATCGACCCGTCTTTTCAACCTCTATGCAAACAACAATCTCTCCCAAGCTGCTATATATCAATATCAACAGTACCTATTTACAGTCACTGAATCTCTTCTTAATTCATTACTCATCAACATCACTCTATCCACGATACCTACCTTCAACTTGTGGCCTACCTCCATCAACGTGACTACCGAGCAGATCGGGACTAAATATGTCTTCTCGCGACCTCTGAACCTCATATTACCATACTTCTTGACTCTTGCAGTCCTCTTCGTCTTACTGATAGTCGGTCTGTGGGCACTTCGAGCGAATGGAATTCCCGCAACGGATGGCGGCTTCCTGCAAGTCCTCATGACTACGAGGGGTAGTGAAGCTTTGGACAGAGCCGCCCGGCGCGGGTGTTTTGGTGGAACGATGGATATACCTCCTGAAATCAAGGAATTGGAAGTTATGTTTGGAAAGTTTATCGAGCGGGCGGGTGACAGTAGTCTGAGGAAGAGAATGTGCAATAATATTGCTGATACTGTCAATAGTGAAAGGGCAGCGGAGGACAATCGAAGCCAGATTGAACTCCACGAAAGAGGAGCGAACGTTGGGCCTTTCATAGACGGGAACAGAGCTTCAGGTGAGAATGAAGGCTTGCGCCCATGGGCTGGGTTTGGGACGAGAGATGAGGTTTTTCCTCTGATTGTCCGGAGAGGTGGTGTCACAAAGTAGGACATCGTTACGAGAACTTCTTTGTATTAAATGCAATATACCGATTTAGTAAGAAAACCCTATCACAATTCGGTAAATAATATGAATATAATATAAATTACAGATATAGAACTATATCCAATATTCAATTGGGCTATATTAAAGCTATTTCTCAGTATTTCTCATCTAAATTATCGCATGATTTAACTATTTCTAAAATACCTCAAACTAAGGGTCAAGATGTGATATCGGCTTGGATCACACAATATCACGATGGAGCATATATGGCTTGAGGACGGATAGTCCAGGGGTTCATATTGGTACGGGACAGGGAGGTTCAGACCAGGTTCGGTTACAACATGCCTTATTACCCATCTTTTAATGCCTATTCTTTGATTCCTTTACACTAGATGTAGGATTGGAGTGTTATAATCATCTGATATATATTCCCATATGTCTCTGCTAGCAACCCTCTACTGCTTTCCGGCGTCGTTACAGATACTTCCCTATGTCAATATATCTCGATTTTATCAAAATATTTATTTTAATTGAGTTATTAAATTAATTCTATTTAACGAGCACGAGAATCGTCGCTACAAAAATTATTCTAGCTATTCACTAAATTCGGGCCCAATTTAAGCTCAACCCATAACTCATAGAACATAAGTACTCCGTCCACCGCGCTGCCTTGAACAAGCATTGGTTCCCTCAGGCATTCCGCGCTCTCAGGGGCCTCCAGGCTTTTGAACACCCAGTTCTCGGGGTTGAAAGGGGCTCAGAGGAGAGATCAGCTCTCCCAAGCTCCCAAGACACCAACCACAGGTAGTGACCTTCCGCATTGGGGTCACCGACACTTTTGTGGCGGATAACCAATGTCGTCTTCTGCTGCGCATGGTTGTTCTGGACGCCAGACGGAATACTGGTGGATACGGAATTCGGCATGAGTCACGCAAAGCCGGAGTATAAATATTCCCACCTATTTACAGCCTTCAGGGTTACATCGTCCATGAATACCAAGGGATGAGGCTATGTGTGACTGAGGTTATAAGGATCATTTCCTCCAAGTAGTATTTGTGTCCCTAGATTTCATTACCGTCTTAATCTTATAGTTAGCACTTTCTCAATCCCACCTTTAAACATGGCAGCAGCGACATCCATATCCACCTCCACCGCGATGGAGCAGACTCCTCTCCTGGGCGACACAACAGCTAATCCTCCGCGCCAGAGGTTCATCGTCCGGCCAGCACATCTGTCTGATTTACCCATCATGGCTGTCCACGCAAAGGATGCATACTGGCTCTCCCCAATCAACCAATTCCTCGCCCCAAAAGCCGAGGAGCACCCAGCAGACATGGTTCGCTCTATGCTCCAAGGGATCAGAAAACGCTTCGCTACTGATAAAGGTCTTTCCCTTGTGGCGTGTCTCCCCGCTCAGAATGGGGAAGACGAGAAAGTCGTGGGCTATGGTCAATTCTCCCGGCTAGGGAGCGATGCAGGCGCGAAAAGCTTCGTGAGGAGCAAGGGATGGCCCGTCCGCATCGGATTATGGGCTCTCAGCTGGTGGTTTTGGGCGTCCAGTCTTGTCAGCAACAAGATCTGGCCAGACCGGATCAGTGATCGACAAGCTGTGAAGAATTTCGGCGAGTGGGTCAGCATGGATCATGAGAAATACTGGGGTTCCCATCCGGAGCGAAACGATCGATGGCATGCTGAGTCTATTGTGGTCAGTCCGAAATTCCAAGGGAAAGGGATCGGAAGACTCTTGATGGGTCATGTGATTGAGATGGCGGAGCAGGAGAATGTTCTAATGGGTTTGACGGCAAGTCCGCATGGAGAGATCTTGTATCGGAAATTGGGGTTTCAGTTGCTTGGAGAATTCTCGAATCGAGTAGCGGACGATGAAGGTGGTGGGATTATGATCTTATATCCGGATAAATTTGAGGGAAAGAGGCACGATGCTGAAGAGACGACAGCGGCAACGGCAGTAAGAATGACAGGAAATGAATGACATGCATTGAGGGTACAAAAGGCTTAGACTATCGTAGATCATCATAATTACATTCCAAACTGTGTTCCCACCCAAATCATGTAACTCCAATTCCCATCCTGCTTGATGCTCGTCTAGTATGCACCTTTGGAGCCAGGGTAGTTAGCGAACTGGCTTGTATCGATCGACTGCAGCTGAGGACAACTGATCTCAGAGAAGACAGTTGCGAGTGCACTATTTAGTTGCGAAAGCGGCTTCGTGATGGCAGAGAACAAGCCCTTGAGCAGATCCGGGGCTGCTTGCTGGGCGAACTGGAAAGCAAAACACAACGCATTGTTTCCCTCAGCCAAGGTTTGGAGATTGTACACACCGCCAGTAAGATCGGTAATGTCGACGCCGGTAAAAGTATCGACTTGACCTGTGTTGCCTCCGATGCTTAAAAATTGAGGGTACTCAAGAGCGGCAGCGTTTAAATCGGTACTAAAGAAGGGAATAGTATATTCGTCGCCAACAGCCCTCTTATACCAGTTCGTAGGAATTTGCTCTGTACCCTCAGTCCACGTGAAGGATCCCGGGTCTCCAGTAATGCCAAAAAATGACTTCAAAACCTCGCCATCTAGGTATCCCTCGGGGTACTCCGCAGATTTGTTCGACATGAAGCGGTAGATAAAGGTATAGGCTGCTGGCTGCACGGCAACACCTGAGAAGGGACCATTAAAGAAGTTTGGGTTGTTTGCGATGGATTGATTGAAGCGGGTGGCACGGAAGGGAGTAAGAGATGTAAGATCGTATCCGTTGGGTCCCAGTGGGAGAGCGTACATCTCTTCAAATTGAGACAAGATGACTTTGTAATCATTGCCACTGTTGCAACTCAGTATATTCCTCACAGTGTAGTGACAAGTGTGCTTCTTACTATTCGTAAAGATCAGGCCGCGTGGGAGATACATCGGATTCGTATTTGTTGTGTGACCCAGAGATACCTTGCGGTTTGCCGAGGAGCCCAATAGAGCTCAGCAGGCTCGAGGGTGGAGGGCCGCCAATAGACCATGATGTGAGGTCTCCGTCAAAGACGGCACCATAAACAGAGAGAAAAGTTGCAAGGTCAATTCCCATGCCAAAAACTGTTGATTCTATTAGATTGTTTATTCCTCCAACAAGGGAAGAGGTGACTTGCCGTCATATGTCCCTTGGATGAATTGCGTTATCGTTGCAATACCATTGTGAGGAATATAACCATGGTTTGCCATAGCATTCAGTCCCGGGCAAGGCCCACGCAGATCCGAAGAGGTTGGAGCAACGTAAGCATATTTACCAGTAGTGGAAACGTATTGTTGCGAAGCATCAAATGTGGGAGGCAAGAGCTGACGCCTCTCTTTTGACCCTGACTCGATGGTAGCAGCGATTCCAGCAATCGTCCTTTTCTCTTCTTCGCTCATTGATGAGCCAAACATACGAGAAGGGAATGCAACAACTTCTGTGGCACAAAGGGCCAGCGCCGCAAGGCAGAGAGTAGACTTCATAGTGACTATTTGTGAAATGCTTATATTCGAAAATGCTTTGGGCAGTTCAGGGAGGAGGTCTATTTATGCTGAATAGAGGCCAATACCTACGTATGACGAACTGACGGCGATGGCAAATACAAAGCTGTCACTGGGACGAACTTCCAACCAGCACAGCTTGACCCTACTGGCTATTTGCAAAGAGGGGAGCGGAAGGTCTCTTACACACTGTGTTATCCCCAGGAAATATTCCAAAACCCCAGCTTTGACACGAAGAAACTGGGGTTTCTGCTCGAGGACTTTGGAACAAGCCTCGGCCGACCCACTTTACTGATGGAGATCTGTGAAAGGAAGCAGATCCATCCGGGGGAAGGCAAGGAGATGGCGCAATGAGAGGCCCAAAAGCGTTAAATGGGCGTCCAATGAAAGAAAAGCCATTTTCAATTCGGCGAAGACATTCTTCACTTACGGCACTAAGTCGCTGCTCTCCCGCAGGTGCAGAGAATGCATCAGGATTCGATACAAACCCTTCGCAGTGAGGACGTTTCAGCTGCTCGATATCTCTGGAACAACAGCCATGACGTTTGAATTCAGGTACTTGGTAGGTGAGCAAACCCGGAAGCTTTTCCATCTGACTATTGATCACCGGTCAGTCACCGCGACGAGTCCGAAAGGCCGAAAGTGCTGAAGACGGCGCTACTGAGTGAATGACGAGCATGGCTGTTTGTGGCTTTCATGGCGCTTAGTCCCTTGGGCTGATCGATTCCCAATGAAGCGCAACCATTCTTCCACTCTGCGGGGTTGAGACCAGACTAGTACAGTAACGAAGCAAGGACTACCTCTGGTCCTCCCCCGGATTTAACTGCTGTGGGTCATATCGTATGCCATCCCTGGCGGGTTTGACAACACCCTTTGATTCATATCGGAAGTCTCAGAGGGTCACTAGTAGAGGCATATGGGAGGACATATCAGCTGATCATAATACTCTAAAATAAGATTACCATGATTAACTGCTCTTGCATCTGGGATTTTTTTCGAGGGAGGTTTTGTCTGAAACTTACTTATCCAGAACTCTCCAAGCCTAGCCCTTCTGTCCTTCCTCTTCTGCTTGCCAGGGACACTCTCACTCTCACTCTTCTCTTTCTCTTTTAAATGGCCAAGACCAGTTCTCCTCATTCTTCAAATCTTCTTTCGTGATGCCAAAGACTGCTTGATAAATGGGGCCCATCCATTGGGGTCCACGTGGTCGAGCATCACCACTTGCTCTGCGCTTTTCAAAGAAGTTTTGGAGACAAGATTTGATGGCGGCTTCGATGGTCATTGTGTCGGGTGTTGGTACTTCTTTGCTGTTTTCATCGGCTTCGTTGGGCTTATCCATATAGAGAGACTCAAATTCTGAGATTTAATTTAGCGATGGGGGCAAACAAGTTGTAGCTTTAATAATCACGGCTTCCTCGGGTGAGAAGTAAGGGTCGCTGATATGTAGCTCATCAGTCGTGGCTAAGGTACGTGCTTCAGAGGCTCGGTCACTGGCGATGTTACAGAGGTCATACAGTAGGATATGAATCTGCTACCATTAGCATATATATCAATAGATGAAAGGCGTGCTTACCCTTGTACCAGATCTCCGAGTTCGATTGCAGACTGAATAGAGTTGGTAGTGAGGTACTGGGTTGCTTATTTCTAAATTCTCATACTAGCAGGTATTTTCGATTTGGTCATCTTGATTATCTTAAATTCTTAATGCACAGCTTTTGGAATAATGGATCAAAAACAAAGCTTTGAAGCATCCAGCTAGCATAAGACGCATTCGCTTGACTCCTATTTGAAGTATAACCTACCCAAAAGGGCTAATCTGCATTTCATAAGCGGCCCATCTATAATACCCTATGGTACGAAGGTAGTTCTCTCTTATTTTGGCGGCCAACTCTAAGCGGAAATCTTGAGGCGGTGAATTTAGTTCTGCCAGCAGTGTGGGATGTTCTTGTACTTCAATGTAGTAACTTGAATAACTTCCTTTCCGTCAGTTTCGCGACCTCTATCTAAAACTTCTTTGCACTTCTGCGATCCAAATCACCTTTGATCTATGCTAACTACATGTCTTTACCTTTCAAGACCGCTCTGGATGAGCAACTCTGGTTCTTCCTCAAGGAAGACATGTATCTGCCAACATTCGTACAGCATCAGTGCAGTTTCGCGGACATCAGAAGAAATGGCATCAAACTCGAAAGTATTCTCACCATTCTCAACATCGATGATCAAGTCCAGAAGTTTGCCTTCTTTCTACACTCTGCAAGCATGGCTGGAGCTGTTCGCTTGCTCAGTGATGAGAGTATCTTGGTCATGTGCAATCTCTACTGTCAGAACGACGAGGTCGTAACGATTATAGTCCGTGGTATCAATGAGCCTTCGCCAAACACCACTCGCGCTCCCAGCCATGAAAACTCTCTCCGCGAGCGAAGAAAGATTTCTCGGGGGGCACTTGTTCCAGAAATCTTTATCCAGCCGGCGCCTCGACATGTATCCGGCGCTATTGATGTTAGCACAATGGAAGAGATTGAAGATGAGAGTCAGATGGTTACTATAAATTTAGGCAATGGCGACTTCGTCACCTTCACCAAAGATTGTCTCATCTGTAATACATCGCCTGCACTGATCTGTACCTCTGGCTAATATGAATTCTAGGCTGGATCACTTCTCAACTCGAAGATGGAAAACCTCTCACCGACATCGTCGTACAAGCCTTCGGCCCGGACAGAATTATTCGAAGGGTTCAGCTCACGGCAGACATTTGGCAGCGATCACTCATCCGCGGTGCTTGGGGAAAGGATTTTTCTCCTTTTTGGAACGACTATAATAGAATTAAAGAATCTCGCGAAGCTATCGTGGCCGGTCTCTCGCAAGAGTTTCCTAATTTCACACAGTCTTGTCAGAACTTCATACACGATCTTCGCAGTTATGGCAGTGATGAAGCTGCGAGAAACAGGCTTGATCAAACAGGACATGCATACTACCTTGGCAAGCCATACTTTGAAGACAATATCCGCGAGAAGATCTTGACTATTCCTACCAAGAACGGCACCTTGCAGGATGACCTCGATCTTCTTGTTGCGAAGGGCATTCAAGGAGAAGTGTGTGCTGCTCATGATCTTTCGCCTCTTTATGAAGTCGTGTTGGGAGTTGAGTGGGACAACATTCCGGGAAAGGCTGTTGCTCTGCACCAGCATATAGGTGATCTCAGTCTTCAGCAACAAGCGTCAAAATCGGGAAGTGCTAGACAACTAGCGAAGAAGGGTAGCCAGTTCTTCAAAAGTACTTTTGGGAAGAGAGGTGGAGGTCGTAGGGATAATAGTGCAGGTGCTGGCGGAAGTAAATCCGCAGGATGGTAGCACAGAATACGGTGTCCCCTTGGCCAAAAAAAAAAAACCTGATGCTTTTGATCTTGTTTCCCGAATATAGCAGAATTGACCTCGGAATGCCGTTGAATGTCCCCATGTTCTTCCGTATTATGCGCATGAAGTGATCTTGTAATGGCCTGGAGAAGATTAAGTCTCGATCCATATGGTCCGGCCCGCTGCGCCCTAGGATATAAGAACCAATCATTCCTGTACATTCGTACAGTCGGACCAATAGAATCTGCCTCCCACAATACCTCAAGGCTGTCCGAGTGATCACTTAGTAATCGCCCCCTATATCAAGAATTCTCTTCTCTATTCCAAGATGAATGCATCGGAAAGATTACTCAACTCGAAATAAAGGCAAAAAGGCTTGACATTCGTAGAAACAATGTCCCAGCTTTCATACCGACCCCTGACCACGCGGCAGTTCCGCCTCCTCACACTCCTGCCCGGTGCGGAAGCGACACCGGTACAAGCGACACTTAGGCATGTCAACCTCGAGGAAAAACCGACGTTCGATGCGCTTTCGTATGAATGGGGCCCCGAGTCAACTAATAACTCTGAAATCTTTGTCAACAAGGAACGGTTCACCATTCGTCACAACTTGTGGCTGTTTCTGAAGAGGCTGCGGGCATTCAGCCAGAGTGCCCAAGTCATCTACGCAGATGCAATCTGCATCAACCAACGAGATGATGAGGAGAAGGGGCGCCAGGTTGCCTTGATGAGCGAGATCTATATGTACTCGAAGAGGGTGCTAGTCTGGCTCGGCGAACACGACCGCAACAGCGAGCTGGTGTTCGGGACGCACTTCGAGGATGCCGTCTCGAAGATCCCGCGGGGCGTGATGTTGATCCCTTTCTTTCCTTTGCTGACCATGCCGGTTGTCGCCGCAGGACGTGTGAGGCGTGCGGCCAAAGCCTCGAGCGCGGATCGAGTCGCGGCGTGGACGGCCCTGCTCTCGCGCTCGTACTGGAATCGGACCTGGATTGTACAGGAGTTCCTGCTCGCGCGGTCGGTGGTCGTCTTCTGCGGTCCGGACCATATGGATCGAGACTTGATCTTCTCCAAGCCATTGCAAGATCACTTCATGCGTATAATGCGGAAGAACAAGGGGACATTAGATGGCATTCCGAGGTCGTTTCTGCTATATTTCTGGAAACAAAACCAAAAGCATCATGGGCTCTTTGGCAAGGGGACACCATATTTCGACAATGTAGATATATTCGAGCTCGCCTTCAATTTCCAATATACTGAGTGCCAGGTAATGTTGGACCACGTCTATGGGCTACTAGCACTCGAAGATCCGAGGAAGAGTCGTCCGATAACCCCAACTTACGGTATATCTGCTCAGATGTTGTTTATTGATATCTGCATGTTGAAACTTCCACGAGCTACAGGAAGCGGCGGTGAGGTCACCGACGATGGAATGTGGCGAGTACCAAAGCTCTTCCGCGGCTTGAGGTTGATCTACGATCAAGCCGAAGAGATCTTGGACGTTTTGTTCGACAACAACCAGTACAGAACCCAAAACCCAATTATCATCGCGACCATCGCTAAAGCCTTCGATCGATTCGGTCTCTTAAAACCAGAACGAAAGCAAGGTATACTGCCGCAGACAAAAGCTTCACAAACCGCGGAGCAAATCATCGCTGTCACGAGACAGTGGAGGACGATCCAAAAGCAGAATGGGAATTGGTATAATCTTCACCATACTTTCCAGAGCCATGAACCACCGGGAATGGCATTCCTCCAGCTCGACGAACCTCTCTGGAGCCACTATAGCACCCTCCGGGACACGTCGGCACGCAAGGCAGCCAACGCACGCAACGCGCAAAACATGAATAATATCAACCAGAACAATATGAACCTGAACCTGAACACCATGAACCTGATGGCAATGAGCAATGTGAATAATATGGCGATGATGGGTCCTGGAGGCGGGGGTGGAGCTTAGGAGTGGAGTTGCCAAAAAAATATGTGTCTCTGCCTCCACAAGGCCCAGATCCAGAAGCCTTTAAAGTAGTGCTTTTCGAAGTAATTAAATCCATTATGATCTCAGACGACGATTGAGCTCACAGCTGATATGATGAACGGGCATAGTGAGACTTATGCCAGTGCGAAATTACACCAGGGAAGGATCTATAGGAAAGCTCCGTCTGCACTTAGGATGGAGAATTTCATGTAGCTAAGGTAATGGAAGGCAGAATGATCTTGGCGGTAGAATTTTTGGCGCGCAGTGGTTTACAGTTACTGGTGTGCCTGTTAGCAGTGCTGTCGTGAGATTCATGTCATGGCGAGACTGGGTCAAAGGAAGGGTCATGGTTAGATTGAAAAAGAGAGCCATAGAAGCAATAAGAGGCAGAGTTTTGATATCATAGGACAATACTAACCTCGATTAGTGTGTTGGGAATCGTCGCTTCGATAGTATTACAAGTGTTAAATAGAGTACTATCTATATTCCTAAGAGTATAGGGGAAAGACCGCTACATATATGCCCTAATTCTAGCTTATTATATAAGTAACTAATGCCTTCTCAATTCTTAATACGGCGAGTACTTATATTTGATTAGTAGTTTCTTGAATTATACTTAGAGAATCAGACACTATTGAAAGCCCAATATAGAGTGGCAGCTATATCATTCCCTATTTAGGGAATCTGATATAATATAGACCGTGGCTCTAGTAGAACTTGAAAGTTTGCCGTATAGAGTCATCGCGATAATAAGCTAGTGGGACGGGTTTCCCATCAAGTTTCGCTCCTGAATACCGGTGTATCATAAATCAGTTTCCTTTTTATAGGTCATAGAGCCCTATGAAGTACTTCGTATCTTCTAACCATACTCCTGGCAGAACTGAGGTCACCGCCGTAAAGCTTTCCGTTTAGAGTTGACCGCTAATTTACAATAATAAGAGAGAACTGCCTAATCGTTCCTCCCCTAAACCCGACTCACTTATATAATCGGATGAGGGTTAGCAATACGTAAATTAGCAGCAATGCGTAAACCACCAAAATCGATTCGTTCAATGTGAAATACCAACAGTAACAATGACTTTTAAGGACAAATACATAAGTGGTCGGGTTTGGGGGAGGTCTTGACCGAACGATTACTCCTCTTCCGAAGACTAGCTACAAGCTACGTAGTAGGTTGAATGATATACAGTACATCCCAATTCTAATTTACGCAACGCTACGCGGCAAGGCACCAGTATGAGTCACTTATGCCAGTAAGTTGGCCTTCCGAGTTCCGATATGGTCTCTCCTATTTTCAGGCTAATCGTGCTCCATGTCGAAGTGTGTACTCCTTCTCCGTGCTTGGATCCAATAGCCCAAGAAGACACTTCTGACCAGGGAACACAGGGCACGGTTGACCGAAACAAGAAAGCTAGTGGCGAGCCTGATAAGAAGGACTGTATCTTTTGTGAGACTCCAGCGTCCACTATGTTGTTTGTTGAATGCAGAGGAGAGTCCAGAAGAGATAACCGGTCAAACGCTTGTCTGAGGTCTTCAACGAGAGAGTCTTCCCCGGCAGGCTCGGCCGTCAAATGTGGAAGGAGGTTGTTGAGATCATCCAGAAGCGTAGTGAGGTGGCTGTGCGATCTTGCTCTTGCCATACATTCACAAGCCAATTGCAATTGCTCGGCGCTAGATTTCCATTTCTTTTTCTTCCTCAAAAGAGCTCCATATTCCTGGTAAATGTTTGCCATTTCCACGCTGTGCTGTATAGAGCCCAAATTAAGAGGGGCATACTCAAGAAGAGCTTCATACATGTGTTCCGCTGTATCGACCATGCCAAGAGTTGCGCATTCGTGGGCGAAAGAAAATCCATGAATGAGAAGGCTAGAAAATAGCTCCTCTTGATCTCCCTCCGATTGTGAGTTTTGAATGCTCGTCTTCATTTGATCTATCGTGGAGGTCGACGAAGTCCAATCAAGCTCGCTTCGGAGAACCACTTCTATAAAGAGGTGCTCGATAGTTTTGAACAGAGAGGCGTTCTGGTCGTTGGAAGATTCCTTATATTGGGCAATGAATCCAGTCAGAGCGTGAAACAGCAGCGACGACGACTCTTCCAGAAGAAAAGACCTTACGAGGAGCAGTCCCAGGAACAATTGGACGTTTATATAAGGATATCGCCCTAGTATTCTGCGGCAGTGAAGTTCTGCCTCCTCGAAAAGTTCGTTTCTCTCGGCTTCTTTGGCGAGCTCAAATTCTTTCTGTAAGGTCCGCTCGTCGAACTCTCCGAATTTCTGCTGATGCTCTGTGAGTGTGACGGTGAGATTGCATAACTTCTCTAACACGAAAACCTCTGAGTTGGTCTCATCGACATCTTCGGCTAGACCGGTAGCGTAGGAGCCCAAGAGAAAATCATTATTAGAACAGCAGAGCTCAGGAGAATGGCCGCTGTCGTCCGGGAGATCTGAAAGCTCTGTAATGTCAGAGATCCGATCTCGCAGTTTGACCATATTAGTGTCGTGGCTCCCAATCTGATGGCGCATATTATACACAGAAAATGGTTGCACGTCTCCCCAAAGGTATTCGTCAAGCATCGATTCGATAATTGGTGATTCTTCCGAGTCGGAGAGGGATATGGAGATTTCTGATGTCGTAGAATCGTTGGATGCATATAATACGTCTTGTTCGCCCTTGCTCTGAATTTCTTTAGCATTGGTCCGAGGAACAGCGAATGGCCGTTTACCTCAGACAGAATTTGTTCATTGTCGCAATCTGTCTTGCGGAATTGGACACTGGGAGCAACTGATTCGTCTGGTTGTCAGAACTTATGAAGAGGAGGTGCGTGAACATCGACTAACCGACACTTGTAGGCGCTTCAATTCTTTGTCTTTTAGAATTTTGAATTGTTCCAGTGCTATTTTGACCATCCCCATTCACCGAAATCGTGGCATCGTCTTCTGCGGCTCGTTTTTCTTTCTTGGTGTACTTCGTGTAGCCCCATTCTTTTATTTTCCTCCTTTGCCTAAAATGTACGTTAGAGTCAAGGACGTATGCTCAGTCTCTCTTCATTGTAAATATGAAAGGTTGCACCAAACATGTATCCAGAATCAATGCATAGTGTTGCGGCATTGAGAGAGGAGATTGCGCCGCTTTTTCTATTTACCGCGAGATCGTTCACGAACCTTGCTTCAATCCTGTCACTTTTCTGAAACTCAGCCATAGTGGCCTCCAAAGTCTCGTCCCTCTGTACATCAAATTGAAAGATATCAAGTTGGTACGCCTCCCAGTTCTGCCTTCGCTTTTTCACTGGTCTTGATTCCATTTTACTGCTTTGAGATGGAGTGGCGGTAAAAAGGTATTTATGATAGCGCCTGTAGTTACTGAATAGAAGTACGAAACATCAGAAGCCGAGATGCGCGAGAGATAGATTTGGAGGAAAGAACTATGGAACATAAATGGGAAATAAACCAGAGAGATGGAACCGAGCTTCACAAATAAATAGAAGACCAGTGTGTAATGTATTGACCGGATTATGGACCACGAATAAGAACGAACTGCACTTTGGCTAGGTGCTAAGAAAGTGCACTATGAATCCTGTAACACACATCGAAAAATCACGGCGGTCAGGGGTACTGGCCGTGGACTCACGTGCTGCCCAATAATATGAAAATTCGTTCATGAATTACGCCCGACATACATGGGGATCAATTCCCGGTGATGATACGCTAACTCATTGTATCAACTTGCATCTAGGCAGCTGTCAGGCGCTGGGGTGACAGAAAGTGCACACTGACACCAGCCTGCATAGACCTGCATGGATGTTCTGCGGCAACGCCAGGAGAACGCTGGAAATGTATGCGGATTGATCAGTATGCGAAGTCATGCCTGCACTAAGGCAGATTTTCAGCACCTGCATTAGATCTACCTCTACGAACTGGGATAATCTTGAACGGCAATGGTTCAACACCGCCAGGCATTTTTCTCAAGTGGGTCTCTGGGTGGGTGGGCTTCTGAATTAGATCACAGGACAAGATTAACTGAATGAAACAGCAAGTAGAAGTAGATCGATGAAATACAAGAGTGGGAGAATTCAGATCATGGTAGCTTCGGAGCAGTAAGTACTCTTTTAGGGGTGTAGAAAAGAACTAGGTCTATTTTTAGAGAGATCTAGAAACTTGTTCAAACCTACAGAGCAAAGGACGGAACACAGATCAAGTGTGATTGGTTAAATATATAGAAGTGAAATTACGTGTCAATTCGAAACAGCGGCTCAGGATACTCAGGGCGTTAAGGTCTCGTTGCACGTCTACTCGTACAGCTCAGGCGAGCTAGCTGAGCCGAGGGGACTTAGGCCTGAGCAAGAGCAGCAAGCTTTTCAGCACCATGCACAGCAGAGGTAAGATTGATTCTAAACTCCGCTGTACCAGAACTCCACAGTCAACTTCTCATAGCTCATTTCGCCAACTCGATTAATGGATTTCTCTGAATAAAGACGAAATGGTCATTTGCGGCCCAGATCGATAAATATCTAACTTCTGGAACGACTTGGCTGTAGAATTCTCACCGCCTTCCCAAAGCCTCATGACTTCAACTTTCATTGGACTTATTTCTCTGATTTCCTTCTTATCCTTGTTATCCACGGCTTGCTGTGATTCGGCATCGGATTTTTTGAGTAACGCAGAAACAGTGTCTGCATAACTCGCCATGTGTCAAAATATTGCTAGACGTCTGATCGGTTCTTTCCGTCGTTAGGGCCCAGGTTTTCTGCAAAGGGCCAGAGGTCGATTGGCTCTCGCACAGATGATGCTTTTCCATAGCCCCAGAACAAAATCAAGTTTGTCAGAGAATGGTATCCTTGTAAAAGCGTAGAAGAGAATTATGATTCACGGCTTCTAATGCGCAAACATTCATCTCGAGTAGTTAAAACACTGGTCTTTTGTGCATCCCACTCCACTGTCAGCACACGCAGGAATTTTCTGGCTTCCTACCTCAGCTCTCAAAGATAGATCGGTGTTTCAGAGAATAATATTTTGCTAATTCAGGTACATGGAATCAAATTTCATTCGGATGGAACGTTCTTACTTCGAGCGCACATCTAGTACGCACTGGACTGCATCGTCTCGTAAAGCCGTTTAGTGAATAAGACAAAGATATTAAATTACTAAGAAAAGTTTAATCGAACATAAGGAAAAGGCCAATATAAGTCTGTCCATATACTAGGCTTCACCAGTAAATGATATGGGCGAGATCCAGTGAGTTGAGAGAATTGAAGACTCGGCACCGACTTGGAGCGAGGTTTCAAACAATTCTTACTAGATCTGCTCTTTACTGTGAACTGTGACCGATTTTGTCCTACTTAGTTTAAAGATATCTCTGCAACGTTTCTTTCATAGAAGACAGCGAAATGATTGAAACAATATATCCTGGACCCGGAGGGCTCACAATTTAGAAAGCCCCTGAGCCAATGTCGAGGCAGAACAGAGTAGAGGTTGAGAATGGGCGGTGAGTTCAGATGCAATATAGATTTCGACACTTGTAGAGTAAGGTTTAGTCACAACCTCCAAACACCAACATCATGCACTTCTGAATGCAGCCTCAGCTCCGAAGTCATGGGATTATTGCATGGCATTTATCAAACGTCATCCATTTAACATCCAACAGATCCTTTTCCATCCCTTGATGATCCTCACACTAAATGAGCCACAGTGGCTGGAGACATGCGGCTAAGTAGCTAGCCTTCCGCTAACGACCAAGAAAAGCCATGTTCCCCGCCTCTGTGCTTGATGAAGATGATCAAGTTGATAAAGTTCATCTTCATCCCAGGGAGGGGCAGATGCAGGTGAAGAGGGATCCTTGCCGCCGCAACTATAAGTCTTGCCTAAACTGGCAGTCTTCCCAAAGCTTCTTTCCAATCAGTAAAACATATCAAATCAAAATATCGTACGCAAAGAGAGACGATACGGAGTAGATGTCATCATCAGAGCGAAGCGAAGCGAAGCGAGGGGTGGAGGGAACTCCCAAGAATGCAAGACGAGTACTCGCACAGTCAGTTCCTCTATGACGAAGCCATCCAAAATTGCGGTTGGACCGAAAAGAGGGAACGAGTTCAAGTACTATTATTATTATTATTCTTCTTCTATCTGATAATCCTTCACCACGATAGCTAATCCGATGCTAGATGGGGAGGAAGGGTGAGCATCATCATGCCACTTACCTAGTATACTAGCGTACGTTCCAAACGATGACGGACTTTGGTCACCAGTCGTTGCCCCTCGTTGGACAGCTAACTTCTTGCCCTTATGCGGTATTACACCATTCAAATGACCCGGATACTTTCCCTATACAGTCTATACAGGATTCATATGAACTAAATGCACCGGACGCCAACATTGACTCCGCCTACTTAGTCTGCTCGTGATGCGAACGGAGCTGGGAGATCCAATCGAGCTTACGCCACACACGACATCATCGATTGACATCTGCCCCTCTGTAGCCTTGTTTCTCTTTGTTCTAGTAGTACTGGAATGGTCATTGATTTCATATATACTACTACCCCGCTCTTCTGTATCAATTTATTTAATTTTTCAATAAACTTAAAATCAAAACCAAATTTAATTCTCAGACGAAGCCTTCCTTCATCATTGATACCCAGAAACCGCAGATATGGAGAAAATCAAGAGTATCCTGTATGTTGTGTTCTAGATCTTCCCCAGCTATGGTGCTAATCCTCTCAGCTCGGGAAGTAAGCACGATGAGAGCCTTGCCACAGACCAGACGACCGGGGCTTCTGGTGTGCATTCAGGCACTGGCCAGACCTCTGGATTGACATCTGGGACCACAGCCAGCCAAGGTCTCACAGGAGAGGGCACCCACCTTGCAGGACATCGTGATAACCTGGATCCGAGCAATACTACAAGCCAGAACACGACTTCAAGTGGACTTGGAAATACCAAAAACACAACTTCGACTGGACTTGGAAATAGCCAGAATACGACTTCGACTGGACTGGGCAGTGCCCACAGCACGACTTCAAGTGGAATCGGAAATACTGAGAATACAACTTCGACTGGAATTGGCAGCATCCACAACACGACTTCGAGCGGACTAGGAAGCAACCAGAACGCTGGGTTGACATCTGGACCCACAGCAAACCAAGGCCTCACAGGAGAAGGTACTCATCTCGCAGGACGTCGTGACAATCTGAATTCGAGCAATATTACAACCCAGGATACGAGAAGTGGACTAGGAAATAACCAGAGCACGACTTCGAGCGGACTAGGTAATACTCACAATACCACTTCAAGTGGGATAGGAAGTACCCAGAACACAACTTCTAGTGGGCTAGGAAGCACCCAGAACACAACTTCTAGTGGGCTAGGAAGCACCCAGAACACAACTTCCAGTGGGCTAGGAAGCACTCAAAACGCTGGAATCTCATCCGGAACGGCAGGACCCCATACGTCCAATCTTGCCAACGAAGCAGACCCAAGAGTTGATTCTGATCTTGATGGCTCAAGAACAGTTGGGGGAGCAAGAAATACGACTTTAGCTGGCTATGGAACTTCAAACACTACCGACAGAATGAAAGGTGACACTGGCTTCAGTGGGGTATGTTTTCATCGCTGGTATCACAAATCAAACAGCTGACATGAATTCCAGCCTCACAGGACCGAAGCAGCGAACCGCCTCGATCCATCCGTCAACACAAGTAGCGGAGATGGCTATGAGTCCGCTCAACACCACTCGGAGATTTATGGTGGTGGAGGCGAGGAGGCTGATCGTCACCACGGCAGTCACGTAGGCAGGGACGCAACTGCTGGAGCAGGAGGAGTTGGCTTGGCTGAGCAGTGAGTTTCAGCGAAACTAAGATGTTCCTCCTGTCTTTCTAATATCTTTTAGTGAACGGCAAAAGTACCAAACGGAGCGAGGCACTGGAGTTGGAGGAACCGGAGTAGGAGGCACATCTGGTACTGCCACTGGAGCTTACGACAATACAATAAGCTCCACAGGTCAGCAATCTTCCCATCTCGGAAGAGATGCTGCGGTAGTTGGAGGAGGCGCGGGTTTGGCCGAGCAGCAAGTGTATCCTAGAGATCAAGGCCGTTGCATTGACTAACTTGTATTCAGTGAACACCACAAACACCAAAACGAGCGAAGCACCGGAGTTGGCACTGCCACTGGAGCATATGATAATACATCAAGCTCAACCGGCCACCAATCCTCTCATCTCGGCAGAGATGCTGCATTAGTTGGAGGAGGGGCAGGCCTAGCCGAGCAGTAACGAATTCTAATATCGTATCGTCTTTATCGGCTGATATCTTTATAGTGAACATAACAAGCATCCGAATGAGAGTGTTTCCGGAATTGGAGGCACATCGTCAACCACAGGAACTGGGGGCAGAACAACTGGTACCGACCCTGCACATCCCCATAGTTCCCATCTGGCAAATGTGGTCGACCCTCGGGTAGACCCAAACATGGATGGTAGTCGAGGACACACATCTGATCCATATACAGCTGGTGCTGGCCAATCTCATCTTGGCCGTGATGCTGCAGTCGGAACTGTGGGAGGAGGAGCTTATGAAGCTGAGAAGCGTCATTATGGTAACGAGACTGGAGTCGGAGGCACGTCATCGTCCACCACTGCGGGCCCACATTCATCGAATATTGCCAATAAGGCGGATCCATCTGTTGACAGTGATCGCTCAAAAGATCATCATTATGGTAGAGATGCTGGAGTTGCAGGCGGAATTGGCGGTGCGGCTTATGAGGTTGAGTATGTACTCTTTGACTTTACCTTTCGCACCTCTGACCAATGCTGAATAATTTCTTTTATAGCAAGCAGCACCAGAAACATGACAAGGACTTGACTCATGCAGAACGCGAAGCGAAGAAGGAACACAAGCATGAGTTGAAAGAAGAGAAGCGTGAACGCAAAGAAAGCAAAGGTGGCCTTCTGTCCTTCCTCCGTGAGTTATGCCTCGTCCCCTGGTTGTTTGTGCCAAGCTGATTGAAACTCCACAGACCGTGACAAGAACAAGAAGTACACAAAAGAAGAAGAGGCTGCTTTCGATCGCCAGGAAGCCGAGCAAAACTCCCACAAAGGTCGCGACGCTCTTGGAGGAGCCGCGGTGGGAGGAGCAGCCTATGAAGCCGACAAGCATCATAACGATCGCAAAAACCCCTCCGGAGTTGAGGGAGACACCAACAAGACTTTCTCAACTGCCCCAGGAAACCACGGTATTGGGACTGGCGTAGGTACTCAAAATACTCTTGCTGGCGACAACACCACCTCCACCTCATCAGGTCATCATCTCGGAAGAGACGCTGCTGCTGTAGGTGGAGCAGGAGCTCTCGGTGAACACGAGGGTAACCAGCACAGCGCAACAGCATCAGGCGTCAGCGCCACACCGCTCGACCAGAAGCCCCTAGGAGTCGATCTGGGCGACAAATTGCATGGCGTTGAGCGCAACCGTGGCGTTCAAGGCTCAACAGGCTTCCCACACTCCGGAACCGAATCTTCCACCACCGGCACAACTTCAACTGGCCAACACCACTACGGTCGTGATGGAGCTATCGTCGGCGGAGCCACTGCCCTAGGCGAGCACGAACATCGCAAGCACGACACGACAACCGGCCAACCATCCTCTCTTGGCGCCCAAGCTCAGAACTTCCCCACCACCGCCGCACACTCTTCGTCTCAAGACCCGAAATACAGTGGCGCGGGATACGATCCCAGCAACACGGGTTTCCAGAGCGGAGCTGGAGGTGACAGAAACAGACTGCACAAAGATCCTCCAGCGAGCCATCCTGCTGCTCAGGCTTCCCTCGGCGGTGTGCCTGCCAGCGGCTACGAGAGGGAGAACTTGGTTGCGCAGGGCGAGGAGAATCTGGATCGTGACACGGGTGTTGCGAACGCGCACGGGCAAGGTGGTGTTAACACTGGGAGCAACTACTGATTTATTGGTTTAAACTTTGCGGCTTGGGTTTAGGTCTTGGATTTAGGCTTGGATGGATGATTTATGCAATTGTCGGTTCTGTTCTGATTTTATTCAGGAACGGGAATGAAAATGAAATAAATAGTATTCTTGTCCTCCGTAATGTTCATGTGTTTGACATGAGTGAAGTGATGAGATACGAAATGGCAGACGCTTTAAGTCGCATTTTGAAATCGGAAAGTACTACATCCATAGCTTGCTCTCTCCTCTCTGGAAATCGATAAAAAATAAAAGTTACTTCCTGAACCTTTCCCTCTTCAACGCCAAAAACGAGTTTCTAATTCTCCAACGAACGACTCACGTGCAAGGACAAATCCCCTTCGTCCCCAAGAGCTGTTGCGACTTGCGAGATTCTATTCCCTTGCCTAGCAGGAGTTTACTTCAATGCTCCGGACTAACACGATTTTTCGACCATGTAATGTGTCAGCTTATCTTTCAGAAAGAGCATCTCTATTTCAATAGAACATGTCGGGAACGGCTGTTTCTACATTAGTGTATTTGAGTCTTTCGATTTCATATGGCGAGTGAGGAACTCTGAGATTCTGCTTTGTAGGTTTGCTGTTAGGACAGATAAGAGGTATTTCTCCGATGGTGCCCAGCGCTCTTAAGTTACATGATTGAATTTCTGAATTGCATATTCTCGGTTACTTCTTCATTCATACAGTCATCATCCCACATGCTAGAGAGTTACAGAGCTTCCACGAAAATACGTAAATTACGAAAAGCTGCCAAAATCGGCTATCTTTGAGATGTTAGAGCTCCTTCAGGTAGAATTAATGAGTGCAATACTACAACAGTTACGTCCCAGTATCTTTGCCTGAGTAATACTCTGGATAAGTCCGCTTGTAGCCCAGCACCCATTCCCCAATCACCACGCCCAGAACCACCATCAGGCCCCGACTCACCCACCACTTAACACCATCGGGCCCCGGGCAGGGAATGGCCAATGGCCCATCGACGGTGTGCAGGAAGAGCTCCAGCTGGAAAATGCTCGGCTGGCTACCGTGTTTCCTGCAATCTTCCAGATAGCCAAAGAAGTTGCGGAAGAACTGCTCTTCCTTCACGTCGTTGTTTCCGGGTGGGTCCACGCGGATTTTGACAACGAGCGGCTCGGTATCGGATGCGTTCTCGAAACGGTGATATGTGCCCTTGGGTAGGTGGATGGGTGGATCCCCGGCCTGCTTCACGACTCGTCGGTGGGCGGGGTTGGGGGCCGTTGGTTGGTGCCAGATGCCGGTGCCTCGCTCTACGAGGAAATCTTCGGTCTGGAAGAGATGTAGATGTTGTGGGGGGTTGAAGAAGGACTTGTTGTTTGGGATGTGATGTGAGACGAAGTATGGTTCCTCAGGGCCGTGAAAGGTCTGTGAGGAGCTGCCGTCCTCGTAAATGATAGTCGCCAAGTTGGCTGTATGTCGCCGTGGCGGAGTAGCACCTTGGAGGAAGGAAAACATGGTGAAAGCAGCAAGAGAATGAAGTGTGCGGGTGATGTTTTTGGATAGGAAAGGGAGGTTTCCTGTATTTTGAAGACTGGCCGTAGCGGATGTCTCCTGCGAAGATATACCTGTAGATATATAGATATGTAGAGGCCGATAAGCTTAATGATGCACAGACCCCGAGCCAGAATCTTGATCGCTAAAGGTTGTACAGTGTCTCTAGGGCTGACAGGGCTTGTCTTTGCTGGCGCAGAACCCCGCCCAACGTAGGTCGCGTAATGGTTAAATCTGCAGATGTACGAAGCTGACTGGGCGGGGGAAAACAGAACAATAAACAAGAGTTCAGGAGTTCCGAGTACTGTAGTGTTTAGAACCATTGGAAGAAGCTTGACATGGGACAAGAGACACGATATTGGGGGCCATTGGCGTTTGGATGCGCCACGTCCATTGTGTTGATTCCGAAGTAGCAGAGATGCTGGCCCATCTGGTCTCCCAACTGACAGCCATACCAGGTAACACGTCTTCAGCCTGAGAGTCAACATCCAACATCCAACATCCAACATTCAACATCCAACATTCAACATCCAACATTCAACATCCAACAGCCCTTAGCAAATACTCTTACACACCCCCCATTGCAATCCGTCAGTCGCCAATGACTACCTCCATGACCTTTAACCTCAGCCAGATATGGCTTTTCAGAAACACTCGGTGCCGGTGTCCACTTCTGTGTTCGCCAGCTCCAAAAGATCATCTGTACTCTACTGATCCAAGCACGTTGCAGGACCGTCGGAGCATACGGGGGGTTAGCTGCGTATCCCTGTTACCATCCAGCACTACTAGTACCAGGAATGTGATCCTGCAATTGGGGGCTGTTCACTCAGTACCCTATCACACATCGATCCTCGTATCGGTGTCCTCGATGGAATGCTCTCGCGAATTAAACTTTCGCCTTCCTCCTCTCGAACCGCCATTCTCCCCAAAAGCTTCCTGTCGGCGCTATCACCCCATCGTTTCTCGTTCGCTGTGTGCTTTCAAAGGCGTCCCTTGAAGCTGAACTGTACAAATAACAGCAGGAGTGCCTGAGTGCTTAGTAGACGGTTAGATCTGAAGGGTACACAACGCAACACGAACATCAATTCCCTTCCGTCCTTTTGTCATTCTTTCTGTAAAGCAACTGTCTTTGATATCTTTTCGGCACTCTTCGTATTCAGAGCGCAGTCGAGCCCTGCTGGTCCGATAGTAGGCAAAAATACATGTCCTAGAATCCAATGATATTGCAACCTGGAAGGCCACCAGGCCTGCCACCGTCCATTGTGGCGCAGTGGATATGTAGCCTCTTTCCACCTCGGACAACGTCCCTCCTCCGACATCATTGTCTCTATACAACCGCTATGAGAACGAAATGAAGAGAGGTCCAAGGGCGAGATTGACGTTGCAAAGACCACCAATTTGGAGACCAGCTACCAAGGTGGCCAAGAAGTCGAAGAAACGTAAGAGAGTCTTTAGCACCACGCGCAGGAAATCCAAGAAATTGGTCGATCCGGTTGAAGTAGCCCTAGAACCTTTAGATCTATCTATTCCCAGAGTTCGAGAGCCCTTCAAGCCTAAATCGTCCCTTAAACCGCCATACGAGTATTCTCCACTAAACCCGGCTCGGAACGAAATCCGTCTTCTCCAATTACCACCTTTACGTACTTGGAACGACACTCCCAGGGACAGCAACAACATCGAGGCGACTCTTATCCATGTGTCTCTCGAAGACACCCCAGAGTACGAGGCCCTATCCTACCGTTGGAGTCCAAACAATGGCGCGGCTGTGATTCTCATCGACTCGCAGTCGTTCTGGATCAGCAGCACCCTAGAAAGCGCTTTGAAACGGATGCGAGTTTCATTGAAGAGCAAGCTTGTTTGGGTCGATGCTCTGTGTATCAACCAGAAGGACCACAAAGAAAGGAACGATCAAGTTTCGAAAATGAGGAAAATTTATTCTCAAGCAAGAGAGGTGACGGCCTGGCTCGGAGACTCAATACATGTCGCGTATGATGCTTTCTCCCTCATACGGGATCTATATGACCACATTAGTGACTCAACATACGTGGAAGAGGCACTCCTGGACCCCAAAAATGATCGGCACTGGTCAGGGCTTGTGGAGACTCTGAGGCTTGAATATTGGAGACGCATATGGGTCATTCAAGAGGTCAATTCAGCACGCAAGATGACTTTGAGATGCGGAGACCAGACGGTCGACTGGGAGGCCTTTGCCACTGTACAAAACAAGATCTCTTCATCCCCCAACACCAAAACCTACAATCGCGGCAACAAGTTAGATCTATGGCGAAAAATACTCAGCGGCGGCCCAAAGGTCTTGAATCTTCCAGCTTCAGATGATCCTGGACCCCCTGCTCTCTCTAAGGCATTGACCTTCTTCAACAGTCATCTTGCCTCTGATCCCCGCGACATGGTGAGTACTTATGAGTAATTGCTCCATTCTTACTTTCTCGGGAGCTGCAATACCTGGACTACATCCCGAAACAAGCTTATGGATCTTGTGCAAATTCAGTTTCCCCAAATCTGTACAAAAGAAATGAATTCTAATTCGACGAGCTTCTCGTAGGTCTATGCACTCATAGGTCTCACGAGTGCGCGTGATGATCCAGCAATGCAAATCGACTATTCCCATTCAGTTCGCCAGGTTTACATTAACGTGATCGACTACGTGTTGAAACGAGAGGTCAAACTCGATGTTTTATGTGGGAAGCTTACCTGGACCAAAATTGCCGGCTTACCTTCGTGGACGCCAGATTGGGGTTCTTCATTTTTGAGATACTTCCGACCTCTGATCGCAAGACCGCCGGGGGCGAAATCCTTTTCAGCGTCACAGGATCTTCCTGCACAGGCAACAATTGACGCAGACAGAAGTTTATTGCGGGCCCGTGGATTTCGGCTTGACTCAGTGGACGTTCTTGGGGCAACCACAAACCTACAAGAGGGAAGCGATTTCGGAAATGTGGTTGTTGCAGTTCTGGGTTGGTATAGATTGCTTCAAATCAAAGACGACGATACAGATGGCTACTATGACGCAGCGTTCCTAAAGACTATCATGTGTGACACCGACGGTAATGATTCGAATCTAATCAAGAACATCCTTGGAGCATTTGCCCGCCTTGGTCCCCAGGTCCAGGTGCCTGTTCCCCTGCGGCTGAGGATACACGGCGACACCCTCAAGGAGCCTGATTCTTGGATCGAATCTTGGATGCGCTTTGCCTGTGCCTGTTTGACAGGGCGAAGATTCTTTGTTTCCGAACAAGGTTTAATGGGACTCTGTCCTGAGAACTATCAAGACGGTGATATCATTGTCGTCTTACTGGGATGCGCAGTGCCACTTCTTCTACGACCCTTCGACGAGGGTGATTACGAGCTCGTTGGAGGTGCGTTCCACAGTTCATAGAGTCATACTTCCTACTTTGGACATGTCCTAAATAGGATTTTGTATCTAACCCCTAACTTTACCTCATTAGGCATGCTGACTCTAGAACCTTGCAGATGTATACCTAAATGGCTACATGTATGGAAAAGGGATCGATGAGCTAGATGACGGCAAGTTTGAGCTTGAGACATTCGAGATTACCTGAAGATGATCGCGACATCCACGACTTATTTAATCATATCGCGGCGGTCCTGTCGGTCGCTACATCCCCATGACGACAGTCAAACACATAAGCTTGCTCTCATCGCAACCTAACGGCATGGTTTCTATTGATACAGTTGGGATTGAAACATATCAACAGCTAAGAGAAACAGCACATTGGCGAGACTATCAAAGGATGGTATCTCGGGTCAAAGAAGTCCACAAGCCGGATGAACTTGTCAAGGATCAGTGTCGAGCCTCTATAATTCACGCGCAATCCAAGCTATGAAACCATCCACAGCTGATCGAATCGATGCCCATATCCTTCTAAACTACTTCCGAACCCAATAAGATTTATCGCTACAAGCTATTCAGCCCAAGAGACAGCCGTTTTACCCAACAACCCCTCCACGATAGCCTACCTTTCGAGACATCCAATTCGGGTAGTCTCGATTTTTCGTTGGTAGTCAGATAGCTCAAATGCTCAGCATATGTCGTCGATAATTGTCATTGAAAATCGCTTTATCTCGATATCTATTACCTCGACGATTCGGAGATAGAGCTCCTTTGTGGAACCTGTAGTCATATATACAGCTTTATGGCGGCAGTGAGAGCAGCAATAACGAGGCAAAGTGCATTATGAAGATAGCTCTCCTAGGATAGGCAGCACGGTATGTTGGGGAACGACTACAGCTCCTTAAAACCATCCGGCTCCAGAATCGCGGTTGTAGATGCTGACATAGACGCGAATTGTAGGCTTCAAAGGGATCAATCACACCTGTTGCAACTTTCTTCAAAATATAGGACATTTCTCTACTTGGAATCTGGAATTATCTCCCAGCTTTGTATTTGAAAGAGAATTGGCACACTATGTATCGGTGGGAAGTAAGGCAGGCATGTGCTCGAGTTGTTGGGGTGGGGCGACCCTTGACTTTACTGACCCAATTCAACGCTGATTCTAGAATCTAGGAGTCTTCCCGAGATCTTACGAGTTTGATAAGGCTAGATATAGACTTCGGGGGTCTTATTGTTTGAATCGGACGACCGGTGAGCCTCAATCGAGAGGTCGAAGAGTATTTCTTCCATGGCACTATTCTCAGAAAATCAGAGAAGGGATGAATACCGCTCAATTTGCCTTCTACTCTTCGCTGTTTACCGCTGCCCTATCTTCACATGCCAGATGAGACCTGTAGTAACGATATAGTCACGGGACACCTAGTGAAGCTTGACACTAACTTTAGCTCAACATGGGGAAAAATCTTTAATAACAATATCAAATCACCTAAAATGCAAAAACAAATGAGGAAGTCTTCTTGAGTTGTTCTGGAATATCTTATCGGCTGACAGAAAACCCCAAAGTCTCTTGTACATCAGTGCATCTGAAACTCTAGTAATCCCGTCAGATGCTTGGGACTGGTGGGACAAAGTATTGTGCTGGATGGTGTTGAATTTTACTTCGGCTGGCTGTGACCATAAGAGCGGTGTGAATTGGCGGAAAGCTGCTTTCTTCTACTTCGGGAGCTTTCCCCGGACTCCTCCAAGACCGCATTCTTCTCTCTTGCAGCCATCGCCATCATCGCATATTCTCAATTGCTCAAGAGACTCATTCTGTTTGATCCTTCGATCCTTCAAGGCTTCATCGTGTCAACTACGAATAAGCTCTTGAATAAGCTGACCAGCCCTACAAGTCGTGGGCCTCTCAGTGGGTTTGATACCACCTTCCGTATCGAAGTGCATATGCAACCTCCGAGAAACCACCAATGCTCGTTCAGTCAGCAAGCCCCAGCCACGCACTTGGTGACCGTCACTTCGTCCAGCTGCACACCCCGCCCAAAAACACCCATGCACCGAATCCAAAATCCTTGAGATACTGCGCTCCTCATTGGCGAGTGCTTCTGGGCAAGTGCTGAGAAAGGCTGAAAGCTCCAATGAGAAGAACCTCATGCAGCTCGGTGGCCCCCAAAATGGAAACAAAGAGGCTGAGACCCGACCCGAGTGTGCGCGACGGGGAGATCATGATGTGGGTTGCGAGATGGTTGGGCTTCGTTCCAGTCGTTCTGCTGTCGATCTCTGTATATATTTGCTATCTTCAATATCATCCCAGCACCCTTTGCGCTGTCGTGAGAATTACTTCCTGAGAACATATCCGCATGGTCATATTATTCTGATCGTTTACGAGAACGCAAGTGCTTATCGCGACAGCACACGGTGAACCTCTGCGCTGCGCCTCCAAAGCTCACTTCATCCCGAGCAACGCAACCCCACCATCGATATCTTCGTCGCGCATGCCTCATTCTCGCCATCGGTAGCAGCGCGCGTTCCGTTCTGAACTCGCAATTCAGCGGTTTCGAATGGACTATTTGACACCGGTATGCGTTTCTCAGGAGGTTGCTGGAGCTGTACGCTTCTGCTGACGGGACGCTTGGGTGGGGTTCGGGCAACAGTATCAGAGAATAGAGACAAGTCTGGGGAATCAATAGACTCGGCTCACGAGAGGCCGAGTCTATGGGATCGACTTCCCATGCAGAAGAAGCTCGGCGCACAATGCCCGACAGACTACCTGTTATGCTCCGACTCTTTAGGAGGAGGCTGCTGTCCAAAGACAAGGGTATGCGGCACAAATGCTTGCCTGGCGGCTATCGAGACCGCAATAACCATTTCGCAGCCCAAGATCACACAAGCTCCGGTGTTCAGGCGAAAACTTGGTTCGAATAAATGGGATATGATTCATGAGGGCATACAAGGCCGGAAACGGGATGCAACAGAATGTGGAGCTGGCAATCAAGCATGTGCAGCCTCGTTGAATGGGGGTTGCTGCCCGAATGATCGAATATGTGGGATAGACAGCTGTCTTGCCGCAAGTACACTTCCAGCTACCGTATGTGGAGAAGCTGGTTACGTTGCATGCGGGATTGCTGAAGGAGGTATGTTCTCCCCAGGTGTATCAATGGAATAACATTACTGACATATTGTAGGTGGCTGTTGTCCTCAAAGTTATGCGTGTCAAGTCGGTGGATGTAGTCCTTCGGCTGGCGTCAGCAACACCCAAACTTGCGGGTTCAGTTCCTATCTTTGTCCTGCTTCGGTTGGCTATGGCTGTTGTCTGAACGGGTTTGCCTGTGGCGTCAAAGGTTGCTACGCGACCTCAATATCGACATTCGTCTTTACAGAAACCGTTACTACAACTGACGCCGAGAACCTTCCCCACACCATCACATCAACAATTACAACAGCATCTACTCCTACACTGCCTACGGATATTGCTAGCAATACCGCCCCAAATGGAGTGATTGCTAAAGTTACCCCAACACAAAGTGCGATTGGAAAGACTAGTCCAACAAGTTCTTCCTCCAGTAGCGGTCTCACCAAAGGTCAACTTGGCGGAATCATAGGAGGGGCCGTCATTCTCCTCGCAGTTCTCCTCCTCGCGACTTATTTCATCATCCGTCGTCTGAATAAAGTGGTTGCAGCGTCGACGGCATCTCAATCTCGAACTCGAACCTCGTCCGGTACTAAGCCTTCACGTAAACCAAGACCATCGGCCTCTGATATGGATACAATGTCCATTGATCCTTTGATGATGAGTCCATCCGAAGCTTCTCGCAGTGTTCGCTCCCCATCCCATCCATCTCTGGCATACGGCTCTGCCCATGAAGTGGATGGTTCGTCTTCATCTCCACCAATCTTCGGTAGTCCAGTGTTTCCCCAGTCACCACCTTCCAAGCACTACCAACGAGGCTATAACCCCGTACCAACATCTGATTCGATCTCAAGTTCAGGCCATGGAAGAAATCCATCAGTGGAATCCACACCGCCGCTGGGCCACAATCCCACCGCTGGCTACTTCGACATCTCGCCGAACCCAGACCTCCGCGATCAGAATCTCCGTTTTGGTCACTCTTCACCTCCTTCACGAAGGCCAAGCCAGCATCAGCGCAATCTAAGCGAAGTCAGCAATCAAAGCGAAGTAAGCGCAGGCTCGATCAGCCTAGCTGAGCTAGATGCCGGAAATGACGGGGATCGACGATCGAGTCTCCAACGAGCGTTGCAAGGCTTTGGCATGGGCAGCATCTCAACGCGGAGGAAGAGTTCCGGGCCCAACCCTTCGCCCATGACTTTAACGGGTGCCTCGACAAGTCGACATCCGGAGTGGGGACCTGGATCCAATCCCGGAGTAGTTGGCCTGGGTCATATCTCTGAAGCAGGAGAAAGTCGACTAGCAGTACATTACACCGGCGAAGAAATGCGGGAGATCTCCTTGATAGAGCCAATGCCGGCTTCTGGTGGTACCAACAAGACAGGAGGGAAAATTACGGGTCAAGGGGTTGACTTTTTGCGAGGGTCACGTTGAGAGCGGGAAAGATGACTTCTACTCTTCTTTGTACAGTCTTGAGCGCTTAGCATGTTTTGTATATGACCGAAACGAACATAAATCCAATGTAGTTGGCTCGCAACCTTTGTGCACTCGAAAAATGGCAACATCGCAGGTGCTTGGATTGAGTCTTGATTGGAGAGCTTCGCAAAGATCGGGACCTTTGAAAGGGCTAAATCAACGGATGAAAAGAGATTTACGCTCTTGTACCTATTGAGTTGGTGTCTCATTAAATGCGCAACAATGCAAAACACAATTAGAGTCAATGTGGGTATAAAGGTCCATTGAGTGTTAAGCCAACAATGGGCAGTTGAAAGCAACAAGTAGCCAAAGGCACTCGAGTTATACCATGCTGTTTCGTTGAGGTTATCGAGCTGTTTTGTAACCGTTAAAATCGCTGTAGCGACAATCGTGAAATCTAGAGCACTTAGGAAGATCATTGCACACAAGGATACAAGAATAACAATGAGCTGCAGTCTAGTCGGATCCTTTGTATCCGTTCTGTCTTCAACTCGTCTTGGTCCTTAACCCGGTCGATATCTTCTCCGACCTACGAGTTCCTGTGTTTGAATAGCTTTGATGTCCTTAATGGTCCATTCTTCTAGCTGTGAAGCCTGTGATATCTTGAGGCTAACTTGCTGGGCCTGGATCGATAGACTTGAAAAGAGATGGAATGGGAGGTTGACAAACCACAGGAATGCGAGAGATAGAGGGGATTTTGTACTCAAGCTATGGAGGGGGGAATTCGGTCAAGTCAATTTCTAGCATGAAATATCTTTGAAATCAGAAATGCGGTGTGACCGACTCCAACTTCAGCTGTTTCTACCGGAAAATCTCGATCTCCTGTCGGGCCTTTGCTCTCAATATGCGTTTGGAAAATTACCGTTGCTCGGGTGATATGTAAAGTACACAATTCTAACTAGTTTATTTCGATAGTGTTGCTCCGATACGAGGCTCATTAGGCTTAACCCTCTAGCAGGGAGAGCCAGCGAGGGGATAGTAGACCACTTGCCGATGAGCGGCTTTACTGCCAGTTCAACTGTATGACGAAAAATGCTGTTGCAGCGACTTCGTGTAACGAGTATGCGAGACTCCGCGATGCTGTCTGTTACACGTCCAGGAGTAGACAATATGATTGATACATAGTATGGATATAATGGCGGACAGCTGCATTGTAAGCTAAGATGAGTTACTAGCAATAATCTCGAGATATAAGAACAGAAAGAGTCGACGGTAGCAACTCCAAGTTTGAACACTGGAGAATCTTACAATGCTCTTCCTCGGCTTCCTCAATCTTCTGGCACTTGCCTTGCAGGCTTTTGCGCAAAACAACACGAACATCACAAGCCCTTCCCTGAATGTCAACTTCAATGAAGTCACAGATCAATCTGCACCATTCAGGCTTAAGCTCTCATCGCGCAACCGAACACTTGACGGTTTATTCCTGTCCGCACTCCATGAAGGCGCGGCACTCGAAGCGCTTGGTCTCTATCCTACGAGATTCGGTGTCGACACTTACAACACATTCCAGCTGAACACCACGCGATTGGTATGCAGCTACGACAACGGTACCGAATTCCCGTGTAATAGCTTCGTGCAAACGAGCCCAACGAACGCTTCTTCGATCGGTACGCCAGGTGTCCTTACTTGGAATCTGCCGTTCAAGGAGTCGCAGACCGGGCCATTTTCATACGTCAATCAGGGAATGAGGCTTTCTCCACGAGGTGTCTCCAGCAACATGAATTTCGCAGTGATCGATTTCATGGAATTTGGCGAAGGCGCGGCTCCTGTTGCATTCGACGAAGATGGATGCATGAATCTCCAGGACAATTTGAATCCGCCACAGGATGCGATACCCTTCGGAGATGGCAAGGCTTATTATCGATGGTATATTTGCTTCAATACGTGGTATACATCTTATGACTGGGACCATTTGATCTGGGTATCTGGGTCAGGGGAGCCCGATTTTCCGCATTGCGAAAAAGTGGATATCAAGAGAGCGTGGGCCTGAAGACGGATGTTACAGTAGTAACTGAAAATGTATGCGTAGGAAGAAGAAAACGTGGTTGAGCATCCTTGCATCTTTCAGTGTCCGTCACGCCACGTCCTCCGGCCTGCCAGGTATCCTCATCACCGGGTGGCCACTTGGGAGTGATATTGGTGGTATCTAAATATCGTGGACAAAGAAGGCGCGGAATAGCCGGATACCAGCAATCCTTAAGCAGGCTTGAAAACAACATCCTTCCCTGATACTACTTGAGCTTCATGCTTTGCGGGAGCGTTTCGAGTAAACGGTTATGTTCGAAACTTTCTCCCAGAACTCCTCCTTTACCTGGTATCTCCCTCATCTCCCTCATCTCCCTCCCGAAGATGTCTAGATGTAAAGCTACTTAGCTCGTGGTACGGAAGGATTCTTCTTCGGAAGATGATCGGAGTGATTCTTCCGGCATGCCTCGAGGTGCACACTGTGGTACGTACTAACCAAGTGGAATACTATCATGGGACGAACTCCTACCTACCTAGCCTCGTAGGCACTTGTCAAGGGCAGAGTTTGTAGTAGCGGGAATTGTGACATCTGCAGAGGCATGTAGGATGATTACTGTACGAGCCATACGATATCAACCAAGCATGTGCGTGCGAGTGCTTTCTGTATTCACTAAATACCTAGCGGCTTCTACGTCAAGTTAGCAGCACACTCGTACGAGTAACGATCGTTCCAGAGAGCTTCGAGAAGTTCTTTTGGCGTCGGCGTTGACCACTGGCAAGGGCCCACCCTACAGTATCTCCGTACTCTTCTACCACTCACCTACCCAACTGAGTAAGACGTTGGATGTGGCGTGAAAGGGGCAAAAGGTCAACACGCAGCCGCTATTCTGAATTTTAAGATTATACTAAGGTTAAACCAAGAGCATCAAGGGCTCAAGGACATCAAGGATATCGCATCAAGAGCCTCAACGACATCAATGGCATCAAGAGCACCTTTGATTCAGCATATCTTGCTGGCAGAAAGATATAGAGAAGCGCTGAGAATTCCGGCATCCATGTACTCAAGTACCACCTCGAACAGGGTTCGGTGCTTCTCATGGTCATTTGATAATAGGCCAACCCCGCATTTCGCATCCTGTAATTTCTCCACATCGCCCCAGCTTTCCTTCCCCCTCTCGATTGCGATGTCACTCCGAACCTTCTTCACCGACATGTTATCTCGCCTTAGTCGCTGCGAGAGATCTATCGTCGACTAACGAAAGACACATTGCCTCCAGTATGGTCAAGTAGTTGCTCACCAAATCGCAGGATGCTCGTATATGCCAGGAAGGCAGCCCCAAAAGCGCCAAAGAGGAGGTCCAGAACCGGTAAGACGCTCAAAATCTTTGCGCGTGGAAGAGCGAACTGACCAAAGACTTCCTCCTGGAAGGCTGTATACACTGGTGAGTTCTCTGTGCCTGGAAATCATGCGCTGGCTGATTATATCACAGTAAAGAAAAGGTATCTCACCACACCGTGCGCTCACTTGAACTGCTCTAAAGCCGGATCCAGAAGAAGAAATGTAACGAGAATCGCCCAGTCTGCGATCGCTGCACAGAAAGGGGCCTGAAATGCGAATATGAGGCTGCGAAACCGCGAAAAAGAAGACGGACATCCTTTGCTGGGTATGTTTTGTCGCATCGATCGCACGACAGCGACTCTCCTACATACTACGAAGAACAATGGCAAAGACAGTACGAACAGAACGGCGGGCACAGCAATGAGAATGAGACGGATCAGAAATGGGAGACACGATCAGATTACCAATTCTCAGTGGATGACGCCACTCTAGAATGGGAGGGCTCGTTTGGAAACGATGTGGAAGAAATCATTCGAGAGCCGCTCAACTCTGCGCCGTCAGGATGCCTCGTTCGTTCAAGAAGTCAATATCCCGACCTCGCAATGATCGCACCTTCACCTGTCGGATCTCCGCTCTTGGAGTTCAGTGCACCAAACTTTATGGAGTTTACAGAAAAGAAGAATCGCCGTGCCTTGGTGGATCATTTCTGCAATGTCTTGTCGCATCTCATCGTTTTCAAAGAAGATACTGGGAATCCTTTCCGCCAGTTGGTACTTCCCCTCTCGCATGCGAACTCTGCGGTTATGAATGCCATCTTTGCTTTATCCAGCGCGCATCTTGAATGCCGGGGCATTGAGAATGAAGAGAAATCCCTGGATTTCCACAATAAAGCATTACAAGGCCTGGCACAGCTTATTGATCAGAATGAGCAGGCCAATAGGGAGGAGATTCTTGGTGCTATCATGCTACTCGTCTATTACGAAGTTGTGAGTTTCATTTCTCCCGAGAGAAAGAAAGCCATACTCATGCAAACAGCTTGTCCAACGAGGACGCTCCAATATCGTCACAGGCCATTTAAAGGGTGCAATGACAATCATGGCGTCGGGATCTCAAGTTTCCACCCCAACTGGCCTCTTCCTAGAACGAGTAAGTTGATCAGGATATTGTTTTCGACTCAGTGTTGATATCTACAGGCATTTCGATTCTACGATGTGATTGCTGCGCTCTCGCTCGGCACCCCACCAAATACCAGCTCACAACCAACCGCCACCCCATTTCCATCACCTCCTAATTCCGAGTTCCTAGCATCAAGCTCCCCTTTGAGTGCAGTTGACACTCTTCTTGGCCTGTCAATAGATCTATGGCCCATAATCCATCGTCTCTCACACCTATTATCATTCAAATACTCCCTCGAAGCAGCAATCGCTGCTGGCCAAACAAGCAAAGCTACCGTCCTCCGCACTGAACTCGAAAATACTTCCCAGGCCATAGAAATTGCTCTTACTGAATGGAAGCCGTATATCTCTCCTACTTCGGTAACGGTAGATGACACTCGCATGCAAAGCATCCTTCACAACGCGGAAGCCTATCGTCATTCCGCATTCGTATACCTCTACCGCACCATTCGCTCTTTTCCTCGATCTCATTCCTGCGTCCAGAAACACGCACATTTATCACTACTTGCTTGCTCCAGTGTTGTAAAGCTTGCTGAAGAGAGCCAGAATGGGCCTATGTCAGCTTTACTATGGCCGCTGTTCGTTGCTGCCTGCGAGGCGGTGAAAGAAGATGATAGGGTTTTGGCCATGGGAGCATTTGATGGAGTTGAGAGGAGGCAAGGCATGAGAAACATCTTACGGGCTTGGGAAGTGGTACAGGAGATTTGGAGCAGAACTGATCTGAACGGAGGCGAGGACGTTAACTGGAGGCAGATCTGCGAGGAGAGGGGTTTCAATATAGTGCTCGGGTGAGTGATGACGTTGCCAAGGACTATGTGTATGCTTGAAGTCTAAGCAAATTCCAAATACTCCACTATTGAATTTGGTTTACGATCTTCTCAAACCTGGGCTGTCGAATTCACTCCTGTCTTTTCCAGGTAGACTGGCGTGTGAAGCCTATCGGGACTGAGTAGACTTGGTGTTCTTGATTTATAAATCATGCTTTACATATAATACTACATTTACTCCTGCTCTCTTGATGTCTGCGTCTAGAAATTCAAACTCCGTTTCCAATCTAATTACTCAATTACAGTAACCGAAATCGTGGAAAAGGCGATGGTGGTAGAGTGGAAGGAGAGCTGTATCATTGATAGCTATTCTTGATATCCGAACTCTGCCATAGGATCGATTAAGATTGAATTGTATCCGGTACGAAGAAACATTGATATCTCGGAAGCTGCTTATGCTTAATATTCCACTCTTCGATCTTTCTGAAGTCTGTAGACTTTCCATGATCGCCTGGTCGCTCTTGAAGAGTCCTCGTTTAGAAACTCAACCTTTACAGTCTCTTAGCTATTATAAGGAAGGTTCGAAATGGAGCTCTCACTGCACAATGAGGCTAGTGTCCCGATACGAGTGCGAGTGCGAGTGCGAATGCGAAGCAAGGCAAGCGAGGGGAGGGAGCAAAAAGCCAGACTGCCTATTTGGAATAGATAATTTCTCTGCGAAAGTCTTGTAAAGGGAGGAATATTCAAGTATAATGTATTAACTGGAAGATCCAAGTGAAGTGAAGGGAGCTGTTGGAGATGTGTTTCTATATCTCGTCGTACCTGACCCGTAGTAAATAATTGCATGCAGCCCCACCATCCTGGTGATCTGTCAACTCTCCCTCTCCGTAGAGGGGGCGATAATAACTGACCCATTCTAATCGTGCGCTATGAGAATTAAATCAAAACAGCCACGAATTATGTTCCGTCTAAAATTGATTGCTCAAGTAGAGTTAACTATAAAGCATCTCTATAACAAAATTTAATCGAAAATTCATTAAATTCACAGGATTGGTTTTGGTTGGACCACTGAGCCAAAACGGGCCAGTTTTCATCGCACCACTCTTCCGTCCGTAAACAACAACAACATCACCAATTGACCTCCAAACCACCCAGAAAGTCAATTGACCATCCTCAAAATGGCTACTCATGAACAACTCCCTTCAACCTCGTCACACCCCATCCTCGACCCTACGACCTCGACCCAAGAAAAATCCTCGAAAGATGAAACTGCATCCGCCCCCCTCCAACACCAATCCTCCTCAGCATCACCAGAAAGACCAATCTGCATCGGCACCCGCCGTTCGGCACTAGCTGTCGTACAAGCCGAAATGGTGCGCGCAGACCTTCAGAAAGCGCACCCAGAACTCCAGTACGAAATCCACGCCATGGCCACAATGGGCGATAAGGACCAGGCCACCGCGCTCCACGAGTTCGGTGCAAAGAGTCTCTGGACACACGAGCTCGAGGCACAGCTGATAGAAGGGAAGCTGGATCTCATTGTCCACTGCCTGAAAGACATGCCTACACAGCTACCGCCGAAATGCGTGATTGGTTGTATCATGGAGCGTGAGGATCCCAGGGATGTGGTTATCATGAAGCCGACGCTGGCGTATAAAACGCTTGCTGAGCTTCCCGACGGAAGTGTGGTTGGTACGAGTAGTGTCAGACGGAGTGCGCAGGTCAAGAGACTCTACCCTAAGCTGCAGTTTAAGGATGTTAGAGGGAATTTGGGCACGAGGTTGAGTAAGCTGGATGATGAGGAAGGGGAGTATTCGTGTCTGATTTTGGCCGCTGCGGGTATTGTGAGGATGGGTTGGGGTGATAGGATTACACAATATCTGGACTCGAAGACCCCAGGTGGTGGCTTATTACACGCTGTCGGGCAGGGTGCCTTGGCTATAGAGGTTAGAGAGGGTGATGATAGGGTTATGGGTGTTTTGAATGTTCTCCAGAACCAGGAATCTTTGTTGGCGGGGTTGGCAGAACGAAGCTTGATGCGGACTTTGGAGGGAGGTTGCAGTGTACCGATTGGTGTTGAGACGACATGGATTGAGAAGGGAAAGCTTTTGATGAAGGCTATTGTTGTTAGTCTGGACGGAACAGAGAGCGTGGAAACGCAAAGATTAGATGAGATTCTCACTGAAGACAGTGCAGATGAGTTCGGTCGTACTTTGGCTTCAGACTTGGTTTCAAAAGGAGCTTCCAAGATTCTGGACGCTATCAACCTCAATCGTCCTGTCATCAAATAGGGAGGCGGCGCATAGGTGGCTTTCATGGGCATGTGTAGAAACATAGACTTGCTGGTGTGTGTATCAGGTTCGGAAATTTGTAAGTATGCTCATCCCACTCCCAAATAGCTTTCCACTGCTAGCACACAACTCCATATGACCATTGATGAAAGGGCCTTCCCTCTATGTTCGACCAGTGCATCTTGTGACCGCAACATCTTATTCATCCGTGAATTCCTTGTACGCAGCGTGATCCATCAAGCCCTCCAGATCCTTAACCCCAACTTCGTCAAGTTCGACTTTGGCAACCCATCCGCCACCCGCACCCACATCCTCTGGTCCATTGTTGATTATTCCAGGCTTCTCTTCTAGGAGGTCGTTGACCGCAACGATCTTGCAGGTGATTGGCGAATTGATATCTGAAGCCGACTTCACTGACTCCACAGCACCGATTGAATCGCCTGCCGCAACCTCCATGGGCGTTGTTGGAAGCTCCACGTAAACAACGTCACCGAGCGCATGTGCAGCGTACTCTGAGATTCCAATGACTCCGGTCTTGTTGTCGTCGGAGAGCTCAATCCATTCGTGATCCTTTGTGTACTTCTTTACTTGCACTGGCGAAGATCAGCGTCATATTCCGAGGGCGAACAAGATCGTATCCTCACCTGATTTTGACGACGAGAAGGGGCGGACTATGATTGAAGATGGGCGCCATGAAGCAGCATTTCTGCCTGATCTGGTAGAGAATCTTAAAGCCACAGGCCGTAGAGATCTTGCAATTGATGCCATTGTGAGAAACTGGTATTGGTTGAGTCCTCGCAGAGATGCAGCAGCTTTGATACTTCGAGAAAAGTAAACCCGGACCGTACAAGCCGTACCTAAGCGACCCCACCTAACGCGAGGAACAGCCAGGGACAGCCAGCTGGAGCGCAAGGATTGGGGAGAGGGATAATCAATAATGATAATAATAATATAATATCACAACATCTATTTGTTGATATTGACAACAGGCCCAGGCCAATTTCCTAGCAAAGACGGATTTCATGCCCGAAATTCGCGTCTAAAACCTGCAACTTTGATTTTGCAGTGACTTCTACGTTGCTCCAACCAGCGCGTCAGATCAGATCATCTAAGAGTCGCGTCCGACGGACAAGCGCCAACTCGAGCACAAGGTTCCAGGGGCCTCCACTTGGGTCCGAATAACCTCAAATCCGACCGCAACAGAAAACACGCAGAGTTCTTTGCCTTTTCCAGTCTCTAGCATATCAAAATCCTCCATCAACCTCCTGATACTGCTCCTGATGCACCCGTCAACCCAAATCTGTTGATTACCCCTCGTCAGCCGCCCTTCCCTCATCAACACCCGAGCCCCAACCTTGCACGTCAAGGGCTTCTCAATCTGGATTCCTCAACTCTCTCCGCGGGCTCACCGGCTCAATTTCACGACGCCGTCGACACCATGGAGGCCGAGGGTTACGATATTAGGGGTGAAGACGAAGCAATGGGAGGAGTTGAAGAAGGGTATACACCTACGAACCCAGCTGAACGAAGACACAAGCAATCCCAATCCGCCGACTTCCCTTCCTCGCACGCAGTCTATTCTGCAAGCCCAACCCCAGACGTTGATACCAATCGATATCCTACACCGCCTACATCTTTCCCACCGAACAACATCTCGAGACCTAATTCAGGCTTAAGCAATGCTGGATACGGCAACATGCAGAGCAGCACATACCAAGATCAGAACTCCCGGGGTGCCACGGCTGGCAGTGATCAACGTAACAAGAATAGCGTGGTGATCAAAGTTGGTATGGTGGGCGATGCACAAATCGGCAAGACCTCTCTCATGGTAAAATACGTCGAAGGTAGCTGGGACGAAGATTATATCCAAACCCTTGGCGTCAACTTCATGGAGAAGACGATCAGTATACGCAACACTGAGATCACCTTCTCAATCTGGGACTTGGGTGGACAGAGAGAATTCGTCAATATGTTACCGTTGGTGTGCAATGACGCCGTAGCGATCTTGTTCATGTTCGATTTGACACGGAAGAGCACACTCAATAGCATCAAGGAGTGGTACAGGCAAGGACGAGGATTCAACAAGACTGCGATTCCGTTCTTGGTGGGTACGAAGTATGACCATTTCGTCAACTTCCCCAGGGAAGACCAGGAGGAGATATCAAATCAGGTGAATGCCCCTCTTCCCCACGAATATCAGTTGATCTAATTCTCGTAACCAGGCTCGCCGATTTGCAAAAGCTATGCGAGCATCCCTCATCTTCAGCAGCACAAGTCACTCCATCAACGTCCAAAAAGTAGGCCCAGCTCCCCCACCCCCCTCGTTCCTTCTCCCAATACAGGCAAAACACCAACTAATGCCCCCCAGATCTTTAAAATAGTCCTCTCGAAAGCCTTCGACCTAAAATGCACCATCCCCGAAATCGAAAACGTTGGCGAACCGCTCCTCCTCTACCAGTCTGTCGGTTAAGCCGTCATGCTCCCCCTTGATCACTTCGCTCCAACGCACTTCTACTTTCACAACGCACCCTTCCCCTCTCCCAGACTCGATAATGAACTGCGCAGGATCTCTCTGATCTGTAGCAAGTGATGCACGAACTGACGGAATATTTGATGTATTGATGGACGACTTTCTCGCTAGACACACTCATGGACATGAAATGCACGAACCTATTGGGGAGTAAGGATAATGGAGGTATTCATGGATGGACAGCGTTCCCTTGACTCTGTAATCCTAAACTCCACATAATCCGATGCATATTGCCATTTAGCATGAAGTTCAGGTGTGCACTGGCTTGCTTTGATGAAGATTACAATTGAATTCGTAAGAAGAGTTCTATATGCACTCTTTCATTGCTGTGAGACGATACTCGTTACCGATTAAGCATGTACGTACAATGGATGGAAATAAAGTACGGTGGGTGAGTTCCTTCGACCATCATTCGTCAATCTAGACCACCCCGTAGCAACAATGCGCATCCGATCACCATCATGTCATCAACTATTCATCAATGTCTTGAAACGACGCTTACTGAAGGGCCTTGGACTTGGGAGTCATCTTGTTCATCAAGTTCGAGAATCCACCACCAGAGCTCTTCTGCTCTTCCTTGCTTCCAATCCTCTTGGTCTGCTTTTTGACCTCGTCCTCAACACTTTCAGTCCCCTTCTTGACTTCGTGTCCAATGTTTTCCATACCCTTCTTGACATCTTCCTCAACCCTATCGGTCTGTCTTCTAAATGTATCCCCAATACTATCAGATCGCTTTTTGAGCTCGTCGCCTACAGAGTGGATAGTCCCTTTCATCGATTCGACAGGGTCATTTCGAGACTTCTCTTTCTTGACTCCACTACCTCCCAGGATCTGTGAGAGAGATTGATGAGCATGTGATATTCTTTTGCTTCCGTCGGCATTGGCACCGTCAACCTCCTTGCTATACCTTGATTTTTGAGGGTGATCAACAGTGTCATTCTTTGCTTTGAATAAGTCGTCGAGCGGGCTCAAGGATCCATGTCTCTCGGCTCGGGGTTGATGATCAGTAGCAGCGAGTGGATGTTCGGGCTTAGCACTGCCCATGCAATCACTAAGCGTATGTTGGCTGGAAGGCTTCACAGGAGGTTGGCTGTCCCCGCTTTCATTAATGCGTGTGTTTTCTGCGATATGGTGTGCGGACTTTGCCTTCTCATCTTTTTGAATGAGGTCGGGTACCGGGCAACTGTCTAGTCGGTGCTGCTTGACTTGAGGATGTCTCTTGTCAAGAATTTCAGGCCCAGAGCTACCCCTGCGAGTTTTTCTGCCGCCGTCGCCATGGCAGTCAGCCAAAGCATGCTGCTCAACAGGTGGGTTGTCGAGACTCTCGTGAGAACAATCGGCTAGAGCATGCGTTTGAGGATCAGGAGACCTAACATCGCTGCTATTCTTTGTGGTTTCACAGTCCACCAGTGCATGAGGTTGGAGATGTTCCAACTTCACCTTGCTGCTGTCTTTCTCAGGACAATCTGCAAGGCTGTGTGGTTTGAAGTAGGCTGGCTTCATCTTGCTGGTAGCATCATCGTTAGAGCATTCAGCAAGAGCATGCGGTTGTGGCTGTGGACCAGCCGGGTTAGAAATATTGGCTTTCTCAATAGGATCATGGGCAAGGCTATGCGTTTGAGGCTCATCTGAATTTCCCTTGTTACTGATATCTTGCCTAGTGGCATCTTCAGAGAGAATGTGCGTTCGAGGGCTCGCTGGCTTAACCCTGCTGCTGGTGTCTTTCTCTGGGCAATCGCTCAGAGCGTGTGATTGTGGGCTGGCTGGTTTTGGCTTTCTGCTGCTATCTTTCGGGGGACACTCTTCAAGTGTATGCTGCTGTTTCTGGGAGTCCTGGGAGGCATGGGATGCTTGAGATCTTTTTTCTTCTTTCTCATAGTAATCGAGAATGTTCTTGTCAACGGGACAGTCAGTGAAGTCATGAACATAAGAGAGCTCATGAGCGTCCGCGATACCAGCGGCGTTTCTCTTCGAAGCCTTGCGCTTCGACGATCCAACAATGATAGACTCGCTATCCGTATCCATTCCTTCTGAGGTTCCTCGATATTCATTCTTCTTGTTAGCCACAGACTGTTGGTGGGACGGTACTTCTTTTGCCTTTCCTTTTGCATCAAAAGTAGAAGCTGCTTGTTTCTTTGACTCGGCACCTTGCTTTATGTGCGTCTCCTCTAGAAAAGGTTCAGTTGGGCAGTGAGCCAAGTCGTGGCTCGATGTCGACGATTTGGCTATCTTCTTGTTTTCGTCTTCAGATCGTTTGGGTGCGGTTTCTGACTTCATTGCTCCGGGTTTCTTTCCTTCCTGCACGCCCTTGTTGGATTTAAAGAGCGCAATTTCGCACGATGAGAAATATGAATCTCTCCCAGAAGGTTTGGCATTTGCGGCGTTCGAAGCACTGGCGCCGAGTTGGCTCATCTCAATTGGGAGGGATGCAGGCTGCTGCAAAGACTTGAGGCTACTTTCAACCTTTAGCGTCTCTGATTTTGATTGCTCTATCTTGCACTTCTCTGACTTAGATCTTGCTGACTTGAGTTGTTGGTTTTGTGGCTTTTTCAGCAGGCCATTGCCGCCGGAAACATCTGCCTCATCGCAAGCGCCTCCATTGCAATCGCAGCAAACGTTATGAGATCCATTCTGACTATTGTCTGACACGGTTGCTCGAGGAGATATATATCTCATATCTGGCAACCGGGTAGGTGGATCGTCAACGAATTGGGCCTCGGGATTAGTACGGAAGTCAATTTCGCCATGCCGAGCTCGAACCTCACGATCCATTTGGACCAGAGTGCAAGGGCGGCAATAGATTGATAAGCAAAAGTCATTGGCAATGCTTCCACCAATACCATATGTTGCTCGAATGCGGGTCCGTTGGAAGCCGGTAAGAATGCCTGCGGAAAGATGGCATGTTAGTAAAAGTACAGACATTCGATCTCACGAAGGACAAGAAAGTTGAAGAACTCTTTGGAAATTTCTCTAGAGAAGCTCGTCCACAATTCTCAACCGGGATCTTTTACTGAAAGTACGTGAATAAGAGAACATGGACTCACAATCACACTGGAGCAAGGAGCACAGGCCAAACCACGTCCAGCAAGGTCCATTACAGCCATGGCCTGATAACCAAGCAGCGTCAGAGGGATCGAGACCATCTTCGACTTGTTTGAGGCGCCAGTGTGTCTTTCCGTACTGGGCACATGGAACCCAGAAGGAGAGGCAGCAACCATCACAATCGTCAGCTGGCTCGACACAGAATTTCGCCATCCATCCATCAAACTTTTCGTCTTCAGCATGGCCAGAAATTGGATATCCTGGGGAACACTGTCGGGAAGCAACTGTTCTGGGTTCAATCACTGAACCAACCTGATTGACGGGAATATGCACTTACAATTTAAGGTCTGAGGGCCTTCTGTCTGGGAAGTAACTATACTCAACTCAACTGCTGAAAATGTGGTAAAACAATGGGGCATGCACTTACCAGGCTGTGGAAATTGTCCTGGTGGGGTTCCAACAGCAGGTCGATGACCAACAACTCGCGGGGTCTTTACTATTTGAGGTTGTGGGCATGATTGGCCTGGATTCAAAGAACGCGATGGGAGCCTCACTGGCTTTGGTTGAATGATCGGGATCATCTTTGGTGTTTGAGGCTTTTGAGGCTTAGGTGTTTCCTGCTTGCTGAACCAGCGACGGCTTCCAGCTGGACGCTGGACAGGCTTTGTCGAAAACATTGTATGGCACGCTTCATGCAGGATTGTAGTGTGGGTGGGCTTCGCAAGGGATTCTCGATGCGCGGCAGTGAGTGTAATGATTGGGCTCTGACCCGGATGGCGGTACGAGTTGCCTGGTGTTTCACACAGCGGAGTTAATGGCATGGGTGTATTCGAATGGCTCAGATGGTCTGAGTGATTGGAGTGTGAAATGATACTGTGTTTGTCATGGGTTATTGGACACCGAAGGTAAGAGATCTTACGTTGTGGTAACAATACCAGAACTTGCTAATGAATCTGTAGTAGTTAGAGAACAGTCCTAAAGATCGAAGAGGTGGTGGACTCACGCAGCAGTGCTGGTAGCGATATTGCTAGTAATGGTGATTGATGTTGAAGGAAGAAAACAGAATAGAGGTGAGGTAAGTAGAGTAAACAGCAGTCGTTCCTTCCATTTTGCACAAAACACTGGAGATGGCACTCGATTCCACGGAATCGCTCAAAACTTTTCGATCGCTCGAATTCTAGAACAGAATATAAAATGATCAGCCTCTCGTCTATCGTCCCATACTCGGCTACCTCGCGAAATGGGGCTGAATTTTTGAGAAATTTGATGCAGTATCCCTCACTTAATCGTACTCCAGCCATTGAGGACACGAGTTGTCTACCTTTCTTATATCTCGCCCGTTTTAGAACGCTCAAACTACTTGAGCGATCTGAAATGCAAATATTTTCACCAGCCCTTTCCCAATCGTCCAAAAGGCCTGAGCCACTCAACACAGCCAGCCTCGTCTGCCCGTATTCCCACTCGTCCAGGCTATTTGGAAGCACAGACCTCCAGAATTGGTCAATCAGGCCAAGGAATTTTTCAATTACTAGCCACCTAGCAGCATTTTTATATACAAATCAAAACATCACATACACTCCTATCTATGCATCTGAAGGTAGTATGATATTTCTATCTACTTCTTCTCAGGCTATAGGTGTAGTCAGCATAACTGGAACCTCTTAAAAGAGGACATGGTCATGAAATCATGCAGTGGTTCGTGCGCTTTGAAAAGCAGGCTTTCATAAATCAGGATTATACCTGGGGTCTCGAGGAGTCGACAGTCCCCTTCGCCTTGGAGGTCTCAGGAGCTCCCTCGCCCTTTTTGCTCTGCGCAGAACCGCTGCTTGGATCAGAAGGGTGCTTGGTGTCGGTATTAGACAATCCTTCTTGCTTGCCAGATTGCGTATTCACAGAACCCGCTGGCTTAGAGGAAGCGGCCTAGATGACATCAGAGCCCACCTATCTACAACGCGGTTTGAACATACCTTGTCCTTTTTTCCCTTGCTGTCTTCACCCTGCTTGATGCCTTTCTCGCTCTCTGTGCGCTTTTTAGAACCTCCTTTGGCTTCGGGAATGCTCTTCACTCTTACCTTCCTCCTTGACCCCTTCGTCGTCGGAAGTTTCGGGAGTGTCAGCGTCCTTTGCTTCGTCTTCACTCTCAGAGTCCTCAGACTTCTCGCTATCCTTGTCGTCCTCGGATGTCTCTTCTGACTTCTCCTCTTCTCCATCATCCTTAGGCTCCTCTTCTCCTTCCTCTTCTTCGGCTCCCGCCTTGTGTTCTTTACCATGGGAATCGCCATGATCTCCATGACTATCATGACCATGGGAAGTTTCTGGACCGTTCGAGAGGAGGTACCAGCAGGTTGGGACAGTGACAAGAGTGGCTCCAGCTGCCCTGTAGTGATGACGAATTCGTCAGGAAAGGTCTCAGATCAAAAGGGCAACCAAGGTAATTCTTACCAAATAGCATCACCGCCGGCCTTCGCAGATTCATGTCCTCCACTGGCATAGCCTCGTCGAGCAATCTGACGGAACAATTGAGGTCTATGTGTCGATCTTGCAGCTCGGAAGCAGCTTCGGAAAGCCGCTGCTCTTGAGAATGCCATTGTGACTGGACGAGTGAACAATGAAGTCCAGAAATGCGACTAGGGCCTGGTGTTAGTTATCCGATTGGATACTTGAAGGTTTCAGCACTCACAGTCTCCGTGAGTAAAGAGGTTGGAGGTTAGGAAAAACGGCTGGAATCACGCCAGGTACTTTAGGATGAGCTGATCCCTGTTCATACGCTAAGCTATAAATAGTATAGTCTGTTGCTTCTTCGCGACCTCATAACCCCACCAAATGAATTTGGGTATGAGACATATGAGATACTCATTCACTTTCTTTACATCCGACTTTGGTGTTGTATAGAGAAGCAACGACAGCTTGTTGCCTTGAAGAAGACGGCTTCATTTACTCAACAAAACCAGGTACGCTGCCTAAAGCCGCCGCCCTCTTGGAGCTCCAGGCATCTCTTCGAATGTGGGGAGCTCCGCGAATATCAAACTGACTCTTTCGAGCCTCAGACGTCTACAGCTCTAAACTTGATCGACAATTTATTCCATGGTGGCGAATCGTATCACGATCAAAGTTCTCTGCCGCTAATATCTCCGCTCATTCCTCACCATCTTCAATACTCCCAAGATGTCGAGCCAGATACCACCCAACCCAACTTCACAAACCGTTGCCGCATTGCTGCCAAAGCTTCACGATGCCGATCCTGACTACCGATTCATGTCCTTAAATGACCTCTTTCAGGTCCTAAGTATTGGAAAGTCGGACTTCCTACACAATGATTACAACACTGCCGCTAGGACGGTGGATGGTATTCTCAAGACTCTGGACGACCAGAATGGTGAGGTACAAAATCTAGCTATCAAATGGCATGTCATCTCTACACTTTAGATATATGTCTGGCTAATATGGTTTAGTCTCGCGCCTCTTGTAGCCAAGGTTCCCAGCAGCATCCTGGCGCCTCTGATCGAAAAGCTGTCCACACTCAATACCGAGAATTCCGTCGACAACTCCATCCCAGCAATGGCCCTCCGAACCGTTGTGATTACACTTCCAAGACCCGTCAGTGGTGTGGCTCCATCTAAAGAGGTGAATGAGGGCTACTCTGCCATTAGCAGAGTTCTTATACCAAGACTTGTTGGCCGCCTGATTGCCCAAAACCCTGGTTCTAAAGTCGTCAACCTTCCTCCGATTCCTCCTGGAATGCTGGACTTGGGTTCGAAGAAAGACCTTGATCCAGAGGCTGTCGATGTCCTGATTGAGGTGGTTAGATGTTTTGGGCCTATGCTGCAACAACGTGAGGTAGATGCACTCCAAAAACTTCTAGTAAGCATTCTAGAGGCCGAGAGAGCATCTTCGGTCATAAAGAAGCGTGCAGTAGTTGCTGTATCTATTCTTGCTATGTATTTGGCAGACGATGATCTGAGCGGCTTTGTATCTCAACTTATTGAGAGCCTGCGGAATCCTCATCTTACTCTTGTCCAAAGACGTCTTTACATCACCATCCTCGGATCCATGGCTCGATCCATCCCATCACGTTTCGGCCCGTATTTGAAGACCCTTGCACCATTTGTGCTTGCTGCACTTAGTGAGCAGGAGCTGGCCGATCAACTCGAAAATGCTGCGGATGATGGCGAACCGGATCCAGAGACAGATGATGTACGTGAGGCGGCTTTGGTAGCTCTTGAGGGCTTTTTGGCATCATGTGGCTCCGAGATGCGTGCATATACCGAAGAAACTATTTCAGCAGCACTTCGCTTCCTCAAATACGATCCGAACTACAACGATGATGGAGATGAAGAAATGGGTGGCACTCAGGAAGACGAAGATGACATGGGTGAGTTTGATGATGACGATGATTTTGAGGCAGATGCTGGATTCGATGACGACGATGATGATGCCAGCTGGAAGGTCCGACGTTGTGCTGCCAAAGTCCTTTATACACTTATCTCGACCCGTGGAAGTGGTGATTTGCTAGACGATGGAACACTCTATTCACAAGTCGCCCCTGTACTTGTTCAGAGATTCAACGAGCGTGAGGAAAATGTTCGCCTGGAAATCATTGCAACGATCTCCTCACTAGTTCGTAAGACTGGGGAAGGAGTCCTCATGAATTTCTCTACCGATGAGGGATCCGATTATATTAACAATCCCCCTCAAAGCCGAAAGCGAAGAAGAGAAAGCAGCAATACTGCAACATTTGACACCAAGTCTATTCTCTCAATGTCTGCCGGTCTCACTTCTCCGACTGTTGAACCAGTTCCAGCTTCAGGTCCTAGAGCTGATCTCGCTCGACTCAGCCCAGCGATCGTCAAGGCAGCAACAAAGTTGATGGTAGGCAATTCTATCCCGACAAAGCAAGCTATTATCAAATTACTCGATGACATGGTGTCAGTGCAAAATGGTGGCTTAGCAGAATATTTCAGTCAAATTGTTGATCTGATTATCGATGCCATCAAGACCTCCTCGGCCTCTACTGGTTCTTCGATGGCAATCACCAGTGGGGGAGCTGCATCTGCAACTGCTCATACTTTACGGATTGCGGCACTCCGCTTGATTGGTGACATCTCCAAGACACATTCCTCCAGCGTCCTTCAACCTTTCCTTCCAAAGATTGTACCCGGTGTTGTCTCTGCTGTCAACGACAAGTACTACAAGATTTCTAGCGAAGCAATCGGTACAGTTGAGCAGCTTGTGAAGACTTTAACGCCTCCCAGATCAAGATCTGCAGCTCAGAATGATCAAAATGATCTACAAATTTTGTATCAAGTAGTTATCAACAAGGTTTCTGCAACAGACGCTGATTTGGAAGTCCGTCAACGAGCAATTCATGCCCTTGGTATTTTATTGGCACGCACAGCCAGTCCCGAAGGTGCCCGTCTTCTTCTTCCTGCTGATCGCACAAATGCATTGAACATTCTGAATGATCGGCTAAAGAATGAGACGACTCGACTCGCGGCTGTCAGAGCAATTGATACCGTTGCAGCTCTGACTACGAGTAAGGACCAACTCCAAGTAAAGTGGATTCGCGAGGTATCTCTCGAGTTATCTGCACAGCTGCGAAAGGCAAACAGATCCTTGCGAGGCGCGAGCTTAAGTGCATTGAAGAATCTTCTCGTCGCACCCGCTGCCAGAAGCTCTCTCGACAAGACAACAATTGAAGGTCTAGTCAGCGCTCTGCTTCCACTCCTGACCACTGTAGATCTACATCTGCTTGGTCCAGCGCTTCTCGTACTTGCTGCCTTGGTGTTGGATGATGCCAAATTGGTTGTTACCGATCAATTAAACACTGCAATGTGCGGCCTCTTAACTGTGGCACTGGGTGGAGCAGTTCTTGAGGCTGTCCTCGTTCTAGTCACAAATATCGGTAAGGCAGGTGCCGGAAAGCCATTAATGACTGGTCTTCTGCGGGATGTCAGTATCAATGGCGATCCTGCAGTTGTTGGAAAGGTAATCGGCACCTTGCTTGTATATGGAGGCTCATCTCTGGGTGTCACGATTGATGACTTCTTGTCCGAACTTAGCAATCCGCAATCTGAGGATGCCAAGCAGAGTTTGGCTCTGGCTGTGCTCGGTGAAGCTGGACTGCGATTAGGTGGAGAGTCGCCTATGCAGCCGTCTGATTTTACAGCTCAATTCAATTCACGATCTGACAAGGTCCGCCTTTCCGCTGCTGTCGCTTTGGGACGTGCTGGTGCCGGTAACATTCCACTATATCTACCCAAGATTACCTCCACTATGCAGAAAGGTGGCACTACTCAATACCTTCTCCTTCATTCCATCAAAGAAATTCTCCAGCAAGCCGGTAACAATTCTACGGACATCAGCAACTACACTAAGTCTATTTGGGATCCATTACTCATTGCATCTCAATCGGAGGACAACAAGGCTGTGGGCGCGGAGTGCATTGGAAGACTAGCCATCATTGATCCCAAGACTTACATGCCTCAATTACAAGTAAGCTCGAATATCGGATGACCAAGATAGGATTTACTAATAGCTGTTTCAGGCCTACCTTCATGACAAGACTCCTTCAATTCGAGCTATGGTGATTCAAGCAATCCGATACACCCTTCCCGACAGCGACGAAGCTTTCGACGCAGTCCTCAAGACGTCGCTCATTGAGATGCTCAGTATCATGCTTCGTGATACCGAGCTCGAGAACCGTCGTTTGGCCTTGACAACATTGAACTCAGCGGCGCACAACAAGCCAGATCTCATCATCCCCAATCTTGGACTGCTTCTACCTGCCGTCATGAAAGAGTCGATCATCAAACCAGAATTAATCCGGGAAGTCATGATGGGGCCCTTCAAGCACAAAGTCGACGATGGTCTCGAAGTCCGAAAGAGCGCTTACGAAACGCTCTACTCCTTGATGGAGACTGCATTTTCTCGTATCAACATCCTAGATTTCTATGACCGTATTGTTGCGGGCCTCAAAGACGAACACGATATTAGGGCTCTCTGCAATCTCATGCTCACCAAGCTCGTCGTTCTCGATCCTGATGAGACTGCACGTCGCTTAGATGCTATTGCTGATTGTTTCCGTACTATTTTGTCAACGAAATTAAAGGAGAATGCTGTCAAGCAAGAAATTGAGAAGCAAGATGAGGCTAGCAAGAGTGTTCTGCGTGTCACTCTGCTCTTGCATGGCGCAATTCCTGCAGCTAGCAGCATCATGGGTGCTCATGGTGGCCAGCACCAGACGTGGCGTACATACTGGGAATGGGTGGAGAAGGATTTCGAGCCGCAGCTGAGAGCCCTGCGAGACGAGAGCAAGGAGTCTGCCTATTGAGAGGTAGATTACGGGTAATCAGAATTATGATGGTGGATGAGATTATGAGAAATGAACACCAAATCAAGACGCATATGTCCTTCGGGGAGCTTGGTCGGTACAGCGAATAGCTTACGTGCATAGTGCCAACTCTAGTGGTCTCAAGGATTCTTAGATAAGAGATACGGATGAATGCAAAACAAATATACAGTGACTGCTCTGCCCATTCATTATGGTTTCGTTCAAATCCATCTTCGGCCTGGTTGCAGGAGAGACATCAAATTATAGATATCATCTGTGCCTTCCTCTCCCCACCTCGCATCTTCTCCACAGCCTTTCCGCCTAAATACAAAGGTCGTTTCTTCCTCCGGTTGTAGATTAAATGACACTCTAAAGTCGAAAGTACCGCCACAACTTTCCTTTTAGTACGTCAAGTAGTGCAAGCTCCAAGTATCTATTAACCCTACCGCATCGTACGGTTGCATAAGCTTTACGTTTCGCTCGTCTAGACTTAGATCTAGTCTGGCTGATTCTTCCCCCGCCCACCCTAGCTCAAACGCAAGTCGGAATCACCGCGCTCGCTCTCTTACGGTTCAAGAAGCCCTGAGGGTGGGAAAAATGGAAATATGAGATCATAGGCCACTCATTCCTCGATTTCGCAAACTTCGACCAATTAATCTTCCGGAATCATCTTACTTTCTATGCTGCTTCCCATCCTCTTATAGCTTAACAATCGGGATTCTTGGTGGTAAAGAACAATATGGGCTACACAGAGTGCCTCTTCTTCTGCTTGAGTACCTGCAAGAAGGACGAGTGACTTTGTTTTCGACGAGCTGGGAAATATCATGCAGTGGGCAAGCAGTTCGTTTGTTATAACGAACAAACTAAGGCTTCAGTAATCATTCAAATGATATGGGAAATACTCAGAGCAAGTGAATAGATTTCGAATTTACATCTCGAATCCAAGTGTGAACTGCGACGAGTGACCAAGTCCATCCTCGTATGGATTCAGAAACATACACCCGAAAAATAGGCTAGGTCAACGACTCAAGACTCCAGACTCCTTGGAAGCTTTCAACTAGGCATTTCTCATCCTACAGAATTCTGCATAGCGGGAAAGAAAGGATCAGACCGCGTCGCAGACCGAGGTCCTTCGAGTCTCTAGGGAGCCACACTAGATAGATGTCGACAACCAGATGAGGAGTCGCTTTTTGGCTCTAGACAAGACTTGGGAGCATATGTTGCATTAATGAAAATTCAATGAGGTTGGTAAACTGAAAGAGTCTTATTGTTTGTTCTCCATAATATTGGAGTTATTAAGGAGAACAAGTCTGAAAAGAGTCCACTTGGTCACGTGGCAAGTAGCTAGGGTAATTTTTTATTTGGCGGCATTTCAACGTTGTCGCGAGTCTACGAGTTGAAAGCGTTTTCTTCATTTCCTCTCTTTCCTTTATTTGCACCAATCCATTGATCATGCCGGCGTTTGCACGAACAGTGACTCCCTTTCTGCGGACAGCTCGGTCTGCTCTGCATACAGGTAACTCCGTCAGTCCTTTGCAGCATGCTCTACGGCGCCAAAATGGAGCTTCTGTCCTGAATGCGGCCCGCACATATGCCACTGCCTTCGAGCGAACGAAGCCTCACGTCAATATTGGTATGCATCCCATTCGATAATTCTAATGGAATTGTGTTGATTTGTGCAGGTACGATTGGTCACGTCGATCATGGCAAGGTATATGAGAATCTATGAGGTGTACATTTCTGCCGCTGATAAAAGGGATAGACCACATTGACAGCTGCCATTACGAAAAGACAGGCAGAGAAAGGACTTGCTAGCTTTCTCGACTATGGCTCGATTGACAAGGCACCTGAAGAGCGAAAGCGTGGTATTACCATCTCAACAGCCCACATCGAATACGCAACTGAAGCCCGCCATTACTCCCATGTTGACTGTCCTGGTCACGCCGATTACATCAAGAACATGATTACAGGTGCAGCCAATATGGATGGGGCTGTCATCGTCGTTGCAGCATCAGATGGACAAATGCCTCAAACAAGAGAACATCTTCTGCTCGCCCGTCAAGTCGGAATCCAGAAAGTCGTTGTCTTCGTTAACAAGGTTGATGCTCTAGAGGATCCGGAGATGTTGGAATTGGTCGAGATGGAGATGCGTGAGCTGCTGAACACATACCAATTTGAGGGCGATGACACTCCAATCATTATGGGCTCTGCACTATGTGCCTTGGAAGGCCGAAAACCTGAGCTTGGGGAGCAGAAAATTGACGAGTTGCTCAATGCTGTCGATACCTGGATACCTACTCCCCAACGTGATCTCGACAAGCCTTTCCTCATGTCCGTCGAAGACGTCTTTTCCATTCCCGGCCGAGGTACAGTCGCCTCGGGACGAGTCGAACGCGGTACCCTAAAGAGAGATGCAGAAGTCGAGCTTGTAGGGAAGGGAGATGTGCCAATCAAGACCAAGGTCACCGATATCGAGACTTTCAAGAAGTCATGCGAAGAAGCCCAAGCTGGTGACAACTCCGGTCTTTTACTTCGTGGTGTCAAGCGCGAGGACGTTAAGCGTGGAATGGTTATCGTTAAGCCTAACACCACAAAGCCACATAAGGAGTTCTTGGTTTCTATGTATGTGTTGAGCAAGGAGGAAGGAGGACGTCACACCGGATTCCACCAGAACTACCGACCACAGATCTTCATCCGCACAGCTGATGAGGCTGCTGCATTGTTTTGGCCTGATGGAACAGAGGACGCAGATTCGAAGATGGTCATGCCTGGTGACAACGTGGAGATGAGATGCGAGATCAACAGTCCTGTTGCTTTAGATGTTGGGCAACGATTCAACATCCGCGAGGGTGGTAGAACTGTTGCAACTGGCTTGGTGACGAGAATCATCAAGTAGGTTTGTTGGTGGTAGTGTGATGGATATTTGTAGACCTTGGCCTTCATTGTATTTGGCTTGCGTTATGATGGCGGGCATGGAAAAGGAGTCTGAAACCTTTTCGTTGTAATTTACGTTGTAGATTATCACGATCCTCTCTCCCCTCTACTTCGAGATATGTCTTCTAAACTGTACTATAGAAGGCGTATATAGGAATACAGAGTTATACCGGCTTTTCAACTAAACCAAGCGTGGTGACGACGCTTCCACACTTCACGGAGCTCGTCTGCTTGATTGTGACACGTGCCTACTTTCACATGTCGTATCGAGGGAAGAAATGAGGCTGTATGCAGCCCTTGCCTGCTGAAGCTATCGATCTTCATGAGAACAATGCTACAAGCTCTATGTCTTTATATCAATCATGTTTAAATCAGCAAACCTGCTTTTCGCTCCCACTCAATCCCTCTAATCTGGACTCCAAACCTTATCTTCTCAAGTCCTTGCTCAAAAACTTCGTTCCCTCAAAAGGATTGTCATAATACTTCTGAATCTCCACAAACCCCATACCCTTATACAGAGCCCTGGCCCCCGTCATACTCTTCAAAGTATCTAGCCTCATCTCAGTATACCCCAACCTCTTCGCCTCTTTGATCACCTCTTCAACCAACTTCTTCCCTATTCCAAGACCACGAGACTCCGGGGCAAGATACAGACGTTTCATCTCACAAATCTTAGCCTCAGGCGGAACACTTGGAAGTGGTCGAACAGCGATCACTCCGATAGGTTCTGACCGCATATCGGGAGAATCTAAAGGTGGATTGAGATAGGCAAGGAAGATGGCTCCTGTGGGAAGGGAATAGAGGCCAGGAAGTGATGAAAGTTCTGCTGCGAAGTTTTGGAACGTGAGATCGATTGGGAGGGATTTTGCGTAGGATGTGAAGAGCTCTTTCGTATGCTCTAAATCTTGGGCTGTGCTGGCGGACTTGATGTAGAATTTTGGAGGCGTTGGTTCCCCCATCTTTCACAAGGAGGTGGATTCGCTGTCGCCCTCAATCTCAGAGCAAGTTCTAAAGGTGGAATTTCGACACTCGGAGTCGCTAAGATGATGGTTTTGTAGCTCGCTCCGGTTCGTGATGGATCAATCATGAGTCACCAGGCAAAGGGCGTAGAAGTTAGCGAAAGTGGGCACATCTTGTCAGTTCTATGTCTGCCCTTGAATGTCATCGATATATGTTGTACAGTCTACAACAATGCCACATACCACTTCTCCTCAAGGGAAGCAAAGAAGACGAGATACTGAATATATGTCACGTGTATTCCTTACCTGAAGCCAAAGGCTTCTAATAGACAAGCTCCCTACAGGTAACTCGCCAGAGGTAGTGCTATGCTAGTTTATAGCTACTAGAGGGATAACAACGCATGTTCTATCGGTAGTGGTTTAGCAGATGATTCGTTAAAGCTGTAGCAGTACGAGATAGCGGTGAATGTCACAACCGTTGTGGAATTTCAGTCATCATTGCAAAATAGTGTTTTTAAATTACAGCGAGTATGTAGAGTTGATGGAATTTGACATAGTTTTGGTTGAAGTGAGCTGAGCTTATGACATGAGTTCGTCAAAAGGCGTGAATAAAACTGTCGAGCATTTTGATATCGGACTGTGATCGATGAGATTGCATATATCGATATTTTGAGTTTATTTAATATCCTTTTGCTTTTTGTCCATCAAATTTATTCAAATATTGCATATATACCGGTACTACTTCAAAATATGTTGTTTTTAGAGACGTATAGATCAACAATAATGATCATATCTATGAGTGAGCTACCATAACAGAGCTCACTTAAATTGACAGCTTTTAAAGAATATGAAGAACTTATCTCATTCAATAATTGCAGGAGGCACTTAGTCTGGAGGGCTAGCTACCTAAATATAATGTCTTGGGTCGCGAGTAACTTCATCCAAAATCTAATGGTTTCAGGCCGGACAAAATGTATCTAGAAGGGGTCAGTTAGGAATTCACCGAAATTACCACCCGTACCTCCGTAAGTCTCTGGGTCTTCGAAGTAAAGTTGGTGTAGGAATAGCTCTTCGGAATCCGGCATCTTCTGTCTTGGATGCGCATGCTGCATGGCAGGGTTGCATGGTGGTGCATTGGTTCCAATGCAGTCTGCAAGCCATTCAAGACTGTTTATTTCCCCGCGAAAGAATTCGGTCAATCACATGTTGTTCCTTCGGTATACAATTCCTTCTGAACCCAGCCGTCAAACTCATTCATCAGATCTCCACTTCGTGTCCTCCCACGTACGCTATGGCTAAACCTACACCTATTCTTGAGCTCAATAATGGGGTCCAGATTCCAGCGCTTGGATTCGGAACCTTTGCTAAGGAAGGAGTGTCAGGGTTGACACATACGGCTGTTGTGACAGCTCTGGATGCTGGGTACAGGCATCTCGATTGTGCTTGGTAGTCAGTCGTTTCAATGTCAAATTTCCGGCTCAAAATCTGACAGCGTTTTAGTTACTTAAATGAGGATGAAGTAGGAAGTGGACTCGAAGAATGGCTATCTAGAAACACTGCCGTCAAGAGATCGGACATCTTCATTACGACAAAAGTCTGGCCCCATCTTTCTGAGCCTGAGGATGTGGAGTGGAGTCTGAGAAATAGCCTGGAGATGCTAAGAACTGATTATGTGGACTGTTTTTTAATCCATTGGCCATTCGCCGTCGAAAAGACTGCGGAAAATAAAGTCAAACTTGGTCCGGACGGCAAGGTGTGTTATCAAAAACTCCTCACTCACTCATCCTATTGATTTGTCAAGTACATCCTAAAGGAAGAGCTCACGAGGGACCCAAAACCTATCTGGAGAACGCTTGAAAGGCTTCACAGATCTGGCTTGACGCGATCAATAGGAGTCTCGAATTGGACTATATCTGGGCTTGAGGCACTGCTCAAATATGCAGAAATCAAGCCTGCAATCAACCAGGTCGAGATCCATCCTTTCCTGCCAAACACGGAGCTCATAGACTTCTGCCGCTCTCGCGACATTCTTCCAGTTGCATATTCACCACTAGGATCACAACACCAGGTCTTTACGACGAACGAGAAGGTATCGGATAATGTGGAAATAAATGAAGTCGCAAGTAAGAAGGGTGTTACTGTTGCTCAGGTCTTGATTGCATGGGGCCTGAAGAGAGGCTATGCTGTGCTGCCGAAAAGCTCTAGCAATGAGAGGATCAAAAGCAACTTCCAGCTGATCGAACTGAGTTATAAGGAGTTTGAGGAGATCAACAAAGTGGCCGATGGTAGGCATTGTCGGTTTGTGGATCCGAGGGATATGTTTGGGTTCAGCATATGGGAAAATGAGACCACCTAGTCTGTTCTAACGATTCTCCAAACATCCTAGCTTTGATCCTGACCTGATATTATCTCTCAACAAGAGGCTGAATGACATGTGAGTGAAGCTATATTCTGCAGCCCTGTTGGCACATAAACATTCCGAGAAACATCTCGTTGTATCGATTACTTCACCAGCGGAAAATTGGCACGATTGAGAAACTATGTCTATGCTATTGCGACCCAGAGGATGATATCCAAAAGACTGTAGCCAACATCACGTCAACTCGGCGATTACGGAACGAGCGATGCAAAGCCAGAACTCAAACAAAAGCTCTGGAAATGGGCAAAATCAAGGTCTTCTATTGAACTAGGTTGGGAATAAACTCTTGGGAAACGCAAAGCGAGTTTTAATGAAAGGCTTGTATACACTATACGGTAAATCGCTAAGCAAATGCAATCAAGGTCGCTGAAATGTAGTATCCGATGAACAATGCGATATTTCTCCTATCATACGTGACCGTCGAGCTTTTGCTGACTCTCAGCAACAGACAGCGGAATCTCTGACATGGCCGCAAGTCGGAACAGATGTCGAGCTTGCAAGCTAGTGTCATAGTCAACTGTGCCAGTATCTTCAAGAAATGTCAGCTGGATTCATCGACCAAAATTATGAGAGCTCACGTAGAGTCGTTCTCCCATCAAACATAACAACTGAATGCTTTTCCCAGCAGACCCTAGCTTGGAAGTCATGACCCATCCGTACTTGATCCATCAAAAATCTTGTAACGGATTCGGCCTCCAGATCCTTGAGCCCGATGATTTCTTTGATCCATTCCATGTTCAAGAATATTGAACGCTCGCCAGTGACTGGATGAACGCGCACAACTGGGTGATTGGAGTCAATGGGATCGGCTCGAACGACTCCCTTGGCTCTTTTGGCATGAGCAATCAAGTTTTCGGATGTGTGGATAGCTCTCAACTGATCAAGCATCTGTTGATATGCCGGCGACAGTCGTTGGTAAGCCATGGACATATCGGCTACCACAGTGTCCCCGCCGACGTCTGGGCAGGCTAAGATACCAAGCATCACGTATCCGGGAGGCTGTCTCTCATAGCTTACATCATGATGCCATATTGTGGTTGTCATCTTGTGCCTGAAGAACTGCTCAATTTCCTCTTCATTGCCATCCCGGTGGATGATATGGAATTGGGGGAATCCTTTCACAGCACCAGTGACCGGTTGTTGACTCAATTTGCCGTAGTGTTGCATGAACTCCACTTGGAACTGAGGGCCAGTCTTCAGAAATTCGAGTTGATCTCGCAAAACCACGATTTTCCGCTCGCAAATCAGAAGAGCGAGCTCGTCCTTTGCTTCTCTCGAAAGAGTTTCCAATTTCACGCCTGTCAGAATCGTGCCCATCCGTGGAGTGATCGGCACAGCCGCTACTCCATCCTGGAAGAGATTTGGCTTTTTCTTGTCCGCACGAAGAGCAGGATCATGGAATTCAAAGATTGGAAAGTCGTCATGCCACAGGCCTTCCTCCCATACAGGAAGATACTCAGGGAACTCTGTCCGGCCTTTGATGCGTTTTTCGTATTCTTCGGATAGTGCGTGATATGGTACATTAATATCATAGCTGGTCTTGGGCACATCCGACGAGCCGTCGTCGATTCGACTGGGCGCCATATCCGAACTCGAAGACTTCGACTTAGAAGTTATTTGGTACAATGCTGACAGTTCTGCTTCAACAAAATTAAAGCGAAGGATAATTTGCTGCGCTGCACGGTCGGAAATAGAACAGTTAATATATGGGAAATCTGCCGAATCTCTCGATCGAATTGAGGGCGGTGAGGACTATGCCACGTTAATGATCACACGGTTTGAAGACCGTCGAGCACGGCGATTGAGGGTTGCAACAGGGGGTTGCAACATGAGATGAGGGGCAATATCATGGAATATTCGAAAGCCCTAGCCATTGCAGGGCGTGGTGCGGGTTCTTGCACCACGAATGACGTTGGGCTGTGAGAAACTAGGCAGGTCCAAGAACCTCGGGCATAAGTAAGTTTTAAATGGGGCATCGGCTTGGTGTCGCGCAGCTGCACAAACTTTCGTAAACGACAAGTGTCGAGTGCAGGCGACTCCATTTAGATCTCGCTTGAGGTGTTGATGCGTTGTCATTGCAGGGTTTAAGTATCCAAACGCGGGAGATTTTCGAGAAGCGTTGTCGCCTGAAACTTTGGCCTGAATGGTAGTTCCGAAAGAGACTGGGTTGGCAGAGACAGAATTGTGTTTGAAAATATTCTGCGGTCTGCAGCACTGCATGCAGCATGATGAATTCGAGCAGTTCCGATAGCATGTACTGAGCTGTGGGCGTGCCGTTGGACTTTTAGTGGCCAGGACCATATGTCTACCGCGTTTCAAATGAAACAAGAAACACCAATAGCGAGGGGGAGTGTAGAGTCTACCGTGCAAGATTGAAATAGGGAAGCATTTGGTTGCCACTGCGTTGTACTCTACTTAGAGTCTACACGACCCAAAACACGAAGACTTCACCGGAAGAGCTACCGATTCACGACTAGTCCTGGATCAACAAAGCACTCGGTGGCGACTTTGAGTCCCGATCTGTGAAACGATGAAGTGAAGTTAGATTTTTAAGAAGAGGGACGATAATAGAGTGTCACCGCCATATTGAAAATTGACACACCGATATGAGAATGAGAGAGAAGGATTCACTGCGAAGCAGGTGTATTTGGAAAGTTACGTATGTATTCTATCACTCAAGGGCTCATCCTTGCTAGCATCCTTAATAAATGATGGACACGTATCACCAGCGTCCGATCACAAAAGATCCAGTGAGAGGCTTCGAAGAGGGTGGTTGAGGTGTCTGAGGCATATTAGTGGCATTATTCTGCTTTCGACGAGGACTCAACTCACTAGCATAGCTTTCTTCACCTCAGCCGATTTCGCCGCGATTGACTCCATCAATACTGAAGTGTGTTCCAGAGAACCAGACAATGTGATATCACCTATTGTCTGCTCAGGATCTACTGCTGCAAGCTGTATCATGACGTTCTGGAACTGATCGAAGAGGATGTTGACTTGATCTGGAGATAACAGTTCCTTGTCAAAATTTGCTTCAAGCCCTATACCGTCCCTAGTAACGACACAGTCGACTCGTAGAGGTAGATTAAAGCTGAGTTCTAACCATCTTATCGGCAAATCTATCCCTTTCTCGATTCCTACGTCCACTTGGATTTCACTGAGTGGGGGGAGGATATGGATTCGGAGAGAATTCTTGCAAGCCAGTGCAGCCTCCTGATTGAGCTTTGCGATATTGGCGAAGCCGAAATGCTCGTACGAATCTATGCTGTTGAGTTGGTCCTGAGATCTTTGAAGGAGACTTTGAGCTATATCGCCGGGTTTGACGCGCACGACAAAGGGGATAGCAGTGATTGTGGGAGCAGTCAAACTGGACAAAATCTCGGAATCAGCATTCCTTCTCTTGTATGAAACTACAGGCCGACGCGATTACACAATATAGACGGTCACCTTGGCTATAGGGAAAGTGGGAATGATGCAGAAAGCTCGCCAAGTATCGCAGTTACCGAAAGATTGTGCAATTGAGAGGGCTTGAGAGAACACTTACTCCATCACACCTGGAAGAGGAGCATTTCTACCATGTCGCAGGATGTCAAGAACGACATCCTCCTCATTTATATTTCTGGAGCAGACTATCGCCCACGCCACTTCAATCATTGTAGAGGTTGTAACACTGGATTCTTGACGCTTGGATAGCTTGAAATCTCGTTTCAACATTGAGTCTGCGAATATTTGATGGCCTTCCGGAACAAGCACAAGAGGTTTCGATTTCGTCCCAGCCATATGCGATTCCCAAAAAGCGCGAGCATTGTCTTTGTAGGCGTGCTGAATCACAGGTTTGATGTATTCGTTGAAGTTGGGGGTATTAGCAGCGGAATGCCCGTGATGATACGCGTGATCTCGGTCTTTCATCAACAGGTAGAGTGACCAGGCGTCATAAGAAGAGTGCTGGGCTGTGAAAACAAAGAATCGTCTCCCAAGATAATTGTCATTCACGATACAAAAGCGCTGAAGTCGATCTCCGAGGCCCATGATTGCCTCTCGGTCTTCCTTGAGGTATGCTTCCAGTGATGATTCATTGCGCCAGTTCAATCCCTTTTTCAACACCACGTTAAAAGTTCCGGAGGCTGTACGAATGATCCGAGTCCGAAGAATATCATGAGCATTTGCCACTGCATCCCATGCATCACGGAAACGGTCTGTATCGAGCGACGCTGGTACGTCGTAGACGATCTGAGCTTGGTGCTCCCGGGTTTTGCCACCGTCGATCCAGTATATTTGCTGAGGCGTGCAGGGATAGATGTCTTGAATTTCACGTTCTGTAATCTTGCACTGAGAGACAGCCTCTTGGCAGAGATCTTCGAGTTCTGCAGTGTTCACAAGGGAGAATGGTGCCACTCCAAAGACCTCTGTCACATCATCGAGGAGTACCAAAGCCATCCGTGACAAGACCGGATTCCTGAAAATAGCATCCACTGTGATAGATAACCCAATCTTGCGTGCAGCTGCGACCAGTCTCATCGCTCCGATGGAGTCTCCCCCTCGCTGGAAGAAGTTATCATTCTTTCCAACTCCAACAATCTTGAGTAGCTTCTCCCAAAGGCTCGCCAACCGCTGTTCCATTATTGTTGAGGGCGGCAAGCTTACTATCTCGTCTCGTCGAAAACTTGACAGCTGGTCAATAGATAATTTTGCAACTAGGCTGCCCAACCTTTTGCGATCAGCCTTGCCAGAGAGGGAAAGCGGTATCTTGGTGATTGGGATGAACAGCGATGGAACCATGTAGCCTGGTAATACGGAATAAAGTTTCTTCTCCAAACCCTTCGTGGTAGCCCGAAAGGCTTCTAACTGTGCTGGGGAGTTTGCGATGTCTAAGTCCAGATTTCCATTCGCCTCTTCATTACCCGCGGCACCTGTCTCCATGAATGCGGCAAGCTTTGCTAGTCCATTGACCTTGATAACCGTAACTACAGAATCTACAGGCTTTGATAAGTAGGCCCGTATTTGGTATTCCACTTCCCCTGGTTCAATTCTTTGTCCTCGGAGCTTGATCTGGCCATCGTCTTTTCGTCCTACAAAGCTTATGAGGCCATATGGGGTATAGCGAGCGAGGTCTCCTGTACGATAAAATCGGCGTGACGAGGCCTTACTAGATCTTTCGTGTCGTGTCCAGGCTGGGTCAAGAATAAATGACGATTTCGTGCTCCCATCTTCGTCATTCAAATACTTCCGTGCCAAGACTGGCCCTTCGATCAAAATTTCGCCCACTGTGCCGATCGGAGCCAAGATATTTGGATTTTCTTCATTTGTGATCCACACGCGAGATCCAATCCCTTTCCCAATGATACTAGCATCATCACTTGGGCGAATATCTGGTTGGCCAATGCAGTAAATTGAGCACTCCGCGGGTCTTGATGATCGTGGAGTCAGCGCCTTCCTGAACGAGACACTGGAAGCAAATTGAGGAGGCTGTGTAATGTAGGACAAGCAGGAAAATCGAGAGATGTAGGTAGATGAACCAAATTCGCTTACCCGTACATATTGATTAGAGTAACGTGTTCTGCCCATTTATTCACGACATCTCTGGTCATTGCTTCTCCAGCAACAATAAGAACTTTCAAACTCTTGAGATCTTCAGGAGACAGGTGACTAACGACGCTAGCAGTGATACTCATGTGATTGGCATTGAGGTTCTCGATTGCACTAGCAAGATTATTCATTCTATCATGCTCGGAGGGGATACAGACGGTCCCTCCATGTATGAGAGTCACAAAGATATCGCTGAGACTAATATCGAAAGTGTATGCGGCAAACTGCAGAACCCTAGAGTGGGAACCAAGCTTGGTAATTCTCCCATGGTCTCGTGCAGAAGTACAGATTGCGGCATGTTCAAGCATGATTTCTTTTGGCTTTCCAGTCGAGCCGGAAGTGGTGATGATGAATGCAACGTTGTGTGGTGCAGCCTCAATAGAAGTTGGAACTTGCGCGGCGTCAAACCCATCTGTGGATAACGTGTCCAATAGTGAGGAATCGACAATGAGGGTCGATTTCGTTCCCTCGAAAAGTCTCTGACTCGATGCTGATGTTAGGACTATGCTGGCACAGGCCTGACCTAAATCTTCGATGATAGTTTTCAGACGAGAGACTGGGTGCGCCGGACTGAGGGGTACGCAGGCTCCACCGGCCTTGAGAACTGAAATCATAGCAACAACAGCCCATTTACTCTTTTCAAAACAGACTGGGACTAATATTTCAGGTCCAATATTTCCATGAGCCACTAGGTAGGAAGCTATTTGGGACGACAAGTCATCAAGTTCTCCATAACTCAAAGATCCGTCCCAGGAGCAAATCGCCGAATGATCTCGGTTCATTAAAACGCGGCGCCGAATGAGATCATGAACACAGCGTGCGGAGACCTCGGGAATAGTTGCATTCCACGAGAATACATGCTCCAAATCAGCAGGGCTCGATGACTGGACATCAGAAATACGCAATAGAGGGGCTGCAACCCAGAGCTGTTGAATGATATTTTCAAACTGCAGAAGTATTCGTTCAATCTGTAGTTCTTTTAGAAGCAGAGCGTCGTATGTGGCCTTGATCTTGAGCTCGACGGAAGGGCTTGGACCCGACGTAAGCTCACATTCCAAAGTAAGGCCATGATCCAGCGAGCGGACACTGTGGTGAGCAGATCTCTCGTCGCTGGACTCGAAAACCAATAAAGTGCGGAAATCAGATGCTGCTTTGGTAGTTTGCTCTATCTCCGCAACACTCAGCTGATTGAGGGGCTTGATGGCATTATAGTGTTCTTTGATATTCGCAAGCAAGTTGTGAACAAGCTGGTCTCCTCGAAACTGAATTCTGAATGGGATTGTGACGAGAGTTGAACGTGCCTCAGCTTCAATGCTATGAGGGGAAGGACTGCGGCCTTCGAGTGTAATCCCAGTAACCACATCATATGTATTGGAATATAACCCCATCAATACTGTCCATGCGCACTGTATGATCGTGGCGCTCGTGTAAGGGGTCTGAGGCTCTTGGGCCAAAGATACTTTGTGCTTATATGTAGCATTACCGACTGGCTGATATCTTGGAGAAGGAAGACGCGGGAACGTTGCAGCAGGAGGATCCTTCAAAAGGTGAGCCAAGAAAAGTCTTGAGGAGTCCATATCGATGACCTCGCCAACTGTTGCGTTTCCATTGCCGAGCTTGCTTGCTGCACTCATCGTGGATAGGTTGCGATTCTAAGAAAAGTTTGATGATGCCAAACGGCACATTCCGAAGTTAGAGACGTTGAAGAGATAGGTTTTGAGGACATAAAAGGTAATCCTGGCTGTTGACATCTGCACAAAAGGAGCTGAAGCGGCCCTCGACACCTTTCTTGGTTGGGCATGGCGAATCATCTATTTACTGCAGATTTTTCCACCATAGAAACAAGAGACAGCAATGAGGTTGCACAACAGGAGGTGAAACCCAACATCTGCAGCAATACGGGGCAAGGCTCCCGTGAATTGGGCACAGAACATGGGATATGGACATTGCGCTGCACCTCGGAGAACCCGTGGCACGCTCAAGCCCACCTTGTATGGCTGCATGGTGTAAAAGAGGAAGTGGTAGCATTGAGTATTGTTCTCAAAGATTGTCTAGAGCTACCTACACCAGCGGTAGTGGTCAATAATCACCGAAGCGCGTAAGACGCGCGCAATGAGAATAAATTAACTACTGCGAGTTGCGGGTTCAGGGTAATTTAGGCCCGAATTTAGCGATATGGGGGTTACGATCTGGTGCGATTAATACCACATATATATAATGCGCACTTCTGGCACCCTTACAAGGTGGTGAATTTTGCGCATTGATGCTAATTTGCGTATTGCTATCCCTCACCGGATTACGTAGAGTAAGTAGTCGGGTTTGGGGGAGGTCTTGACCGAACGATTACTATTTCGAATAGATTATTGGTGATAGATTTTACGCATGGCTGCTAATTTACGCATTGCTATCCCTCACCCGATATTAAGTTTTCTAATAAAGTTTTCTAATAATTTCTAATCTAATCTATGGAGAGATTACTTTGGGGTCCAGAAATCCTGGCCGACATGATGACAATTCAATATATATTTGAACACCAGGAAGCTGGTGAACCAACAGTTGAACAATTGTGCCGATTACGTAAGGAATCGCGTGGGGAGCTGTTGGGAGGTCTTTATTGAAGTGACTCGTTTTCTCCACCCCTCGACGTCCCTTTACAGTATCGTCCTCCCTGTGGCCTTCTACAGTAATCTCTGTTTATAACGAACACCCAAAAGCCGTAGGAACCGTTCGTTATAACCAGAGATTCGTTATAACAAGAGGAGTTTTGGTGTGTTTAGTCCCCTGTCAGTCTTCGAAAAGAGTTCGTTATACCCAGAGATTCGTTATAACCGGGTTCGTTATAACCAGAGATTACTGTAGAACAGCCCCGGATTCCACTACTCCCTTCCAGCCGCGTCTCACGCCAATCAGAGACTGTATTTATCCTGTTGGTAGAGATGCCGTACCAGGCTCCTATGAAGACTATACCGGTTCACAACCTTCTCCGACACCCTACCGAGCCCGACGACGCTTCTTGGCAGGCTCCTCTATCTTCGTTTCTCCCTCATCCTCATTCTCCTCGCGCTATTTTCGCTTCCTATGATCCGGAGTGCCAAAATCATTGTTGAGGTCTTGCATATCCATTAGATCGTAGACTGTGAGATCTACTGATATGCTGCGGCTAGCCCTTCTTGAAGAAGAACAGATAATGTATCCTTGGTTTCAAATTCGACCCTTTTACAAAAGGTTCCTTGGTGGTCGATGAACGGCCGATCGCCGACAGACCCAGGAAGCCCATGGCCGTTTACGATAAATCTCGCCGCCCGTTTAGACAACTGTTCCAGCAGCACCTCGAGCTCGGGACTATTTCGAGGCAAACGACAGAAGATATGGCCCGACCCAGAATACTTCCCCTTAAGTTTTATCGAGCCGTCGTACACAAGCACACCGCTCCTGCCCACCTGATAGCAGGCGTATTTATACAGTGTCTGAAATACATCTTCGGGGTTGAACGCTACGGGGCCGTCAGATTGGTTCCGCCACTCGTGAAAGGAGCTCCGACTTACCGTGCATACCGGGAGGATAGTGATCCAGCAGAAGGCTCGATACAATCATCGGCACTAATCGTTCGGTCAAGACCTCCCCACCCGATTCCTCATCCTTACGTAATCGGGTGAGGGCCAGCAACAGCCAGCAATATGCTGATCGCCAGCAATACGCCAATAACTCCTTCAACTTTTATCACATCTTATTATATCAACAACAACAACACCTCTCGCAGACGAACACGAAGACCAAAAGGTTCAAGATGCTCTCCTCTTACTTCGACAGAATCCTGGAATGAAAATCGCGGAAGCTGCGCGTAGGGCACGCGCTTCATAGTGATCGAATCAACCGCAAGAAACGGTATGCTCGTCTAGAAAAGGAGTTCAAGCGACTGTCACGGATACAGCAGATACATGAGCAATTGAACAGGACGAGGGCCCAAGTGAGGTAGAAGAGAGTGACTTCGAAAGTGACTTTCGATCATGAGCGGGTAACGTGGTGGCCCTTAAACTCGAGCACTGCTCGATCGCACCATCACTCCATATCTGAGCCCTCAAGCAAATCAAACCCGCTCCTCCGAATACTGGGTGCGCTTCAGATTGTTCCGAGGGGACAACTGTCCAGCCCCCTGATTTTGCCAAGCAGGTCACAGGCACGGTAAAGCTCAGGGACGTGATCTTGTGGGCTCTTATCCAATCATACGCCCTTACCACCCAATTTTACTGACCAACTTCCTCACTCTTAGTGTATGGTGTGGCGTCGAAAAAATAGCCTGTGTATTTGACCGAGCCACTGAGCCACTATGAAAGTTAACGACCTTTCATCGGGTGTTATCAGACCAAGATATGAACAAACGTCGTCATTCCCGTCATTAGTAGAGCCGAAAAGAGAGTGGCCCAGCAGTAGCCGCCGACCGGGCCCTGATCAGCCCTGATCCCGGAAGAGAGGTCTTTCGACTTGGAGTAGAGAAGGCAAAGAACAATTGTTGGGAGGTAAGAGATGCAACAAAAGAGCTTAATAACTAATCTGGGCATCAATGGTAACATCAGATCCTGCAACAGAGTACCAGCGCCGAAGGGCCAGCTGAATATAGAGGTGAAAAAGACGACAGTGATCACCAGGGCCGTCGCTATGCTGATAATGAAAGGATCCTAGATCTATCTAGAGGTAGCTTTTGCGAAGATGCTACGCAGATGATCCAAAATTTCCATCTGGTCGCTCAGAATATTTGTATCAGTAGCTTAGCAACAGCCCGGATCAAAACGCGTCCTCTGTCGACACAGCCGAGTACAGTTTTTGCCCTGGTCAAGCCCTGTAAATGATTTACATGCTTGATTCTGCCAGTATGCCTTGTAGGTCCATATGGGGTCCTTGATAGTGCTTCCTAGCATGGAAAAACCAGTTCAAAACACCCAAGACCAGCCCGATTCCAAGGATCGCAGAAGTGTAATCTGATCAATGACGTTAGTCCTTTGGCCTCATAGCACGACACAGGTTTGATGTACTCATTGATGATGCAGTAACAGGCAGAAAGAGAGGAAAGCAGAAAAATACGGTTGTGACCGATGTAAACAGCACAGCCAAGATGTTGACCGCAAAACCAAGTCCACTTGGTAGTGCGAAGGAGCGGCCTTTGGGCAAGTATCTTGAATCACGCTTCCGGTAGAGAAGCAAGGCGATCGGGATCAAGAAAGATACTTGTTGGAGCACGACGGCCGAGTTAACCAGAGCATTGAAGGCTGTTTGTGAAGATCAGCAAAAGTTCTCTTCGTGCACGATGTTGTACCGAAGATTGGGATTGTCCAATCTGGTATAATGTGCAGGAAAAGGACAGACATCCAGATTGTTCTTACCTGTGGTAGAAATAAGATATATGCATCCACATATGGCTAGAATACCCCAGGTTAGGAAGAGAGACCAAACAGGCACCTGAAGACGGGGATGGATTCGGTGCAGATGCTCTGAGAAAACTAGCCCATTGTCGCGGGCAAAACTCCATGCGAGTCGAGATGTGGTCTCTTGAACGGCATTGAGGGCAAAGAATGCCATGACGATGCCGCCAGCAGTAAGGACCGTTGCAAAGTCGACCGAACGGAGACACTGCTGCGACACTAACAACGGTATATATCTGCGATTAGTTAGTCAATTGTCCTGATAACCAAAGCAGAATGAGCTTACGTGGTAGATGTTATGATGGCGTCCACATCTGTGATCCCATAAAGAACAACGACCGCGTAAGGAAACGCGGTGCAGAAGCCGATGACGATTGCACCAATGATAGCTTTCGGCACTGCACGGCTAGCGTTGGTACATTCTTCGGCCAAATGGGTCGCTGCATCCAAGCCGATAAACATGAAGCATGATGTCGAAAGACCCAAGATGAAACAGACTCCATCTTGCCAGCCGGTAAAGTTGATCCAGGTAGTCCAGACAAGTGAGTTTGGGGCTTTTGGACTGGAGCGAGCGAGGATGGCAATAAAGGAGATCAGGAAAAGGGCGATCGTGAGGCAGACTAGCATACGGCAAAGAAGTGGTCAGTACTGGTATCCTCGGTTCGGAACGTGGACTGACTTACATCCTATCTCGTGCACCCACGGAGTGCGTTTGAGGGCGAATAAATTGTACGCAAGCACCACCAGCGCAACTCCTTCGTAGATGAGGAAGACATGCCATGAGTGTTGGACATATGAGGGACTGTAGGTGACGATCAGGGCTGGAATCTGCTGTGCGGGTATGAGGGTCACAGAGCTCCCGATGGCGATCCACGACAGCAATGACACCAGCCCACACGCGTATGAGATGGCCCGATTGATCGAATCCGGTGCCAGGATTGATGTGAAGTGATATTGGCCTCCAGCAGTAGGGTAGACACTTGCAAGCTCTGCAAGAGAAAGAGCGATACAGATGTAGACGACAGAGCTGATGAGGACGCCATACACCAGGGTCACAGGGCCGCCTGCAAGTAGTGCTATTTGGATACTACCTGAGATACCAGCCCAGCTGTTGCAGATGACAAAAGCTAGGGATGTAATGGTGATGATGCCGAATTGCTTCTTTTTCGGAGCGTTGGTCAGGGATATTTCACTACCCAGAGTAAAGCTTGCAGCAGTTGCGGCTGCACCTCCAACAACTTCAGTCGATTTGGTGTCCATCGTACCACTTGTCAGGAAATAAGTGCGTGCTCGGCTAACACATCCAGGCATACGGATCGACGGACTTGACCAATATATAGGCATCCTTATCATTTGTGCATCCCTTCGTCCCTGCAAGCCCCGGAGGGCTCATTCGCTCAACCCCCGCCTTGCAACCAGGAAACCTCGGCCGCATGATTCCCAGAGGGCTCGACGAAGGCTCGTTGTTCTTTTCTGGGGAAACCAGTAAGCGCGGTCTGACCTGAATGGGTCTAGCGCCGTTGATGTAGTGCGGCTACTACTCCGTATTCCTCCCACGATCAGGCTAGCCCTATCAGGAAAGCGAAATCTTGAGGTTTGAGCCTCTCTAGTACTCGGTGGAGACTCTGGCCGCGTATCCTCGACGAATTCCATGAGCATCTCAGTCAGACTACGCGGCCGCGTCAGACTTCTGCGTTCCCAGGCCTGGAGCTCGTGCCGAGGAACGTACCTGGCACGCACCAGTTTCAAATCATGAGGCACTAAATGCGTCCTGTGAGGCGCACCTCGCCTCCTAGGCGTAGGTGCGGATTTCGCAGGCAAAAAGTGTTACTACCAACTGTCACTGAAAGGTAGAGCCCTTGGTCTCTCTGTGATCTATGACGATTGTCTATCCAAGCCCAGCATAGCTCAGACCCGCGTACGATGATGGAGGCATGTCGCAACCAATGGCCGTCGACATTAATTTCAAGCAAACCATCGCATGATAGCCCCTTTACTGAAGACCTCACGTAATGTGGCCCTCTCGAGGACTGTATAAAAGGCCGTCCTGATTGAAGTAGAATTTCTCTCCCTCGCTCATACTTCATTGCAAGTAAGTCTTCTGCAGTGACAATCAACCCGCGACGACAATGGCAAAACTTTTCTCCTGTACAAGCTCCTTGCTCATCCTCTTGCTCTCAAAGATTGTCCAAACCGAGCCGCATCAATACTGCAAACCTATCCCAGGCTCTCCAGACTGGCCGTCTCCTTCTGCATGGCAAGCCCTAAATACATCCGTCTCAGGCCGCCTCATTGCGCCTGTTCCTCCAGGCCTGGTGTGTCAGGCAAACAGCTCGGTTCACAGCGCCACAGCTTGCACACAGCTCTTGAATGAATGGGACAGTTCGGCATATCACGCTGACGATCTATTCACCGTCGACTATAACGACGAGTCGTGTCTTCCTTACCCCTGGGCACCGTGCTCTACAGAGCCTCTGCCTGCGTACGTGGTTAATGCAACCAGTGCCGAAGACGTTCAGGCAGCCGTTTCGTTCGCTTACAAGACAGGCGTGAGACTAATAGTCAAGGCGACCGGACATGACTTTCTAGGACGGTACGTGTAAATTGATTCTCGGCAACAGTGCAGCTTAACTAACCGAGTAGATCATCTGGTCGTGGGGCCCTTTCAATATATACGCATAATATTAGAGGCGTTAATGTCACTGTAGGCGACCCCCTCGCAAAACGCTACGGAGGTATCGCGTCCGTCAAGATCGCCACAGGAATGCAATACAGAGATATCTACAGCGCCATCTCCGCGTACAACTTAACTGTTGTCGGCGGATCTGATCCAAATGTCGGGATCGGAGGTTGGATCACGGGAGCTGGCCACTCCCCGATCAGTAGCGTGTACGGCCTCGGGGCAGACCAAGTACTCGAAATGGACGTCGTGACCGCGAACGGGACGCGCTTAACTGTTAACGAGGATTCCTATCCGGACTTATTCTGGGCATTAAGAGGCGTGAGTAGTATTTTACCCAAGTTACTATAGCTGGATCGACTAACGATATGTATAGGGCGGTGGTTTGACCTTCGCAGTCCTCCTGTCTGTCACTGTACGAGCGTATCCAGCCCTTCCAGGGACGATTTACACCTTCAGCTATAACACAACCGCTAATACCGACACGTATTGGTCAATGGTGGCCTATTTACATAATCAACTGCCCGACCTCTCCGACGCCGGCGTTATGGGCTACTACTATGTAGAGCCCGATAATGGCGCTACGCAGCCTGACCCTCGACAAGGTGCGATCTATGGGTTATGGTTCGTTGCGAATAAAACTGTGGCGCAGGCACAACAGATCTTAGCACCCTTTGAATATAACCTCTCGAGCAATGTATTTAATTGGACCGATCCAATCATGACGAGCAATGACTCCTTTTACGTCCCAGACTTCATCAAAGCCTGGCTGGAGCTCAACCCACCTCAATCAGTCGGCACTGACGTCCGTCTCGGCTCTCGGCTCCTCGACCGTAAAGCCCTTAAGTCTGACCCGGCAACCTTGAAAAGACTGCTGCAAGAGTCGAGCGCTGCGAATCCGCTGGCCACGACTCTTGGTAACCTTATTGCGGGTCAGGGCGTTAAGCACGTTAAAAATGGCATCCCGGGTGGAGGTAACGCCGTCCTCCCTGCCTGGCGCAAGGACGTCTATACGCACTTAATCCTCCCACGGATGTGGCCCTACCTCAACGAAACCGCTAAACTCGCAACGACGACGTACCTAAGAGACGTCGAGACACAGGCCCTACGAGACCTCGCGCCCGATACGGGGGCGTACATGAGCGAAGCGGACCCGACGGAGCCGGACTGGCAAAAGACGTTCTGGGGCGACAATTACCCGAGACTGCTATCGTTAAAGAGACAGTGGGATCCGAAGGGTGTGTTCTGGTGCATTCCTTGCGTGGGACACGAGGACGGGTGGACCGTGAAGAGTGATCTGGGTGTGGAGGGCGCAATCGGCCAGAATGAAGGCAGAATTTGTAAGACTACATAGGAGGCGGTACTCGCGGCGATGAGTCGTCAATGATGGCAGTCTGGCCGTAGATCCTCGTTCGATGAACGATTGACAGGTCTTCATGCACAGGTGTAGACTGTAGTCTCCTCTGGCCTCTAAGTCTACAGCTCTATAACCCCGTACGCTTTGGTGAATCCTTTCTATTGAGTGCCCATCTCCCGTTGTAAATTCGTGACGGGTTTCGATCCTCCAAGAGTGCCTCCTCTGCCACACGTCACTCAAACTTGTCTGAAAATCTCACCACCTTCATGTATGTGCATTACGGCGCTTGTCGCTAGAACAATAACGAAGACTGGCCGCCTATCGGAGGGCCGATGTGGTTTCGGTCAAGACGACGGTATCTTCGAGTCATTGACTTTGACGAGGTCTGATTTATATAATAAGTCAGGGACTTCTGTGGCTAGATGAGATAGCCCGGTGCCTGTCCAGTGGGCCACGACAAGTATTAGAATCAGCCGCGCCATGGTCATGTAGGAGGGTATAGGTGAGAGTGGCACGCTTTGTTCTTGATCTTCTGGTGGTGTTTTTGGATATAGCTTGATCTACTACCTCCCTCATCCACGAGTTCCAAGTGTAATCGGCGAGTAGGCAGTGAAAATTCATACATACATGATCTCCCAAGCAGGCCCTTACCAAAGGCCCAGGAGGTAATCCTCAACTCTGCTCGCATCGCTGGCCGTCTCACGCTACTGTGACATAAACTTGACCCCTTCCTCTTCTCCAAATCCACGCTCAAAAGGCGTCGAGATGGGATCGCGGCTGATACCACCGCTCTTGGTACATTTGCGGACGATCGATAAGTCCAACACTTCGGTCTTAAATCTGAGTGGCAGTTCGTCCTTATCGGCCGGGATGACCTATCGGTAGATATCGGCGAGAGTGCAGTACCCCTTTCAAGGCGCCATCAGCAAGGGCCAGCACCAGAAGGAAACACGGGTCGTTGTAGAATAGTCGACCGTCGTCCTTGGCTGCCGCTCTGGAGCTGTGATTGAACATTAGCGCTTGAGTACGACAGAAAGCGAGAGTCTAGAGCTTACGCCACGTCCTCGGGATCACGATTAATCTTCACGTAGCGCTGGTCTAGCTTGTAGATGATCTTCTTATCTCGGCCGTCTTTCCCACCTTCAACACGTTGTAAGATAAGGTTGACCTCCTAGTTACATTAGACGACGATCTAGTTAGAAAGACTCTATTGTAGTAGTACCTTACATCGGATGCTACCTTTAAAGAAAGTCTCGACCTAGGCTCTCGTCTCATAGAAAACATTTCGAATATTACGAACTGACCTTCATGCCACCAACTAGGCGCCACCCGAAGAAGGTTGAGCGAAAACCACAAGCCTCGTTGGCAAGGCTTAACACAAACACGTGACCTGGACCAGTAGGCATCACCTGGGTTAGACGATCTAGTAGGAGGAATCGAGATAACCTTTTTGTAAAGAACATGGGTACATGCTCCGGAAAGCCGCTTGTAATCCTCGCCACCGGGAGCGTCGCTAAGCAAGGCAGCCGAGGTGTTTCAGCGCCATCACGCAGTTTTGAGACTAGTCAACACGTTTTTTCCCAATTAGGAAGCGCCGCGCTTAGATGTAGGGGATAGTGGTGATCACGTGCTGAGCTACATCAGAGGAGGTTAGCTCGTAGTTAGATTTAGTAGTTGCTCTTGCTTTCAGATTTCCTACAATACAACTTGCCACTCAATAACCAAACTAACCTCCTCATGGCTCCCCCGCGAAGACATCACGCAGTTTCGAGACTAGTCAACATGTTCTTTCCCAATTAGGAGCAGCCGCGCCTAGAATGCGGCATGTAGGGCTAGTACTCACCTTACACTACGGCATCCTTTCGATACAAGACAGGAATCAGATGATGCTTCTCGTACATTTGGCCGACGTTTCGTCTTATCTGGGTTATGTGTGGGGAGGTCGCAAGACTGTTGCTGGCAAGCCGAGGCACTTATGGGCCGTGCGAAAGAATGTATTTTTTCGTAGTAATATAAATATATGCTCGAACTTGTCAATGACCACTTGGTCTTTTCATGTACCACATTCTCAGCTCCAAACCGTGTATCTTGACTTCTAGGTCCCGATCCTTCTCAACATAGTGCTGGAATCCTGCCCCTATTGAATAGTCATGTCTGCCGTCGACAGCTCGAACGCAAATGTATCCGTTGATTGCGACGTCCTCATCGTCGGAGCCGGCCTCAGCGGCATTGCAGCCATGCACAGGCTCCGTAAGCTCGGGTTGAAGACCAAGGCTTTCGAGGCTGCGCTCGACTTTGGTGGCGTCTGGTTTTGGAATCGTTATCCTGGCGCTCGTGTTGACTCGGAGACACCCTTCTACCAGTTGAACATCCCAGAAGTCTGGAGAAGCTGGACTTGGTCTTGCCGTTATCCCGACCAGAAGGAACTACTGGCATACATTAAACATTGTGACGAGGTTTTACAATTGAGAAAAGATGTTTACTTTGATGCCGAGGTGGTGGATGCGCGCTATAGCAAGGAGCTGGGTACCTGGACTGTTAAGACTGCCAAGGGCCATGTTGCAACGGCCAAGTACCTCATTCTGGCCTCAGGCTTACTCCACAAAAGCCACTCTCCGGCCTATCCAGGGCTTAGTGAATTCGCCGGGCGCGTCTGTCATTCGAGTGCCTGGCCAGAAGGGATCAGTGCCAAGGGCCAGAAGGTTGCAGTCATCGGTGCCGGGGCCACAAGTATTCAGATTGTCCAGGAGCTGGCCAAGGAAGCTGACCAGCTGACGGTGTTTATGAGAAGACCCAGCTATTGTCTGCCCATGCGCCAACGACCCATGGACAAGAACGAGCAGGCGGCTTGGAAGGCATACTATCCAAAACTGTTTGAAGCGGGTCGTGACTCCGCAGCTGGCTTCCCTAGCCAGTCCCCATCTTGCAGTATCTTCGACGTCGGCGACGAGGAGCGGGAGGCGTATTTCGAAGAGTTGTGGGAACGTGGAGGCTTCAACTTTTACAGCTGTCAATATAACGACGTCCTGATCGATAAGCGAGCCAACCGGCTGGTGTATGATTTCTGGGCCAAGAAGACTCGAGCACGTCTCTCCGACCCGATCAAGAGAGATCTCATGGCTCCCCTTGAGCCAGGTTACTGGTTCGGCACCAAGCGTTGCCCACTAGAGAATGATTACTACGAGATGCTAGATCAGCCGAATGTTGAGATTGTCAATCTCAACACATCGCCCATTTCCGCTTTCACAAAGACGGACGTGTGCTTGAGTGATGGATCCGAGCGGGCATTCGACATAGTTGCGCTTGCAACGGGGTTTGACAGCTTCACAGGCTCGTAAGTGGCATCGCTTGTGCTTGGAACAATTTGACTGACAGCGGCAGGCTCATGAGCATGGGCCTAAAGAACAAAGATGGAATTGATATAAAGCAGGTTTGGGAAGATAAAATCTCTACTTACTTGGGAGTCTTCTCTCATGGATTCCCAAATGCCTTCTTCATCGCCACTGCTCAAGGTACGTGAACAGCTACTCCCGCGTGTCTTCTTACTCAGTCCACAACAGCCCCAACGGTCCTTACAAATAATCCCACGATCATAGAAACGCAAGTGGACCTGCTCGCAGAGGCCATCGCCAAGCTGGAGGCTGAGGGGGGCAAGTCGGTCGAGGCTACGACATCGGCATCGGAGGAGTGGGGGCAATTGATCACCCAAATGAACGATCACACGCTATTTGCTTTGACGGACTCGTGGTGGACACGAGGTAACATTCCTGGCAAGAAAGCGCAGCCCTTGACTTTTCTCGGTGGCATCAATCTGTATGAGCGGATATGCCGAGAGAAATTGCAGGATTGGCATGGGTTTGAAGTGGTCATGCCCTAGGATATCGACAGTGGGGAGCATCGAGATGTACTCTTAGGTCTGTCCAAGAACAAAGCGTGTCTAGCGGTGGAAAGTCTCTGGGAGGAGGCAAAAGTTGGATGATGGAGGTCGACGGTGGTTGAAAGTGTTGAGAATGGAATATTTATTCTCTACTATGTGGAAGAGATTTCTACATATGTAGGGGTAGATTACTTAGTGCCCTACTAGCGCTTATACCCTGACACTCCCCCACACGTGTAATATATATCAATACATTCTCCTACGCAAGCGTATTTGAGTGCTACCTATTGCGCATTTCTTGATCAATTTTCTGTATTCCCCGAATTATAGTAGCTTCCTGAGCTTCATTAACTTCTACAATAGCGTATAGCTATAGTACTTACGTCTTTTATAATAAGAGTTCAATGATCACTGACGGTATGCCAGCCTGTAGTACAAGAGTACTCAGCTTCCTTCCTGTGACCTCGCTATCATAGACCTTGCTGTCACCGCAAACCTCGCTGCTGTCAACCTTCGCACCTTCGACCTTCCTACTTCATTCCTGCATGATCTGTATGTCCATTCCGAGCACTTTTTAATGCTTTTCTATCAAATTTTGACTCAATTGCTCAGTAAGACTGTCCGCTGGCTGCTCACTGCCGGGGATGTATTGAATTCTAATGATTTCTCGTATAATGAGGTCATTCTAGAGGAAGTAGTATCGGAGGTCGATATATTTGGCTTTTATATGGTATTTCCCTATATTGCTGAACTACGAAACTACAGACTAGTTGTAACGACGCAGGGAAGCAGTAGATGGATCACGTGTATAGGGGCATATGGGAGTGCGTATCGGTGTATCTATTGCTCTAGAAATATGCCCTCTACATACAGGTGGATATAAGAAGATCTTATATATCTTAGAACCTAGCCTGACGTAACTCGCTTCCCCTGGCCTCCTACCCCTGGCACATGATATAGGCACGTGATCTGACCAATCAGCTGGAATGCGAAACAAAAGCAAGCGTCACAGATAGCCAATCAGTGCCCGGGGCCCCGCCCATAGCCTCGGCATTGGATGCCGCCGTTCCAACGTCCTTCCTGCTCCTCCATGTCATCACAACGACGCCTCGCATCTGCTACGGTACGAAGCCCGTCTCTTGTATGGCCTCATCAAAGTCAGAGCCGCCTCTTCCAGTCCCCAAATCTCGAAATTCACGGACCAAGAGTGGCTGTCTGTGCTGTCGGCTTCGTCGCAAGAAATGCGATGAAGCAACACCAGTCTGCAATAACTGCGTCCGAAACAAACTCATCTGCTCGTGGCCACGGACGATTGCTCACGACTCCTCTCGGCGACGCTCTGATCTCGGCTGGCGGATCAGGCTTCAGGAAGGGTTGTTAGAGCCGACCCCTCGTCGGCGACACGGATTGAGCTTCGGTGACCACCCCACCAGTAGCAATGATGAGAGCACCAGCGACAGTAAATCTACGACCCTCTCCCGTTCGAAGGTTTGGGCCATGCCGTCTCTGTGGGAACCAGTCCTCATCAAAAGCACAGAGTCCCAGACTCTGCTGAGCCACTTTGTGTACAAGACAGCGGCCCAGCTGGTTGCCACGGGGCCCCAGGACAACCCACTTCTTAGTTGTATACTCCCCTGGGCGTACTCGGAGACCATGATAATGGACGCCATCATGGCGCTGGGCGGCGCCCACCTCAGTCACAAAACCGGCAACCAAGCCTTGAGACACGCCACCATCAATCACTACCTGTCTGCTATGCGAAAGCTCAAGTACTCGCTAACCAAATGGGACCATGGAGCACCACAGAGTACGTTACGGCTGTTGACCATTGCTATACTACTGTGCCAGTACGAAGTAAGTCGCGTGCTGCTGGCCATTCCCTTACTATCTCTATCCTCCGTATTCTCCGTCTATGGAGATTGACTATCCCGTTAGGCTGTCACTTGCAATCGTCGAAGTGTTGCATATTATCATCTTCGTGCTTGTCGAGAGTTTATCAACGCGATCCTTGAAGCAGGTCCGGACAATCTCTCCTGCTATGAGCGCGATGTCTTTGGCTTTTTGCTTGAGTACTATTCTTATCTAGCCATCGTGCGAAACGTCACAATTACCCCCGACCCGCAGACCGATGTGGTGGCTTCGGACTGGTTCGTCCGGTCGCTGCAGCATCTGCAAGAGTACCATACCTTTGGCAGCTTGCTTGGGGGTTCCTGGGAGCTCTACGAGCTGATACCCGTCATTCGGCTCCTCCACGGATTAAATGAGGACTCATGGTTAGAAGCTTACGGCTCTTTGGAGTCGAAAATACTGAATTGGTCACCTGGGCTAACCACGACGTCCGAGGTGTCACTCGCTACCCAGCCTCTGGATTCAGTAGAGCGTATCTACCAGATCGGCGTGCTCACATTCCTATATTCCGCACGGTACGTCAAGTATCGCGACAAGGACGAATTTTGTCGGAAGCTTGCGCCTATCATCGTCGAATTCCGTGGCCTGTGCCGCAGTTTGGGTGGTTTGCCATCGCAGAGCACACTGCTGTGGCCTTTCATCGTCATTGGTTCGTGTCTTACCTCGCCGGAGGACCGACAAAAGATGTGCTCGGGATTGTCAAGGTCCTCGTACGACATGGCGATCACGCAGCGCGCTGCGGAGATCCTGAACATGACCTGGGAGCTTCACCAGGAGGATATGTATGGCCCAGTCGCTTTGGAAGCTGTCATGAAGATTCATGACTTTTGCGTGAGCTAATGCCACACATCCGAGTCACTTCGGGCTGGAGGTCGTCTGGTTCGTATTCGGCGAAACAATTAAAATCAAGACAAGGAAATCGTGGAGCTACTTGAATACGGCCTCCAACCCTTTTATACAACTTGAGTCGGTCTATTCTAGTCACCTTGTCGGCAGAACAATTTGAAATTCCGCTCTAGTATGCTGCGGTCTCGCGACCCGGTTTCGACCTCGCTTTGAAGTATGTCAATGATTCCAAAATCCACGGCAACAAAAAAAACTAGCCCTCGGCGGCGACAGATGTCGACAGCAGGCTGGCCACCACCTCATCAGCGCCTCGTTGACCCGACCGGATGGCACCCTCCATATATCCTTTCGAAACCAACGACATTTCTGTTCCGACGAAGTAAATATTTCGAAAAGATACCCGGAGTTCACCACCAAAATTGTTGAGATCATTTAGTCTATAGACGGCACTCGGCGCACCCCGGCAGTACTGCTGCTTGGACCATTCGAACTCAATAAAGTTGACAGGTTCTAGGACCCGAGCCCCAGCGTGATCGAAGGCTGCACGGAATTGGTCCCAGACAGATTTCTTTTGCATCATTTGAGAGAGTTGGGACCACCATAAAGCAGCTAATTGACCATTGCTGAGCCGCTTCGATGCTGGTATCTCTGGTGAATGAAGCAGGGCCGGCACGAGATTGCAGGATGCCCGAAAAGCCTTGGTCGCGCCACCATGGCTTGTCTCACACCAAGCCCATCTTGCTATAGTAGCCGAGGATGGAGGTCTCGACCAACGCCTGCTTTTTGGCCGGAAGAGGTGGCGAGAAAGTCATGGTGGGATACAAAGTTGTCGGCACCGAAACAATCACCTTTTTACTCTGGAAGACTGCGCCTATGGACGATCGTACTACACAGCCGCGCTCCATCTGTTGGATCGTAGCGACGGCGGTATGAAGCTGTAGCGAACTCGGCTTGAGTTCCTTCGCCATGTAGTGGCAGATTGACTGCATACTACGTTGGCCAGTCAGCATACAGTGGTGGCCGTCGAATCATTTTTGAATCTAGCCCCCGCCAGATTATCAGTAAATTGGTCAGTTGGGCAGCTCTTCCCCTTCTTTCTATCCCCCTGTCGCTAACGCTTTAGACAGGGACGGTATCCCTTGAACTGGCAGCCAAAACCTCACACTACTAGGGGTGTATTTTGGAGGGGCTGGCCAGAAAGCGTTCTGATATTGCAATTTGTACGAACCAATAAAATTAAAGAGAGTACTCCTAATTAAGACTTTATATGTTCGTTTATACTATCCCTACTAGTGTGAGGTTTTGGCTGCCAGTGCAAGGGATAAGTCCCGATACCAGCCGGACGCTCTACTTACCGCCCCCTATCCCTAACTTACTAGTACTTGTAAATCACTAAGTTGTAATTGGTACAATAAATCAATTCGTCTATCTTGGGGGTGACTGGGGATTCTCGACGCCTTGTACAGAGCGGTACCGAATACATCAGCGATCTAACTCACCTAACATATTGAAAAAATGAAAGGCCCTCACAGTAAGGTAATGATACCAGCCTTGATGTCGGACTTAGTGTAAAGCAATTCAAAGCTCAAAACCGTACGGCAGATTAGTATGGCCACGAATGCGAGCGACACACCTACTTTGCGCCAAAGCTTTTCTCTGAACATTGTGGTATAACTAAGTATGATTCAACCTGTGGGACGATGAACACTTTACCACCGGTGGGCTGCGGATGTCATTTAATGAAGCTATGTACCTCCCCATCGAGCTCTACAGTACTCTTGAGTGACAACGCTATTCATCATTCGGATCCAGAAGGGGCCTCATTCCGTTGAGCTCAGCATCAAGTCTGAATTGGGCCCTGAGGAGGAAGGTGTGCGATTGCTGCACATGCCGGCTCTGGCCGCTTCGTTCCTCCCCTGCTTCGAACGTCGTCTCCCGTCTCTTGGGATTGACATTGATCACCGCCCCTGCCTCAATTTTGCTCAAAACCTCACATACCTTACTAAACGATTGTACCGTTTGCTCTGGTCTTCTCTTTAGCCATTCATGTTGTCAAGATGTCATCCAAATCTTAAAATCGCCGGACTCGCATACATGACAGTGAAGAAAAATGTCGTATGTTGCAGCAGGTTGAACATGAGAATATCGTGTCCGTGAGAGACATCTTTCTCCATGACAAGTTATTCTACGTTATCTTCGAGCACATGCCGATGTCTCTGAGCCTGTTCACTGGGTTTCCGAAACATCTCGACGAGGATCAACTGGCGTCGATTTTAGGACATGGGGGTTTTGAATATCACCTCTTTTGAGTGGACCAACTATCTGTGACAGATCCTCAACGGGCTTATGTCCCTAGCGACAAAAGGACTAGAACACGGCTCTCTGACCACTTCGAATATTCTCATTAATGTCGCTGGCGAGGTGAAGATAGGCACGTAATCACTCCATAAACTTCGACGTCAAGCTGACGTTCAGATCACAGCACATCAGGAACTCTGTCGACCATGTCCCCTGAGTAATCCTGGATCGAGAGATCTTAAGGCTCTGAGCTTCATCACAATGGAGCTGATGTAACAGTATGCTAAAGCTGATGGTGCTGTCGGAGTAGATGACCTGCGCCAGTGGCCCTCCGATTCTCTGGCGGTCGAATTCCTTTCTGAGACGTCGTCTGCAACTTCGGCAGAGAGGTTGTTGAAGGCAAGTGACGGACCTCAGATTTCCTCCTGGGTTTGATCCTGACCTGGCTAGAATCCATTATTCAGCAGGCCCTGGAACGAGAAATCTCCAAGGGTTGGCAGATGTGACTTCGATTGCCCCATTCAGGGGCTACAGGTTGCCGCCAAGTTAGAGGAGGGTGGATTTGTCGGGTAGAGGATCCCATTCTGGCTCCAATTGCTTCATTCCAAAGTTGGCCGCAACTGCTCAGAGTCTTGTTCCATTCTCGGCTCCCTCTCTGAAGGTTGAGCGTCTCAATACTATGCTACAGTTCATTATATTTCAACTTCATTCTCTTTCCCTGTTCAATAAGCTTCTTAACGCCTGTGAAACTGCATTTACATTCGTGCGTTGTTGTCATTCTATTTCTATCGTTTCTAACGTTCAATATGGATATTACTCAAGCCTACGTGATCGGTTTGGGCGGCTTGTTGTTTCTCCTCATTCCCATGAACTTTCGCCAGTGGGGCTTCTGCTTGGTTGGAACAACGTCGTTCTCCTCTCCCTCAAATATTTCGTGTATCCACAGATTCGTCACCGGTTGACTAGGGCGTGGCACCCTGCCGGTGTCATTGCAGGGCTTCTGTACAGTGGGGTCAACGTCTTTTGTGTCTGCTTCAAGGTGCGTTCTGTCTGGGTGACTGGTCTGCTGGGCGGCCAATCTCTCGCTCATCAACCTGATCCCTCTCATGGTGGGCCCTCATCTGAGCTTTCTAGCCGATCTCTTGGGCGTCACATTACGCACGTACCGGCGATTTCATCGTTCCTTAGGGCTCATGTCATCGGTCCTGTTGGGCTTCCACGTTTTCACTGTGCTCGTGGAGAAGAAACCATCTCCCTTGCAGATCTCGAAAAACCTCTTTGGACTGATCGTATGCTTCCTAAAAGGTTCCTGCAGCCGGTCAACAGAATTGACAAAGATTAGGGGACGATATCATTGAGCATCCTCGTGCCTCTCTCACACCCATTACTTCGCCGTCCGTCCTACGAGTTCTTCCTTCACCTGCATCAGACCCTGGCTGTCACGGCGACCTACAGCATATGGAGCCACTTGAAAAAGAGCCATTCTCTTCCACAAAAGTACATTTACGTTACCATTGGTACATTCTTGCTGATCGTTCTCGTCCAATGTGGACTCATCGTGTACAAAACCGGAGTGGTCGGGAACAGGTTCGCCAGAGTCAAGATCATCAATATCAAAGAAATGCTGAACAGAGAGCATGTCATCATACAGCAGGAAGTGTTGACGCTTCAAGTACGCCTCAACTCGCCAGTCTAGGTGAAGCCGGGGCAATACATCTACTTATGGATTCCCTGGTTTGGCCTCCTGCAGAGTCACCCTTTCACGATAATATCCTGGTCGGATGAAAGTCTAAAATCCTTGGACATTTTTGTGGAACCACGTGACGGCCTGACCAGAAAGCTTTTGCGATACTCGGACTCTAGCCGCGGGAGCGGCACTTTATACAAAGCCTTGTTTAGTGGGCCTCACGGTACTACTGTCGCAGCCGGAACTTATGAGACGGTCTTAATGATGGTGGATGGCTTTGGTGTTGTCTCGCACCTTTCTTACCTGAAGCAGCTCATTCATGGATATAATGCCTGCAAGATTCGCACTCGTCGAATCCATTTGGTGTGGCAGTTGGAGACAAAAGGTACGCAGACCATCGGATTGCCCGTCTTTCCACGCAAGACAACGCTCAACTGCAGTAGATTTGGAATATGCCGCAGCAGATTTGTTGAATGATGCGCTCGTCGGTGACACACTTAGTGTCGATAACGGCACCGGCGATATGAGCGACGAAAAGTCGGCCAAGGGAAAGGTGAGGCAGACGAAACTAATCATGAAGCGTCGGTTTGGCTGGCGCATAGATTCTCAGTATTTCGATCTACATCCGCTGGGCAAGCCAGGATCGAGTGCCATTTGGGAGACGCGCGATCGCGTACAGTGGCCTGGCTGATGTGGAAGCGATTTTCCAAGAAGAGGCGGCAGGGAAACACATCAAACGGGTGCAGGAGGAATCAGGCGAGAGGGGAGAGATGTTGGTGATGGGTAAGCTCACTTGACCCACTTCGGGTCCCTACTGATCAATACAGTGTCTGGAAGCAACGACCTTCTAGATCGGTTGCGACGTCGAGTCCGTCCCTTGGCAGACAAGACAGTCAGGCTGGAGGAACTAGAATATCAGCCCGGTGACTAGACGGTTAACTACTTCCATTTTGGATCATGCCCATACATGGGAGGCCGCGTTACTTGCCGATCGCCTGTCTCTACCTCGTCGGTCAGACTATTCTTCGCAAGCTGAGGCGGCATCGCCATTGCCGCTAAGTCTGCCATTGTCGACCATTTTCAAATCACGAGCGGACGAGGGAGCGAGTCGACTAAATAGTCATTAGCGCGAGAGCAAAGCGGCGGGTGATGAGTCAGCGAAAAAGTCGCTGGCGATGATTGTTCGGTGAAATATTATATGTATATATATATATATCAATATTAGAGCATAGAAAATATATATACAGGAGGACTATATAATATTATTTCTCTAATCTATAAACCAGATCCTAGATCTTGGTATTCCCTTAAATACTCAGATTTATATAAGACCTTCTTATTACGGAATAAGATCCTGCTTCTTTATTGCTGCATCACTTCTGACGCACCGACCTGATGTTCCTGCGGGTTCATCACGACGACCATCCTATTACTCGTTCAGGTTCCGCTCCACGCATGCGCATCGGCAAGCTGAAATACATTTCTTCGGCGGCAATGCAGAAGGGTGCGGCGCATACTGCATCGGAGTGGAGAACCAAGATGTTCCAGACCACCAGATGTGACGAACGCGTGATAGGGAGGCGTGTTGGTTTGATCGATCAACTGTTGATGGCTAAACCATCCACAATGTCCCCCCAATCCAGCCAGACCTAGAATGGGAATGTGGTGCTCAGCGGCACTCTGAATCTGGTCTATCTAGATGCGTTTTGCATAGCCTTGTGAAACCGCACTCCGCACTCCGCACTCCCAGGTGGCTAGCGGTACTTGTAGTCCCCTACATTGAACTAGGTATTGGCTAATTACGAAACCAACAGGACCGACTTTAGACGAATAGTGCAACGTACAAGGTCGTATGCAGAAGTCTGCACACGTCAACATGATTGATTCTACGAATCGGACATAAGGAGTAGTGGAGGTAATCTTGTTACACACGACCCCAAACACATCCAGTGGGGCACGGGGAAGGTTGAAGCTTGAGCGATGTTGGATGCTGTTGGAAGCTTGCTATCCTCGTTACTCGCCTTGATCGCCGATGTTCGTAATTAAGATGTTCAGTAGCCGCCGCAAGCGGATTATTGTTCCGACTTCATAGATTTGACATCGAAAGATTTGACGACGTTGTATACTACTCTATTGAGGCTTTACAATGGCGGCAATAACACAAATGATGGAGCTTCCAAATGATGGCAGCAAGGGACGCTCTATTGACCAGACAAGTACATCTAGTGTGACTCAAGCAACCGGAGACAATTGTGCAGAGGAGATCGAGGATCCAAAGAAGGAGGTCTCGACTCTTCGCCTGGTGCTCATTCTAGGTGGCTTATGGGTACGTTATTCTATCAACCTACTTGCTACCGGCACAGGTCGCTGATGAATCTAGTTCGGCATGCTCATAGTAGTCTTGGGCATGTTATCAGCGAGGGAATATATAGCATTTCAATGCTGACTTTAACTTAGATGACACAATGATGGGAACTATTTCTGGTCCTGTTTCAGCTTCCTTCAATTCACTCTCCAGGTTATCGTGGATACAAACTTTATTTCCGATTGGCGCATCGATAGCACAGCCTCTGAGTGGGCATTTGACAGATATCTACGGAAGGAGAAAAGGGCTCATGGTGTGCTACACTATCTTTGCCGTTGGAACTCTTTTATGTGGTCTTGCTCCTGTCATCGGTGTCTTCTTCCTTGGAAGGATATTTCAAGGAATGGGAGGTGGGGCAATTGTCTCGATAACAGCGTTCGTCGAAACCGACCTTGTACCTCTGAGAAAGAGAGCATTCATTGAAGGTCTAGGCAACATATGTTATGGGATAGTCTTCGCCTTGGGAGGAGTATATGGCGGAGGGGTAAACGAAGCTATCGGATGGAGATGGGCTTTTCTCATTCAGCCACCCATCGTTGTCATGAACGGACTGCTAGTGTTCTTCGTCGTCAAGATCCGCCAAAAGAAAACGGAAGCTTCCTTGTTGCATCAAATCGACTATTTTGGGGGCCTCACTCTAGTTGTTGCAATCATATTCTTTCAACTGGCGTTGAACTCCGGTGGCAACACAGCGGGCTGGGATAGTGCTCTTGTCATAACTTCTCTGGTCATTTCTAGCATCAGCTTTGGCATTTTCATATTCTGGGATTTCTGCAAAGCAAGCAACCCAGCAATACCTCTCCGAGCTATGCTACAACGGACAGTCGCTGCAAGTCAGCTGAGCTTCTTCTTTGCCAGCTCGGCAAATATCAGCATCTTATTCTACGTTCCAATCCACCTGCAGGTCCTTGGACATTCAACGGGTGCGGCAGGATTGCGGTTCATTCCAATGGCCGTTGGGATAGCTGCCAGCTCTGCTATTACAGGACGAATTGTCGAACGCAGTGGTCGGTACTGGTACGTTAATATCCCGGTGCAAATATGCTACATTCTTGGCATAGCTCTCCTTTGCAGTATGACTCAACACACTCCCTCTTGGTGCATTTTCTTGTACCTGGGCCTTGTCGGAATAGGTTATGGTGGTGCCTTCGTCACTCGACTTATGGGAGTCTTGAGTTCGGTGCAAGATGAGAAACAAGCAATCATCCAAGCTGCCTCATGGACTATTGAGTCAACTGGCCTGGCTCTCGGGATCACCATTGCATCGACGGTCTTCCAAAAGCTGTCACTTGGCCGTTTAAGGACGCTGCTTGCGGGAAACCCCGCTCTCCTAAACAGGGTTTCAACAGACTTTGAGAGCTTGAAAACTCTTCAAGGCGACCAGAAGCAAGCAATTGTTGGAATATACTTGAAAGCAGTGAGGGGAGTTTTCTTCCTCACTCTAGCGGAGATTCTGGTAGCTGCGATGATGAGCTTCTTGATGAAGAACAATAAGCTAGTAGATGAGCCACAAGAGGTGGAAGGGACAACAGGAATAAAGACAGCAGTGAACCTTCCACAGGTAGCCGAAGCTAATATCACAGAGGAGAAACCGCCTCAGACGGTCGCTTAGGGATTGTGGTCATTGACTTTCAAGTACCTGAGATTTTTCAGGCTATCTGCAACATCTTTTTGAATATCAAGGGCTTGTACTAGTATGAGCACATTTCCTAATTAACTTGAGTATGTCGAGTAATTTAGGCACTCCTTCCCCTTCAGTGTGCGGTAGTCTTCCTTTAATCCTCCTATGATTGAAAAACGCCGCCCATATGATACATTCCGCCTTGCTTATCGATCACCACGCTTCAAAATTGAAGAGGATTTGAATGATTCCATCTTCCTCCCTCAATCCTCTCCATTCTCTGCCTTCCACTTCCTCAAGTAGGCCTCTCCACTTAAAGCACCCTTTGGATCCCCTTCAAATCGTCCTTTAATCGGCTTGATTTTCTTCGTAACGAACGGCGTGAGCTATCAACCAATTAACATTTATCCGTCGCCTTTCCCCATCGATTGACCCATACCTTAAAGTCATTCAAGTTCTTCGGCACAACGTATGTTCTGACTTTGTCCCAATCTATTCTATAACCTCCGTACTTGGTATGCTCTCCCATCGATCCAGACCCGGTACCCTTGTAGAAACCCTTGTTCGTCATTTTCGTATTCAGCGCCTGTCGCGCGACACGCTTGAGGAGGATTGGAGTTGGCTTCATGATGATGCTGTTGTTGCTGTGCTTCGTTCTTCGAGCTCTGGGAAAGATCCTGTTCAGCGCGGCACGATCCACAGCCGATGCCGATGACACGGCCGCTTCTCCGCATCCAACGTTTTTTTTTTCTCTCGCTGGATTCTCAAGACATATTCCAACTGGAAATTACAATTCCTCTCAAGCCTCGACTCTAACAAAAATGCCTGGAAGGCAATCCCATGGGGCGCCATCTTCGAAGAAGCCCAAGGCGAGGGTAAAGTCGAAAAAGAGGGCGTTAGACGCCTTCTCCATCGCATCCCACCAAAATCCCGATAAGATAAAAATTCGACAGCATCGACTCGGTGCTAGCGAAGGAGGAAGCAGACCCGGGAAGAAGCGTGCGCGGGACGAGGATGACGAAGAAGATGAGGAGGGAGATTTGCAATCTAAGAAGCAGCGAAAGCGCCCAGCGAAAGATCGATTTGACGAGTTAGATGTGGATGAGGGCAGTGATAGCGAAGGGAACAATTGGAAAATGGGAGAAGTTGACAGCGACGAGGATAGCGACCTGGACAGTGATGAGGCGTTTGGAGAGAGCGATGAGGAGAGATTTGACGGGTTTGCTTTTGGAGGCAGCTCGGACAAGAAGAGCAAGAAGAAGAAGAATTCGAAAACAAAGGATGTAAACCTTGACGAATCGAGCGAAGAATCGGGCTCTGAAATGAGTGATGATAGTTTGGGAGAGGATGCTATTGATCTGTCTACGATGTTGGATCAGATGGAGGAAGACAGTGAGGAGGAGCAACCCCGCAAACGAAAGACGCACGCCATTGAAGCAAGCTCCGACGAGGAGGAAGAGGCTTCAGCAGATGAGGGGAATGAGCTAAGTGGGGGCATGGAATTGGACGAAGATAAGTCCGAATCTCTGGAGGAAGACGAAGAAGGAAACGAAGACAGCGATGATGAGTCTTCGATATCGTCCGCAGACGAGGACGAGATTTTGGATCCCACCAAACTTGCAGCCATGCACGAAATGATCAATAGCTTACCCCAGAGTACGGCATCAAAAGCAGAGCCTGGAAGGCAGCGACCAGATAGTGGGTTTGAATACAAGGACCCTTCGAAAATAGGCGCCGCAAAGACCAAGCTGGTGTTCGATGACCTTGCGAAACCCGGTAAGACTGAAATCAAAAGCAAACGGGCTGCCAAGCCATTGCCAGTACCTATCTCGAAGCGTCAACAAGACCGGCTAGACCGCACAGTTGCATATGACAAGACTAAAGAGACCCTCGAGCGATGGACAGATACTGTGAAGCACAATCGTCGAGCAGAACATTTAGTTTTCCCACTTCCTGACAACGATGTTAGCTCTGCACATGCCAACACTCGATTACAATCTGTAACCCAAGCCAAGCCATTTAATGAGCTCGAGGCTACTATCCAGAGTATTCTGGAGGAAAGCGGTCTCGCAGCTGCAAATGGTAGGGATGACGAAGATCGCATTCGAGAATTCGAGGACCTGGAAGCCAAAAAAATGTCACTCGAAGAGGTGAAGGCACGGAGGGATCAGCTTCGCATGGCTCGAGAACTTCTTTTTCGAGAAGAAGCCAAAGCAAAACGTATCAAGAAGATTAAGTCCAAGTCGTATCGCAAGGTCCATCGAAAGCAGCGTGAGAAAGAAGAACGCCAGAATAGAGAAGCTTTGATAGAAGGAGGGTTCGTCCCATCCGAAGACGAACTTGAAGCCCAGGACAGAAGACGAGCTGAAGAGCGAATGGGAGCCAAGCATCGGGGAAGCAAATGGGCAAAAGCTACGAAGGAGACTGGACGAGCAGCATGGGATGAAGATGCGAGGGCTGGCATAACTGAGATGGCTAGGAGAGATGAAGAGCTCCGGAAACGAATCGAGGGGCGTACTGTGAGGAATGAGGGCTCTGATGTATCTTTTAGTGATTCAGATGATGAGGCGAGCGAAGAGGATGATGACGACGAACAACGACGGATCATGCGCCAATTGAACAAAGTCGGTAACACTGAGAGTATTGACGAAGCTGCCCCAGGAGGGAAATTGGCAAACATGAAATTCATGCTGAAAGCAGAAGCAACAAGGAAGAAAGAAAACGATGCTATGGTCGAGGATATCAGAAAAGAGCTGGCTGGTGAAGAAACACCGAGTGAGGCGGAAGATGGCGATGTTGGTCGAAGAATATTTGGACCTGGAAGTCACAAGGCCTCAGAAGCACTGAAAGTGCCACGAAATGAGTTCGAGGAACCAGATGGTTCTGAGCATGAGGCGGGCATTTCTGAAGTTGAGATAGGTGGACTTGACAAGGCTACAAAGGGCCATGCTGTGGCACCACGAGACAACACTTCCAAGGGATCCCTCAAGACTCTTAAGATTCAATCATCATTAAACCGTCAATTGGAGGCACCTTCCGAGGGTGGAGCATGGTCGAAAGTCACGTCGAAGTCAAGCATGGTCACCGATGCCGAAGCTCGAAAACGTCGACAGAAGAAAAACAACGCAGTTGAGGTCGAAGACCTCGACTTATCTAAAGCAGCTGTGATTGCGACTCAACCCAAACCGAAGAAGACTACCACGAAAGCGAGTACTATGCTGGACGCCGGATCAGAGGACGACAGTGACAATGAAAATACAGTTCAACTGCCATTTGCTCTTCGAGATCAGGAATTAATCAAGAGGGCCTTTGCAGGCGCAGATGTTGTTGGAGAGTTCGAGGCCGAGAAGAAACAAACAATTGAAGACGAAGATGAGAAAGTCGTGGATAACACTCTGCCTGGATGGGGTAGCTGGACTGGTGATGGATTAAGCAAGAGAGAGAAAGCCCGAAATAAGGGCAAGGTATTGACAAAATTGGATGGGATCAAAGAGAAGAACAGAAAAGATGCGAAACTTGAGCGTGTTATCATCAACCAGAAACGCGTCAAGAAGGTCAGTTTATGTGTTACTTCTTTGATTGTCGGATGAAGCTAACAATGCACAGAACGGCAGGTATCTTGCAACATCTCTTCCTCATCCTTTTGAGACCAGACAGCAGTACGAAAGATCTCTTCGATTACCTGTTGGCCCAGAATGGGCAACAAAAGAAACCTTCCAAGATGCCACGAAGCCCAGAATCTTGCTCAAGCAAGGGATTATTGCACCGATGTCGAAGCCTTTACTATAGCCTAGAAATCAAAAACTTTCGGTCCAGAAGAATTTCGATTATTCCGAAGTTGGGGAACAACCACTGGTTGAGCACCCCGATTATCGTCTTACATGTCTCAACTGATACGCGCCATTCCAGAACAATGGCCCGCATTTTTGTGAGGTTTCAAGGATCTCGTAGACTTCTCCCTTCGTTCTTTCCACACTTGCACATCTCGAATCTCGGAAACCTCCCTCAACTTGCCTTACACAGGCTACAGGCTGGTATAGCCTACGTCGTATTCTCTTGCTCCAACCTAAGTAGGTACTTGCCTGCTGGCCCAAAAAGTGGGACGGTCACCTGATGATTACAAGTACATCGGAATTTTCTGTGATATTTTCGAGCCCCTTCCATACTCCACACGCACCTCAAAAGAAACCGACGATTCAATGAAAGAGTCTTAATTGATTTTCGAGGTATTCTGCTTGATTAGATTCTGAGACATTTCATGATTAGGAGAACGGAATTCGTACTAAAAATAGGTAGGAATCTTCTTGGCGCTGTCCTGCGTGGTATGCCCGGTTTGGGCGAACACCGAGACCTGAGGTACCTTTTGAATCGCTTCTTCCATTTTCGCGCATACTTTGAACCCCAAGGCGTTTGTTTATACTCTGCATCCGGCTCTACTATGCTGGGAAGTTCTCAACATGACATCTTTAATTATCCATCTTTTAAAACCTCTTTCTTCTCAAAATTCACCAGGCATAAGCATATCGTCCTTTCACGGCACAAGTGTGGTCTCCAGTATCAAGGCGCTTCTTCCAAAAGATATGTACTCGCCTGGACTTCAAGAACCTATTCGAACCCTCTTTGCAGATACTTGCCTCCTTTTCAATCTCTTTGACTTTAGGATACTCCAAAGATGAAGATCCCCATCCAACTAACCGCTGTACAGGCTCTGATAGTTAATACCTCTGCAGCTCCCGCGCAAACCATACTGCCAAGTCTCAGTACGGTCACGCCAAGTACTGTCGGTTCTATCATCACAAGCATTGCTTCATTAGGAGAATTGACACAGGGTCCGATTATTAGCACTTCTATCTCTGCGCCCCGTACAACTATATCTCCTACGGTACCGGTGACCTCCATCACCAACAAAATTCGCGTCAGCATGGCTTCAGAAGACATATTCCAGCCCGTCGCGACCAACCCTCCACCTAATGTAAGAGAATTCTAGCTGCAGATCCAAAACATTGGGACGCTATTACTCTCCCGAGGATGGGAAGACTACCCGAGCCTGGTCTTCCAAGGTGCTCACGCATTTGAGAATGTACAGAAAAGTTTCCTGCTCGTTGCAATGTTTGATGGTGATAATAAGATAAAGCAATTCTGACTTCCTTGCTATTAGGTAATCCCTACTCGACCCGATCATCCAGTTCCCAGACTGGGCATCCAACCGCAGACAGCTCCTATTGGAACGAATAAGTTCTACGCCAACTTCTTCCTCGGCAGTCAGACTACTACTAGCTAAACTCACCCTTATTCAGTTTCTTGGTCCAAAGAAGGTGGGTCTTCGGGAAGCTGGGGAATGTCGATTCAGCATATCGATGCCAACCAGACAGCTTTTGGTCCAGCCGTAGGTGCAGGCCCTGTGCCATACTTTATCAACCCTCTCGGCATCCAGTCTCTGGTCCTTTCAGCTTCTGAGCTTGGCGCTTCGACGAGCATTTCCATAGATTCCATTACTGCTTTTTCTGCAAATATCAACTTATTGCCAAGCCCAGGAGCTCAACCTTCGATCACCTTCCTAGAGAGGGTGAAGACACTTTAGAGATGAGCGAAAATTCCTCAACATCATGATTGGATGCAAGACCAGGCGCCTCCTCAACTGCATAATCTGAGTCCGAGTCCGTATCTACCCAAGGCTCCTCTAAGTCGACGTTAGCAGCACCTGCCATTCCAAGTACGCGCTGAAGGAACCATTGTAACTCGAGGAGCTCAAAGTTTGGTAAGGGCTTTATGACTGGATCGTCCGTATTTAGCTCGAAGAAATCGCCGGATTGGATTTGTTTCTGATTCTTATCTATTAGCCATATAGGACCTCCTTGGGGTCCTATGGCTTCTTTGAGGTCTTCAGTAGAGTATGGTCGAGTTGTGAGAGAGATTCGTGGGAGAGAGTCCTTTTGCTTCATCTGCCAAAAGAATTGGACTTTTAACGTCTTCTTGTCGTCCGA